>CM035423.1:25005875-25390875 GCA_020310875.1 Ceratopteris richardii
TGTTGTATTGCTTTGAGCCTGTTTCCTTGTTGACAACGCACGCTATCAGCGGAAGGATTACTACCTGCCAAATATTATCTTGCACTTCTTCATGTATAGTTCCTGGCCCTGGTCCGCCCTTCCCATGAAATGTCCTGGTTCTGATTGTTCTTTAATTCCATTCCTCAGAACTGTTTCGCGTTGTTGCCTGATGCGTGCCCTTGCGGGGCTTTGGGTAGAAGGTGGTTCTTTCACTTTGTGATGTTCCTTCTTTATTGAGCCGTTCTTGACTTTGATCTTCTTCTTCTTCTCTTCTTGCTTGATTCCCCTTCCACACGTCCCTCCTCCTGAACTCTGTCATCCCCGACAGGCTTTTTGTGGCGACGTGAATAGGTCTGTATGGCTGCCTGCTCTCTTTTATTCAGCAAATTAGCATGACATATCATAAATTCTTTCCACTGTTGTGACTTGATGCCATCCTCTGGTGCTTGTCGATGATCCGCAAAAAAACTTGTTTCATACGCTACCAATCGTGCATTTAGGTTTGAAGTCATCTTGACAAAAATTTCTGAATCTATTTCAAAGAAGCCGGTGAAAATGCTTCTCCGAAAGTCTGCATGTATGTTGACGGAAAAAACATAAGTCTTGAATAATACGCCATCAGGGTTAAGCGGCTCGGAATAGTGGAGAGATAAAAAACGAGTGATTTGGATCCTTGTGTAATGCCAATGAAGTTCAAAAATGTAAATTTTAAATGCTGGAATCCTTTAATTACAGTTAATAGCATGCTAAAAATCTTATTGGTCATTTTAACTACTAAGTCCGAGACAGTCGCATATCGTGCGATCCAAAATTCCATTGTTTTTACCATATATTCCTCCGTTGGTAGGTAGCTATGTGGTGGACTAGGTAATAATAGATAATTCAACCATTGCTTATTGATGCTCCGCTGGCGCTGTCCTTCCCAAAATTGCGACCAGGAGCATCTGCGGGGTACTGGATAAAATGCTGGATTGACCTGAAGCACGTATGGTGATGCCTCCATTGTACCCGTAGTGTGGGATTCTTTTCCAAAATTTTGCGTCTCCATTTGGGATCCGCCTTCTCGAACTCTTCTTGAGTATATTTGAATGTATCTTGGCTGAACCGGAGGTTGTGGTCCGGATCCTTATTCGTCGTAGTCTTTATATATTGTCGCGTTTGTTCTTTAAGTAGTCCATATGGTACATTGAAAGGCTTCAAAATTTGATCCAAATTTTTGCTTTCGATTTGGGCCTCCTTCATTACCTGGATTATCTGATCTTCGAATTCAGTAGTAAGCTGGGACACCAGTAGTGCCCTTTCTGGTCAGCTTAGTTCTGCAATGTCCCGAATATTATGTTCAATTTGGACCTCTAGTTCCTCCCTTAGTGGTGAATGATATAAGGGGGAAGAGAGAGGACGTACCTCAATCTCCTCAGTAGCCTCTATGGATTTTGGAACTACTGGTGTTCCCTCAATTTCCTTGTGTGCTAGTTGATCCTGTAGTTGCTTTATCATTTCTTTCTTTTGCTTAATTTCTTCCTGTGCCTACAAAATTGTTTACTTATTCTTCTGTATTTCCTCTGCCACTATTGCGAGTTGATCTGTGTCTTCTTTACAATGCAATAGGTATCTATTCTCAGCTTTTTTCCATTTTGCCCTAAGAGCCGCGGTGTCTTCCATGTACCTCTTTTCCCATTCATCAATGGTGGTCTTTTTTTGCTTGATCTGTTCTTCATGCTTAGCTATCTTTTCTTCTAATTCTTTGATGTCCTTTTCTGGTCTTCCCTGAATTTCAACGGGCTGATCACTTAGAAGAGCTGTCATGAGCTCCTTGTTTCAGTTCCTTAGGTTTTCTGCCTCTTCCATATATACCTTTATTTGTGATTCTAGTACTTTACTTTGGGCATGCATTCGTGCCTTCTCAGCCTCGCTAACTTCATATTTCTTCGTTAATTCCTGGAGTTGTTCTTTTAATTTTGCATTTTCTGTCTCTAAATGGTTGCACTACTTTTTGGTTTCTTGGACTTCCTTTTCTTTATGTAGTATTTGTTCTTTTGCTAATTTTAATTCTGCCAAAAGATTCTTACTTTTTTCTTGAAGCTCCTGCTTGTCCTGCATCGCTTGATCGTAGTCTTCATCAGCCTCAAGCATCAGTTGTTGTGTATCCATTGCGGTTCTGATCATGTCTTGCACTACGGGCTTGAGCAGAGCGATTTCGACATTCAACCATGTCCTCGGTATGCTTGGAGCTTCTTCGGTTTGCACATCTTTTCCTTGCTCTACATGGATGGTTTCATTGTGGGGTTGTCTAATTTGTAATTGTATTTTTGGTTCTTTTTCTTCTTCATCCAAATCAATAATTTTTGTGGCACTCCCTTGAAAGGTGACGTCCATTGGGGAGGGTTCTACCACAACCCTTATTGGTGTGAAGGGTTCTTCTTCTTCTACTATCGCTCCTTGAGGTTCTTTGTTTGGTATCTTGATTGACACCTCGCGTGTAGGTGTTGCCTCCTTGATAAAAATTGTGGAAGTCTCATTGATTTTGAGGACATGTGTCCCTTCTTGGTTTGGTTCCTTGGTAGCGGTGTCTTGAGTGGGGTGGACGGAGTTGTCATTTACCTTTTTTCCTTCGTCTGCTTTCTTGTAGTTGACTACATTCAACTCCTCCCATTGTCCATCATCCTTTGATTCACTTTGAATATCCACATTCAACAATGAAGTGTCGGGTTCTTCTTGTTCTTCCAAAGACGAGCTTGAGTTATCCAACCCTAATTCTCGGTAGCGGTGTACTTTTGTGAGCTTCTTTTTGGCCTCTATCTCCTCTTGGGCCTGCTGATAATGGTGCCCTTGTACTAGTAAATTGACTTGCCCTTCTATATATTGATGTGTATCCTCAAGGGCTTGAGTTAAATCTTCCTCTGTAATCGGCCTTTGCTCTTCAATTCTTGTCTTTGGAAGCACGTGCATTCTTTTCATGGCTGGAACTTCCTCTTCCACTTGCTTTACTTCCCTTAATCTCTTTGTGCCTCTCATTCTAGGTTGAGAGCTAGTTTCTGCCTCTTCCACAATCTTGACTCCTCTTTTCTTTTTAGGAACTGTGGCGACTTTGGCATACTTAGCCATAGCAGTTGATGATGGCATTTCTTGCAGGTGCTCTCTAATGCCTAAAGCATGGTAAATCAATATTATTAGAGCGACGCTGCCATTGAGGAACTTCTTATTATTCCATTGCTTCTTTGCTTCGAATAGTCTTTCCTGTATGTAAGGTGTCAGATTATTTTGATTTCCAATCTGTTTGATTGCACGTGAGAGCAATTGAACAATTATCTTTTGCGGGGCCGTGTATCGATGCATATTTGGGAAGCAGAAGTTTTGATGGATGAGTCTGACTTCCTCTTCTATGTCAATTCTGTTGATGTCCATGAAGGTTCTTATCTTTACCCTGCGGCTCTCCTCTTTTAATATTGTGTGGCCATCTTTTTCCCATCCAAAAGCTTCCTTGATCAAATCATGTGTAAATTGGATGACTACCCATTCTCCTAATTTATCCATCACTCTAGCCTCTGCACCAATGGATCATGCAGTGCTGGCTGTAAGGTATTCATGGCTTGAGTGCATCTTTGGAAGTCGGGCTTATAGATCGGCAGTTCAAAATATTTGTGTATGCCCGCTTTCTTCATGATGTCTATCGTAGATGGGAGTCCATGTAGTACTCTGAAATCCTGGGACATGATCGGAAATTGATGATCTGTATCCATGATTTTGATAGTCGCCAAGAAGAGATACTCCCCAGCCGGTTGTTCTTCTCAAAACCAATGTCCCTTTGCCTTAGTGATACTCTGGAGAAGAAATTCCAATACTTCCTCTTGTACTGTTGCTTCAGAATCTTCAGAAGCCATCTGCACTTGTAAGGAAAAGCGCATTAGCTTCAATGGAAAGTATAGCAACTGTGTAGTGCATTGTAGTGATTTGTTGTCATTCCATCACTCCGTTTCCCATGGTTCTATAAGTGAGATCTCTTACCACATCTTTTTATTTATTCTTTTTTCCTGAAAGAAAACAAGTCATTAGTGTAGCCGAAGCATTTATTTATGTACATAGTATGTCCATTCCTAAGAGAGTGAAAGCTATGCCCTAATTCCCATTGGAGAATGTGCACCACTACTTTTATCATGTATATCATGTGCCGAATGCTTGGCCTTGTAATGTGGCTCTACTATGCATATTTTAGGTGCATCTGATAATTTATGAGTGCAATTCGAAACTCCGTTGTTCTAATGGTCCACTCCTTGCAGTCGCTTGGGTTTCCAAATCCCTCTCGTTGTCGCTTTGATATGTCGTTGCAATTTTTTGATTCCTCGGGCTTCATGTGTTCTCTTGGTTTCCTCTAGTGTCCTTGTATTAGAGGCTCTGCTCTTCATGTGTCTAGGACGAGTCTGTTTTTGCTTTGTCATTCGAATGTTTTGATGTAATGTATTCTCCTGATTGCGTATCTCTTGCTTGGCTTCTTGTTTCACCTTCTTGGTAATCCATATCTGCAGTCGTGCTTTCTGAGCTTCAACCAAAGGCTTAGGGAGCCATACTTGCAAGAGTATTGTTGTTTCAGATTTTTGTGATGCTGACTTGTTTTTCTTCTTTTTCTCCTTATGATTTGGTGATGACGTTTCCGATTTCTGTACTTGATCTTTGCGTACCCATTTGAATTTGTTCTCCCCTTGATGTGAGTATCTGAATGTTGTCTTCCCAAGTCGTAATCCTTCTGTAGTATGAGAGGCTTCATGAGAGTTGGTTTCCTTATTGTCTGGCACATTAACTGAATATGGTGATATCACCTCTTCCTTGGACACATTAGGGTTTGAGCTTCCTCCTTCTTTGTTGGAAGCAGCCAAAGGCACAGACGCCATGGAAGCATGTAACGACGGAGCAGGGAGCCAGTCGGATCAATTTCTCAAACAAATATGTTTTTTATCACTTTTCAAACACTCAACAATGATTTTTATCACTAATTGTAACATATGTAACATAGAAAACCCCATTTTGTAATCCATAGCTCCATTTTGTGCAAGCCGAGGAGTCCTTGAGCTTGAGGAGCTTAGGTAGAATGCGTGTACCAAATTTCGTTATTTTTAGATACCATTTACCCTTCCAAATAGCATCTAGGACCTATTTTTTAACTATGCCGGTCACTAGATGTGAAACCGGTCAAAACTAGTCTAGAAACTATAAAAAGAGCTAGAGAGCTCATTTTGGAGGTTAGCTAGTGTGAGCTTAGAGCTATTTTGAACTTGTAATAGTGTTCTTGAGTAATAGAGCTAATTTCCCACCTTCCATTGTGTCTTGCTTGTCTCTTCATTGTGTGTGTGTATGTGTGTGTGCATTTCTATGCTTCTCACCTTCACTCTCACATCATCTCACATTCACGATCTTCATATCACTCCTATCTCTTCCGCGGATTGACATTAAGGAGGTGAAGCTTCTTAACGTGGTTCTCACCATTGTGCTAGAGCAACACCAAATTTGGCGCCGTTGCCGGGGATCGAGTCTAGGACGAATGTGTGATGGTAAGAGTATAGCAAGAAGTGGCGTTGGAAGGTAAAAATTTCAGTTTTTGTTGTTGTTTTTACTTAGTATTTAGTGTTTTTCACCTCCCCCACACTCCATCTTCATCACCGCATCATCATCTTCATCTCCAAAAAAATCAGAAAATTCACCATATCCACCCATTCTCCTCATTTCCCCTCATTTGTGCATGCAAGAGAGTGAGAGAGAACTTTTGTGCTTGTGTACTTTTGTTTTCTTGAGTTTTCTTGCAGGTACAGAGCTCCAGTGCATCAGGAAAGCTTGGAAAAGGTAAAATTTTCAGTTTCTGTCAGAAATTTCCGACTGTGTCAGACCACCGCGATGGTCTGCAAACTTCGAAATTTGGAGAAGGCGACCACACCAACGTGTAGGCGACCCCTGCGTGTGTAGGAATCCATAGCTGCATTGCAAAAAATCACTGTTTGGTGGACCATCGCGACGGTCTCTGACCATCGCGATTGTGTCACACCATCGCGATTGGCTCACGCCATCGCGACGGCTTGGTCGGACCATCGTGACGGTCTCTGACCATCGCGATTGTGTCACGCCATCACGATTGGCTCACGCCATCGCGCCGACGGTGCCACGTGGCAATTCAGACCATCGCGACGGTGCACTTCAGACCATCGCGACGACACCCTCACACCATCGCGACACTTCAAAAAGTCAGACCATCGCGCAAAAAGTCAGACCATCGCGATTGGCTCACGCCATCGCGTTCAGACCATCGCGATTGGCTCACGCCATCGCGTTCAGACCATCGCATTCAGACCATTGCGTTCAGACCATCGCGTTCAGACCATCGCGACGGTCCACTTTAGACCATCGCGATTGTCCAAGTTCACGCCATCGCGACGGTCCCATTTCACGCCATCGCGATTGGCTCACGCCATCGCGCTCAGACCATCGCGACGGTGCTCTTCAGACCATCGCGATTGTACATGTTGACCGTTGACTGACGCCATCGCGATTGTGCACTTTCACGCCATCGCGATTGTCCAAGTTCACGCCATCGCGACGGTGCACCCTCACGCCATCGCGACGGTCCCAGACCATCGCGATTATCTCTGACCATCGCGATTGTGCACCCCCATCGCAAATTTTAGGGTTTCATTTTTTGGCCAATTTTGGGGCTATTTTTGGGAAATTTTTGGGTGATTAGACTCATAGGAGACCCCTTAGCCCATAATTGGAGAAAAACCTGTTTGTCAGTTTTTACCCCCCAGGGCCTGAACGGTCATAACTTTTTCATCCGAAGTCCGTTTTTTGAGCTTAATAGCTCGTTAGAAAGCTCTTGACGAGTACTACGTGACCTCAACTATTTTTTTCTTAAAGGATACATCTATTTTTAGACAAGCTATTTTGAGGTTGACCTAGTTTGGGACTAGAAAGCCAGGGGGCAAACATTGAAAAGTTGGGCAAAAAGGGAAGGGACTTAAAAGGTGTATGTACTTAAGTGCTTGATCATCCAACTGTGAATTGGTCTAATATTGAACTTTTCCAGGTCTAGCAAGGGCAATCAAAGGCAACCAAAGCAAGGCAGTGAAGGGCATAAAGCTTGGGAAGCGCAGCTTCTTGGGCATCAGAGCAACCAGAAAAGCTGACTCGAGGTTGGAAGATTACTCAACCCCCTCAGTCAATTCTTAGCTTAGGCTAAACGGTAGCTCTTGTGGATTAACGACGATAGGAACGCCTCAAGTTCAAGATAATTAATTCTTTCAAGATCAAGACTAAAGTAAAGGTGTGTGACACGAAAACCTAAAGGAAAGAACATAAGTCTGACGGAACGAGAACTCAAAATTATAACGGAAAGTCGAATTCCTTACGCATATAGTAAGACAAGAATCTAAAGAAATCTAAAAAGAATCAAGACAGTAAGAACAAAGAATCGGTGACGATCTGAGTGTGTACTGAGTGTGCAAGGAAGAAAATTAATGAACCTTAGATCGGGCAAACATATAGGTAAGTCAGACCGACGAAGCCTTAGATCATCAGAGGCAAGTGTAAGAACTACTGCACGATCGTGGGCTCAGCAATTGAATAGTAATTATCCCTACGAGAGCTCAGACACTAGTGATTCAGAAATGGCATTTAGCACAGAAAGACCAGAAGGAGGGCCTAATGTAGCCTATTTAGAAAAACCAGAAGGACCCTATAGAACGCAACTAGAGTTTCTCCGAACCAACCGATTAGGTGCTCGCATCTATGAGGATGGTTTGCGAAGGCAAGTGGTGCAAATGCACAACCCCAATCAACCCATTGGATTGGAACATCCAGTGGTGAAATTCGAGAGAGACGCGTACATAGACAAGGAAGGAACGATGTACATCTTAAGTACGCAGCCAAACAATACCAACGAGTTTGGCGTGATTTAACCAGAGACGGAAACAAAATCTCAAGGAAAAGAACCATTAGAAGAGCCTAGAACACCTAGAGGGAAATCTGTACTGACACGAGTACTAATCCCGGATTGGATCCCTCAGGACAACAGAAGCATAGAGTTGTTTGTAAATAAAGAAACTGATGAAGCCTTTTGGAGATACAAGACCGAAATACTTAGTGAGGTAGGTATCATCACTATATACGAGTTCAAGGACCCGGATACACCTGGAAAGGTTGTATACCTGGATGAGACTTCAGAAAGAGTCTTTGTGGTGCCTGGCCACGCTAAAAACACATACACATGGAGAGGTGAATTGGTATTCCCTCCATCTAGAACGAACATGAATACAAGTCAACAAGGGGCAGGAACATCCTCAGCCCATGGAAATCAAAGAGAGGGAAATAAAGAGAGACCGGAAGTAAGCTTCACTCATCCCGTAGGGAGAGATAGAACAACCACAGACACTAATAGAGCAGATAGACAAAGAGATCATGGAATACCAGGTGGTAGAGATGATTTTCCTCTACCCAAACCACGTGAACACGCAAGAATATTGAGACCCACTCAATTAGTGAAATCCATGAAAAATTACTTTGATGGGACAGGAGATCCCTATGACCACGTCGCAGAATTCAAGCAAGTACTAAGAGCCGAACAAGTTGAAGACATGTTCACGCAATACAATGCATTTGGACTAACGTTAAAGAATACAGCTTTAACTTGGTTCCAACCTCTGCAACAAAGGCAATTTCGAGACATCCATCACTTTTTAGAGTCATTCATCACCGAATTCTCTAAAAGTGGGATTAGACATGACATGTCTTCGTTGATTCATAGCTTTAAACAGACCCCTCAAGAAACAGTAAGACTGGCAGGACGTAGGTTTAGACAATATGTTGAACGATGTCCAATGCAAGAGCTACCCTCACAAGCTAAGCAAGTGTCATTGTTTCTAGATGGCTTGTTGAGCTCTAAACTACGCTCCTACGTGTACCTAAAAGAACCCAGAACGCTAGAGCAATGTGTAAGAATTTGTATAGACATTGAGGACAACTTAGGAGATGAGTTGGAACTCTCAAAGGTTTATAAGGACTCGGACTGTTCATCTCTAGCATCCACAAAATTGTCTAGCTCGATAGAGGACCTAGCAGAAAAAGTGGCTCAGAAACTAGGAGTTTCTAGTAAACCTAGGGTGCTAACGAACAAGCGTTGTTACACCTGTGGTGGTGATCATATGGCAAATGTGTGCCCCAATGCACCACAACCACAAGCCAACCCTAGTGGCCAATATTGTACAATTGAGAGAAGATACACGAATCATACGGCTCAGGACTGCCCATACAACAAACAAACCGTGAGACAGAACTATCCGCAAGCATACCCGCAGCCAGGTAGGTATCAAGGCCAATACAATACTCAGCCTTATTACTATAGGCCTCCTCAGAACTACCCATACCAGGCTCAACAGAGACCTCAACCTGTCTTAGCTCAGCAGCCACCCCCACCAGCGAATGTCATCTCAGTCAAATACGCTACTGCAGAAGAGAATCTAAGTAGGGCCTTAGTGCCTTCTTCACCTTTGATCACAGAGAGTGACCCGAATTCGAACAGTTTTGACTCTACGCATGTAGATAGTCCACCCGCATATTACACAGAGTCACCAGAGCACGTGGAGACATATCATTACGATAGTCCACCAGTGGAACCTAGTTGGGAGCCCGACTACGCTCATGTGATGTACACAAACCCAAATCCGCAGCCCCAATTGAGACAACAAAGACCACAGGGCGCTAGAGGACCATGCTTTAGGTGCCAAGGAGATCACTTCATAAAGGATTGTCCACATCCCCCGATGGCAGGACAATCACAGTACTATAACATCCAAGGCTTTTGTGCTGATTGTGGCAAAGAGCATATAATCAAAGATTGTCCAAAAAATCCAGTTAATGCTTCGAATGTGACACCGATCAACGTGATAGGTATTGTAAATAACGCAGATGGATCCAATCCTACATACGTGCCTATCCAAGCGATAACAAGAGCCCAGGCGCTCTTACAGAACCAACAGCTTAGTCAAGAGAAAGTAGCCGGAACCAGTGAAGGTGTAGAATCTAGCAGTAAAAAGACGAAATCTTGGAAAGATTCTAGAGAAAGAATTAAGAGGAAATGGAGTAAAAAGATAACGGAGTTGGAAGGAAGTTTAAAGGAATCTAGAGCCAAAATCCAAGAATTGACTTCACAGGACTTGAATCAAGAGAATCCAGCTCAGAAATCAGGATCAGTTTTAGCGGAACCCATACCAGAAAATCTAGACATGATGTTTCGCGCATATCAGGCTAGATTAAAAGAGGGACCTCAGGTACCTGAAATGAGCAAAAACTACCCTCGAGCTGATCTAGAAATTGAGAGAACTAAACTTTGCATGAAGATGGTAGAACTAGCACAAGCTTTGTTCGAAGCCTCTAGATATCTTAATTGGAATAACATGGTGTTGACAGTATACGGGACGAAGCAAGTACGGACACACATGCAGATCTAGCACTAAGGCAACCCTTCATTTTTTTTCAAAACCCTTACATCATTTTAAAGTGATTCTCATCACTAAAAACCCCTGTAAATACCATTTTCACTTTTTTGTAGCTCCATTTTGTACAAGCCGAGGAGTCCTCGAGCTTGAGGAGCCTTAGAAGTAGTTGCCGGCCAATTTTCATAATTTTTAGATCTCGTTTGAGCCCTCAAATAAGCCCTGGAACCTAATTTTTAACTAGGCCGGACACTAGGTCTGGACAGGGCCAAAGCTAGTCAAAAACTATAAATAGAGCTAGAGAGCTCATTTTTGGGTTGGCTTGTTGTAGTTTGAGCTTGTATGAGAACTTTCTTGCAATAGAAGAGATTCCATTGTCTTACTCTCTTTGTTCTTACCGTGTGTGCGCGTGTGTGTATGTGTGTGCATGCTTGTGTGCTTCTCACTCACGCACTCGTGCTTCCACTTGCTCGTGGTCTTCATACCATCCTCATGTCTTCCCGGATTGACATTAAAGGAGGTGCTACTCATCACTGAGCTACACCAAATTTTGGCGCCGTTGCCGGGGATCGAGCTTTGAGGACGAGCGTGTGATGGTAAGACGTAGAGAGGACGCGTTGGAATGGTAAGTAGTAGGTAAATTTTTGATTTTTCTCCGTCTCCTTCTTCATCTCCACCTCCTTCTTCATCTCCATCTCCATCTTCATCTCCACCTCCTTCTCCACTACATATTCCCTCTTCCTTATCATTCCCTCATTTGTTGTGTGCGAGTTTGAGAGAGAGTGAGTGTGTGTGCTTGTCTTTGTGTGCTTTTTTGCATGTTTCTTGCAGGTGGCAGCTCCATCATCATCTCCAGCAAGCTCAGCAGGTACAGAAATTGTCTGCACAGTCCCCGCGACGTTGAGCTCGAGCTATCGCGACACTCCGAAAATTTCACCCAATCACGATTCTGAGTGCACCACGACACTGCGCAGGCCTAGAGCTCCCAGGATCCCTAGATAGAACAGAAAAATTCACCATATCCCAAGCTATCGCGACACCCCGACCTATCGCGACACCTCACGAGCTATCGCGACACTCCGACCTATCGCAACACTTCACGAGCTATCGCGACACCTCGAGGTATCGCGACACCTCACGAGCTATCGCGACACTCCGACCTATCGCGACACCTCACGAGCTATCGCGACACCCCGACCTATCGCGACACCTCACGAGCTATCGCGACACCCCGACCTATCGCGACACTTCACGAGCTATCGCGACACCCCGACCTATCGCGACACCTCACGAGCTATCGCGACACCCCGACCTATCGCGACACCTCACGAGCTATCGCGACACCCCGACCTATCGCGACACCTCACGAGCTATCGCGACACCCCGACCTATCGCGACACTTCACGAGCTATCGCGACACCCCGACCTATCGCGACACTTCACGAGCTATCGCGACACCTCGACCTATCGCGATACTTCACGAGCTATCGCGACACCCCGACCTATCGCGACACTTCCCACCTATCGCGACACCTCGACCCGACCTATCGCGATACACGGCCTTTAACGCATGAAAAGTTAGGGTTAATTTTGAGTGAATTGAAGGGTAGTTGAGCTTAATTTTAGGCACCTTGGTATAACTTTAGAACCTTGGAAGTGGGCAAAAGACCTAGAAACCAGAGAGGGATCTCCTGAACCCTGAGAGCCTGTTTTGACCCTATAGTGCCTGAATGGTCATAACTTGACCATACGAACTCCGATTGATGAGATTTTGGTCTCGTTGGAAAGCTCGTTGAGAATCCTACGTGGACCTCGACTGGTTTTTGTAAGAATCATACGCGGAGTTTTAGAACATGCATTTTTAAGTTGACCTTTAGGTGGAACTAAGTTGTTCTCAGATTCAGGGGGTACAGCGAGTTACTCCAGGGGGACTAAAATTATTGAAGTGTGTCTTTCAATTACTTGTGGCAATAGAGCTATACTAACGGGTGAGCTTTTGCAGGAACTTGGTGTGCGCTCAAGGCAATCCAAAGCAAGCTAGCAAGGGTGAGTACCAAGCTTGGGAGAAGGCTTCCTGGGCTTGTGTAGCAGTCTGGTCAACCAGCTAATTGAGGTTGGAAGATCTCTCAACCCTCCTTTGTCAATTCCTAGCCTAGGCTAAGTACGACTTAGGTGTGGTAATTAATTAGGGAAACGTTAGGCACGAATCAAGTCCAAGAGTATTAATCAACCAAGTGCAAGAAGTAAATAGGTCTTAAGTGCGAAAACCCTAAGGGACAAAAGGTAAACAGGAATCGATCACTTATCAAGTGCGGAAATTCACTTAAGTACTCCTGACGATGAAATTTCAGACAAGACTATAACCATAATATTCAACTAAAAAGAACAAAGTGATTGGTGCAAAATCAACCTACAACGAGAGTGTGCTTGGGTTCCAAGGGGTAAATAAATCAGGCATATGAACCTTAGATCAGGCAGACACTTAGGCCGAGACAGACAAAGCCTCAGATCTTCTGAAGCTAGTGTCAATCACACTGCCAGGTCTTGGGCCCAGCAGTTGAGTGATTACCCATACACTCCCAGATCAGAAACAAGTGATTCTGAGATGTCCTATCACATGGAGAGACCAGTAGGTAGTTCAGGGTTGGCTTATCTAGAAAAGCCAGAGGGGCCTTATAAGACTCAATTGGAATATATCAGGACGAATCGTCTAGGTGCTCGCATCTACGAAGACGGACTGAGAAGATCGGTGGTCCAGATTAAGAACCCCGATCAACCCCATGGAATAGACCACCCGGTAGTCAAGTTTGAGAACGGAGCATACCTAGATAAAGAGGGGACTATATATGTAGTCACCACTCTTCCTGATAGAACTGATGAGTTTGGAAATGTGATTGCGGAGACCGACATGGGTGATATAGAGCAAGGGAACTTAGAGAGAGAGCCAAGAACTCCCCGTGGTAAATCTGTCTTGACCAGAATCATGACTCCAGAGTGGATTCCACAGGATAATAAAAGCATAGATCTGCTTTTAAATCGAGAAACCGATGAGGCTTTTTGGAGATATAAATCTTCTCAATCTCAGGAAGTGAGTGCCCTCACAATCTATGAGTTTAAAGACCCTGATAGCCCAGGTCAAGTAACCTACCTAGACAATGCATCAGAGAGAATCTTCGTGGTCACTGAGCATGGCAGACATGCCTACACATGGAAGGGAGAATTTGTTTTTCCCCAACCAAGGTCTAATGTGTCCTTTGGTCACCAAGGAGCTGGGACCTCCCAAGCTCATGGGGCTCAGAGAGATAGAAGTAGAGACAAACCTGAGGTAAGTTTCGCCAACTCCCTGGGAAGAGAAAGAACGGGAACAGAAAGGAATAGGGTAGAACCTGAGAGACATAGAACCCCATGGAATCACCGGGACATTGATGATTTTCCTTTGCCAAGGCCGAGAGAACACACTAGGACCCTACGACCAACTCAACTGGTGAAGTCCATGAAGAATTATTTCGATGGCACGGGAGACCCTTATGACCATGTGGCAGAATTTCGACAAGTGTTGAAAGCTGAACAGGTAGAGGACCTATTCACACAATATAATGCTTTCGGTCTAACCCTTAGGAACACTGCCCTTACATGGTTCCAACCACTGAATGAGAGGCATTTCAGAAACATAGACCAACTCTTAGAGGCATTTATTGTTGAGTTTTCTAAGAGTGGAATCAGGCATAACACCTCCTCACTAATTCATAGCTTCAAACAAACACCTCAAGAGACGGTCAGACTAGCTGGAAGAAGGTTTAGACAGTACCTGGAGAGATGCCCGATGTCGGAGTTACCCACACCAGCCAAACAAGTGGCCTTGTTCCTAGACGGATTGTTGAGCACTAAGCTCAGGTCATATGTGTACCTGAAGGACCCCAGAACGATAGAGGAGTGCGTGCGCATGTGCATAGACATTGAGGACAATCTAGGTGAGGAATTAGAACTATCAAAAATCTATAAGGATTCTGATAGCTCTAGTAACATGGCATCTGGTCAATCCACATCCATCGAGGAACTTGCAGAGAAGGTAGCCCAAAAACTAGGTGTCTCTAGCAAGCAAATTCCAAGATTTGCCCCAGTTAAGCGGTGTTACAATTGTGGCGGTGAACATATGGCAAGTGTATGTCCCATTATGGCCCAGCCTCAGGCGAATCCTAGTAGCCAGTACTGCACCATAGAGCGCAGGTACACCAATCACACGGCACAAGACTGCCCATATAACAAACAAACTGTTAAGCAAAATTATCCTCAGCCATATCCACAACATGGTAGGTACCAGAATCAGTACCCATCACCACAATACAACAGACCACAACAAACTTATCAGCCACCTTACCAAGGGCAGCAGAGACCTCAACCAGTCCTAGTACAGCAACCCCCTGCCCCAACCAATGTGATCTAGTTCCAGTCACCCCATTGCTATCAGACAGTGATCCAAGTGACCATAGTTTTGACTCCACACATATTGATAGCCCACATGCTTACTACATGCAGTCACCCGAGCATAACGAGTCATACTATTATGAGGACCCAAGTGAAAATAGTGGGGAACCTGAGTATTCTAATGTTATGTACACAAACCCCAACTCTAGACCTCAACCTAGGCAGGTACGACCCCCATTGCCTAGAGGACCATGCTTCAGATGTCAGGGAGATCACCTTATACGTGATTGTCCACTGCCTGCCCCTACACAGCCTCAACCAGTAACCATTGAGGGCTTCTGTCAAGACTGTGGGAAAGAGCATCTCCTACGAGATTGCCCGAAGAACCCTAATAACATGCCTAAAATCACTCCTATCAATGTTGTTGGGTTAGTTGTAGACTCCACAGGGAGTGTGACTTCCACTGCACCTGTGCAGGTGATCACAAGAGCCCAGGCTCTTCAACAACACCAAGGTGTTGGTCCCGAAAAGAGCCCCGAGGTGAGTGAAACAGAGAGCATAACCAAAAAGAGAACTAGCGCCTGGAAGGATAGTCGTGAAAGAATGAAGAGGCAATGGGCAAAAAAGATAAACGAACTTGAAGAAAGAGTGAGAGAAACCAAGGCAAAAATCACAGAGATCACATCTCAACCGCACTACCACACACGTCCACCACTACCATCCCCAGCATCCTCCATTTCTCCACCCTCTAATACACCCCTCGTAACCCACCCACCACCCCGAGTAGGATCAGTATTAGCTGACCCCACTCCTGAAGGCTTGGACATGATGTTCAAGGCCTACCAGGCTCGACTTCAAGAAGGGCCAACAGCTGCAAACCTAGACAAGAGTTACCCTAGAGCAGATTTAGAGATTGAACGGATGAAAATGTGCATGAAAATGGTAGAACAAGCTCAAGCTATACTTGAGACTAGTCAAAAGTTCAATCAGACAAACTCTGTCAAGCCGGATTTGCATTTCCAAGGCTTACTAGAAAGATTAGAGCAGTTGGTAAACAAATCACAAATTTCTTTACCTCCACAGGCTCAACCAGTTGTTGAAAGAGGAAGCTCACCACCTAAGGGAGCTTATGTTCCTAATTCCACGGATGCTGGAATACCTCCTTCAATTCAACAGTACTCTCAAGAGTTCTTGCGGGAAATACAAGAAGAGAAATGGGCCAAGGAGAAGGGTGATTCCCCTCCTATTCCTGAGATTGATGATCTTCGTGATCAATTTCCCCAAGACATTCCCTCTATCTATGGGGATCAAACAGAGCAACAAGAGGATGAGAGATTAGATTTTGAATCTAATTCTTTACAAGAGTTGCCTCAGTTCACAGGCCCATGGGAATCTGAATCTCTCCAGATCAGAGCTCCCACAATATTGGTGAGAAAGGAAGACTCAGTGATTCCCAGGAACACTGATGTTGTGAAGAACACTAAGGTTCAATGTCACCTCACTGTAGAGGAACTCCTCAAGGCAAAACCGGAGCTCTGGAATCATGTGAAGGATCAGGTTCCAGAACTTGAATCCAATACACCAAAAGTAGGCTCTAAACAAAAAGTACCAGAGATACCTCTCGACAAGATAGGGGACATGAGCGAAGGTGAAGAAGGTAACACTTATCTTCCGATCTCCTATCAAGGTTACACAACCAAAGCAATTGTGGATTCGGGTGCTGGTGTTGCTATTGCGACCACCTCCTTGTGGAAGCGATGGGGCAAACCCACCTTAAGACCAACGAGAATGAAACTTCAAATGGCAGATGGTCATTTTGAAAGACCTCTCGGATTGCTTGAAGGGATAACTCTAACCACTTGTGGCGTAGAGTTTGAACATACATTTGCTATATGTGACTTTGAGAAAAATAATGTTTACGAGATGATCCTAGGAAGACCCTTCCTACGACAATTCCAAATAGTACAGGATTGGGGAACCAACTCCTTGTACTTACAGCACTTAGGGGTCACCACCAAGGTCAATCTGAAGGATTACACCTTCAGAGATGTACCACCCCTACAGTGGAATCCTATCCACAAAGCGAAAGAAGATTCTATCTCCGTGCATTCTGGAAGTTCACCTGAACCATCCTGGCTGCATGAAGATACTCACTTGTGGATGTGCAAGGTCGCTGAGGAAGAGGAAAAGCGCCTAAAAGCGAGAGAAGAAGGAACTCCCCCAGGAGATAGACCGATAAAAGACCCAGCCTATACACCAATGATATTTCCAGATGAGGAATTTGAGCCTCATGGTTGGGCAGAAATCCTAGCTACCATGGACATTGCAGTTAATGAGGAACAATGGACACCCCATTGTGATGAGGAGGGTTATGACATTTCAGTGTTCATGTGTCAGCCCTTGTTGGAAGAGTGTGATCCTAGTGAGTTCATAGAAGAAGAAGAGAATGACGATGATCTAGAATCCATTGTGATGGATACATACTTTGAATCAGAGGAACACTACTTAGAAGACCTAGGAGTGTTAACCCAAAAGGAAGAAGAACCCCGTGCGAGTATTAAAACGATAAGTTCAAAGAAAGGAAGTGAAGGAGGTCAAAAGAAAAAGAAAAGAAAAGCAGTGAGACAAGAAGAGGAAGAATCATTGTTTGAAGTACCAGAAAATTTCAAGAAATATGAAGTGGAAGACCGGAAAATTTTGGTACGAATGCCTAAGAGAGAGGCCATTATAAGAGAAGCATATGACAATAAAGAAAAGACCAAAAAAATTGTAGTGACCATTGAAGGGAACGAAGAGCGATGTACGTACATAGGAGACGACCTAAGTGCAGAAGAAGAAGCAGAGCTTGTAGCTCTATTAAGGGAGTATAGGGATGTGTTCGCATGGCACTATAGAGACTTGAAAGGAGTAGATCCAGAGATTTGCTCTCATACGATTCCGATGACCGCTGATGCCAAGCCCACCAAACAAAAGCCCTACACATATAATGACAATTATGCCGCCAAAATAAAAGAGGAAATTGACAGGCTGATCGAAGCCGGATTCATCTATGAGATTGAGCACACTGAATGGGTGTCCCCCATTGTAGTGGTGCCCAAGAAGAATGGGAAATTGCGAGTGTGCATTAACCTTAAAAAAGTCAATGCCGCTACGATCCGAGATAGTTATCCTCTTCCAATCACCGAACATCTATTGGAGCGTGTTGCAGGCAAGGAAGTTTACAGCTTCCTTGATGGATTTTCAGGTTACAACCAAGTAGCCATTGCCCCCGAAGATCAACACAAAACGGCCTTTGCCACGGAATGGGGAATCTTTGCATTTCGTGTGATGCCATTTGGGCTCACCAATGCACCTGCAACATTCCAAAGACTCATGTGTCATGTCTTCAAAGAGTTCTTGCGAAAGAGCTTAGAAGTATATGTGGATGATTTGTGCGCTCATTCCCAAGAGAGAAGTTACCACATCCCTGAGCTCAGGCAAATCTTCAACAAGTGTAGAGATTATCGAGTGTGTCTGAATCCAGAGAAGTGTGTGTTTATGGTACGACAAGGTAAGATCTTAGGTCACATTGTTTCTAAGAATGGAATATCAACAGATGAAGACAAGGTAAGAGCAATAGCAGAATTGGCCAGACCAAGGAATGTGAAAGAGGTACAAGCCTTTATGGGCCATTGTGGATATTACCGTAGGTTTATCCACATGTATGCCATCATAGCTAAACCTCTCTATGGGTTGTTAACAAATTTTGAGTGGAGTGAGGAATGCGAGACTTCCTTCAACGAGCTGAAGAGACGTATGTGCACAGCACCAATATTGACTACTCCGGATTGGAGCAAACCCTTCCATGTCCATGTAGATGCCTCCAATCATGCAATAGGATGCGTACTAGCACAACCCACAGGTGAGGGAAACCTGGATTTGCCAATAGCATATGCTAGTAGGCAATTAAATGCAGCTGAACGGAATTATACCACAACGGAAAGAGAAGGCCTAGGTATGGTATATGCTGTGAAGAAGTTTAGACACTATCTATTGGCCAATAAGTTCAAGTTTTTCACTGATCATCAAGCTTTACTATATTTGGTCAATAAACCTTGCAATACAGGCCGCTTAGTAAGATGGTTCCTCTTACTAATGGAATACGACTTTGAAGTTGTTGTCAGGAAAGGTAGAACCCATCTTAGGGCAGACCATCTTTCTCGCATCACTTCAGGAGAGCCACCGCAAGGAGTGTCTGATGAATTGCCCGATGCTTATCTGTTCAATTTAGAAGTTGTTCCTAAATGGGCAAATAAGTTGGTACCAGTCCTAACCTTCGGGCCTGCAAACAAAAATGTTAAAACAAGCAAAGAGGAAATTGTAAAA
Source organism: Ceratopteris richardii (assembly GCA_020310875.1). Classification (NCBI taxonomy): domain Eukaryota; kingdom Viridiplantae; phylum Streptophyta; class Polypodiopsida; order Polypodiales; family Pteridaceae; genus Ceratopteris; species Ceratopteris richardii. The sequence goes on from CM035423.1 coordinate 25,025,156, forward strand.
TCGTTAAAGTATCAAATATTGGCCGGAAGTATGTACAAGCAAGATACCGAGGGCGTATTAGCTTGTTGTGTCGAGGATGATGAACATGCTAGTTGGTTGCAACAAGCCCATGAGGGACTGCTAGGGAATCACTACTCTAAACAACGAACATTGCAGAATCTAAAACGCTTAGGAGTGTATTGGCCTAGCATGGACAAAGAAATACAAGAGTGGATCCAGAGTTGTCCAGGGTGCCAGGAGAGACCCCCAGTGGAGCATGCCACCCTTTATCACGTGTCATTAATCCCAGATTGGAGTGCTCCATTGGTCGAGTTCATGAGATCGGGAACATTACCCAATCAGGCTAGTCTTGCAAGAAAACGGAGCATGGAGCAAGAGGCTCAAGACTATGCCTTAGTAGGAGACAACCTATATCGAAGAGGCAAGGATGGTTACCTAAGACTGTGCGTTCATGAATCAGACTACTTGAAAGTCTTAGAAACGGCACACAGCGGTGCTGCAGGTGGACACTTTGGGCCTGACAGAGTAATTAAGACCATTCTATTTTCAGGACTTTGGTGGCCCACTCTTCATATGGATGCACATACTTATGTGAAGAGTTGTGACACATGCCAACGTGCCCAATATCCGATAAGAAAAGATGAAATGCCTTTAAGGCCAATGATGGGAGGACGTGCATTTTCAAAGTGGGGTATAGACTTTGTAGGTCCCATTAACCCCCCAGCTAGAAACTCCCATGCAGAATACATTATTGTAGCCACAGATTACCTTACAAAGTGGGTGGAAGTAAAGGCCACGACAAAGAATGATGCTCAAACGACGGCTAAGTTCTTATTCGAAAATGTGTTCACTAGATATGGGTTACCAATGGAGTTGGTTAGTGATAGAGGTACGCACTTCTTGAATGAGGTCATTGAAAATCTCCTTCAAGAATTCATGGTGATACATAAGAAGTCTGCACCCTATCACCCACAAGCTAACGGACAAGCCGAGAGCACGAATAAGATCCTATGTAACGTATTGACGAAACTGGTAAATAATAAACGCTCTGATTGGGACAAACAACTTCATCATGCTGTTTGGGCATACCGAGTTGCCTACAAAACGGTACTCAATGCCACCCCATTTCAGATGGTCTTCGGACAGAATGCAGTGCTACCACTAGATTTCCTAATCCCAGCTTTAAGAGTAGCACAAGAGCATGAGTGGAATGGACATGAGTTGTCCTCTAGGATCTTGGATCTAGAGCGTTTAGGTGAGACGAGGCTACGAGCAGCAGCAAGAATCTATGCTGCAAAGAAACGGCAAAAGGCATACTTTGATGCCCATGTGAAGGATAAGGGCTTGAAAGCAGGGGATCTAGTTTTAGTCTACACATTGAAACAACACGCAAGAAAGCTAGAAAAGAGAGGCTACGGACCTATGATCATTAATAGGATCTCCACGAGTGGAGCAGTACAACTAGCCACTTTAGAGGGGGATGTCCTCCCAAACTATATTAGCGGGTGCAGAGTCAAGCTGTATCAGGAACCCCTCACGGAGGAAATGCTAAGTCGACTCAATACTGCTAAACAACGTAAAGAGGAGGAAAAACGAATTCGAGAAGAAGCACAGGCAGAGGCCATAGAACGCATTAAGCGCATGAAGCTAAGAAGACAAGGACTAGGGAGAGAACACTATAACCATCAGGAAACATCACCCAGATATTCCATGGCCATGTGTCAAGTAAAGTCAACCACTCATCCTAGCATAGTGGACAGGAGACCATTCATTACAGTTAGGCTAGAACACGGCAACCCTTGCCAAGAACTCAGGGCTTTAATTGACTCAGGTGCTGCGACTAGTGCGATTAGATGGTCCCACTATAAAGATTCAGGAATAGAAATGCGGCCAATTGAGGCATACCTCATAGGGTTAGGAGGCATGGAAACCCCTTGCATGGGTGAGGTGGACCTTCCTATCCTCATTAAGAATGTGACCATGACGGCGAAGCTACTAGTGTGCCATGATGACGACCTGATAGAACCCCTAATCCTTGGCCAAGATTGGCTATACGATCACTCAGTGGACCTAAATCTTAGACAAGGCTCCTTACAGATTGGAACCTTAGAGCAGAAGCGAGTGATACCGCTTGACTTCCCTAACGGCATTCCGCCTGACGGTTGTGACCCTAGACCCTATGAAACACATGCGACGGAAGACCGGAAGATCTTTGATCAGCTCAATCACGCGACGTCTACACCAACCCGCTTGGGCTTGGCTATAGACAGTTGTCAATCAGAAAGACGACAGGAGATCTTCCCTGGGACTTCCTGCAAACTAGAAGGGGCAGCTACCCATCCGCGAGGGCAGATGGACACAATCAGCGGTCAGGTGGGTTGCATCAGCAGCCAAATGAGCACGACACCCTGCGGTGCTCATCCTTCCAAACTTGTTGCGGACAGGCCTAGATTAAAGTTAAAGAACGAATCACTTCCTAATGGGCAGGTCACGCAAGTGTTGGAGCTCCCTTCTTTTCCAAAGCAGAGCGTCCATCCGACCTCTCAACCTCAACCACAGCAGAGTCAACCACGACGAAGGAACCCAGACCGACGGCAGTATCATAAGACGCAACAAGGAAAGCAGTCTAGGCCAACCAAAGGAAGCGGCACCAGACAAATTTGGGTGCCAAAAGGACAAAAAACACCGAAGAACTCCAACAAAGCCGAGATTGACAAGCAAAAGGCAGGGCAGAAACAGAAGCAGTATCTGCCATCCCCTCGACCTTCTTCCACAAGTCCGAGCATTCGACAAATTTGGATCGCCAAGAAATACCTTACCCATAGACCCACACCCACGCAGATTTGGGTACCCAAAAGGTCCCAGATACATTACACTCCCATCCAGAAACCTTTACCTATCTTTAGCCCTAAGAGCTACGACCCCTCTATCCAAGCATGGAGAATTAAACTGTGTACTAAACCCCCTGACCCAATTCTATAAATCTACCCACACTAACAACAGGAGCATTCCGAGCCCATTGCATAACCAAAGCATGCATCTAGGATGACACTGACCTCTAATCACCACTCACACCATCACAAACACTTCACCACTAACCACTGACCTCCGGGATTGTCATGATTAGTATTGTGAAGGGAACACCACTACATCTTGTTTCCTATACAACACTAATGTGCCTTTCGTCTTCCAACAGATAAGCAACCTACTCTCATGGCAACAACGGCAGGCACAAGCTCTCAGGCAGGATCTGGTGCTCCTATCAATTGGGATGCCATGCCAGTGGAAGCTCCACCAACAGCTCGGCCTGAAGAATTCTTGAATGTGCGAAGGATTCCTATTCCAGATCCACCCAATGGACTAACCGAAAGAGTAAAAGGGCACTCCCATTGGTTCAATGAAATGCCAGGGGATTTGGGAGACGCAGATCACATCTGGGAGTCCAAGATGGAGTGTGGAGGGGTTTGGTGGACCTTCCAGTTCTTTTCAAGAGAATTTGAGACCTTACAGAATGCAGCTCCACTTCAAGATATCTGGCAAAAGGCAGGACTACAAGCTTACTTCAGTGCAGCTCTACCTAAACCCGACTTCCTCAGGTGCTACTACTTGATTGCTACGATGAAACCTACCGGGGATAAAGATCACTCAGGCACATTCTGGGTGCCCTCCTTATCCAATCTGGAGGAGATGAGGAAGTTTGAATTAAATGTAACGTTAATCAGGGAAGCCCTTCAGATGTATGGCACGCATGTACCTTCTGACCGCGACCCCTTGATACCAGAGTCTATGAAAAGCAATAGAATCAAGAAACTAAAAGAAATGTGCGCCCTCACCCCCAACATTGCCATACCTCTGCGGATGTGCCTCCAGCACTTCGCATTTCCCGCTCAGGACCGTTTCACGCAGCCTCACAAGAAGATATGGTACGGGCTATATTTAGCAGAGACCGGAAGCTTGCCCATTAAGATGCCGGTATGGATCTTAGATCAAGTGTATGAGGCAGGCAAGCGGGGAGTGAGGAAGCCCACTTTACATGGTTGTTGTGCACTGACAAGAATCATCTACAGATGTCTTGCATATGACGTGCCAGTTGCCCGAGCCCTAAAGTATGCACACCTGGAGCTGTTCAAAGGGCGAAAGTCAGGGAGTCAGCCTGCAAAAAGAATGCGTGGATCCCTTTCACAGGTCCTGATCCCTCCAGAAGCCACCGCCGAAGTCTCCACTAGCGAGGAAGCCCAAGTGGCACCTTTCACAATCCATCTCCAAGAGTCTCAACCAAGAGAGGTGGTACAGCCCACTCCTTCTGCCCCTCCACTACCTACCGATGCAGAATTTGCAGCTATGGCCACCTTCACCGAGGACCCAAACTTTGATTTTGAAACATTCCTGCAGACGGCCCATCTATCAGACAGTGAAGGTTGCCCTGACAATGTCGATCCGGGGACATCATCCCAAAGAGAACATGCACGAGGCGAGACAAGCAGTGTACAGGAGATAGGAGTGGCACAACTTCCTTAGAGACTAAGCACACAAGCTCAGGAGAAGGCACCAAGAGATGACCCAGAAGAGAGTGAAGACGAAGCCCCTGCATATACGGCGCAGCTCAAACGACTATACCGAACAATCAAGCAGGTGCAACGACGCCATAAAATGTTAGAAGAAGCAAATAGGGCCCTAGTAAACCAGATGCTGCAGTCGGAGAATATCGACCCCCATTTTGTAGAATCGCTAAATCTTTTGGCGGACACCTGTGGCATCAGTGAAGCAATGAGAACCTTGGTCTATCGAGAGAACCCTACTTATGATCAAAGAAGAATTGATACACGGCCTCGACAAGGAAAGATGATTCAGATGGAAGTATCTACCGCGTTAGCTACGTCCACGTCAGAAGATGTCCACATGATTAGCCCTAGGCCCAATGATGAACCAGAGGAAATTACGCATGCACCATCCCCCCCATCATCTCCTATCCCACCCTCAGAACCTCTCTCCACGTGTCTTTCTACACAACCAATATCCTCCTATAGTGAGACCATTGTACACACCCCCGTTTCCACTTTCCTTCCTTCACCCTCATCCATCTCTGTCACCCAAATTTTTGAACCCCAACTAGGTCACCCTTCCTTCCTCCCTGCCTTTGGACAACCATCTGTCACTAGTCAGACTTTTTCCCTTCCTTTACCCTCCATCCCTCCATTTCCTCCCTCCCAAACTCTAACTACCCCGTCCCTTGTAACTGCCTCGGGCACCACACTAATCACCCAACCCTCCTTCTGGACCCAACTTGTAAACATTCTTCAACAGGTTGATAAACATAATAAAAAGTCCCTCCCCCAAATCCACTCCCCCACATTCACGACCACCACTATCACACCACCCACCATCCCGGTGTTCACATTTCACGACTCACACTCTCTCATGTCCGACCCCATGGACATCTCACCCTCCGCTGGATCACCCACCACCACTGTTCTCACAACACCATCACAGGTTATTACACTCACATCGCCACTTCCACACACGGTAGGCACAACATCCACTTTTCCCATTCCCACTGCCCAACCCCCTGCATCTCCCATCCTTACCCCTGCATCCACCTCATTTAGTCTTGCACTCGACACCATGCTCGAAGCTGCCACTCAGCTTAAGCAGGAATATAAATTATTGGAAGAAAACAACAAGGAGCTTTGCACCCTCTCAGCAACACTCCAAGAGCGTGTCAATGCTTTGGAGTCCAGTCATACGGAGTCACAAAGCAAAATATCCGCCCTCGAACATGCAAGTGCGCAACTCGAAGCGAGGCATATGGAAGAGAGCAAAGCCATGGAGGAACAGCTGCGAGATCAAATGGGCCGCAATGCAAGGCTTCAACGAAACATGGCCTTGCTACGACGACATCTGGCGGCAGCTCAAGAAGAGAACAGACGGCTTCAACAACAAAACCACGAGAACCTCGAGGCTGCCATGGAGAACACCCCGGGAGCACCCATAGACCCGGCTAAATTTCAAGCTGTTCCCTCAGAAAGCATACAACAGATCTTGGAAACTTATGCCAATCTTTTAGAAGCACATGATCAGCTTGCCGACCAGCTGAAGGACCTACAGAGACCCCAAGAGTCTACACCACACCAACGGGCACCTAAAGAGATGACCGACGCTGCTACTTCACCTGAACCTGAACATTCAACGACCAATGACGTACTGGAGTTACGGCAACAGATTGCAGAATTAAAATTGAAGTTGATGCAGTACGAGCGACCTCCTTCCCCACCAAAGCAACCGTTAGAAGAAGAAGCAGTTATTATTCCAGTAGAGGAAGCATTCGACGACACCTACGAGCCTCAACCATTCCCAGGAGGACGCGTCACAGAAGAAGGTCAAGATACCTATGAGGAACCTCCATCAGCATGGATGAAACAGGTAGAGGAAATGTGGAAAACTCATCAGGAACGGATCTCCACTCAGATGCTGGCAATGAAGGCCATTGAGGACACCATCCTTCACTCAGAGTACTTCAGGCATATTGCCTCTAGGCGCCTTATCACTAGCTCAGAATTACAATACAAGCCCTATTTTGTATTGTTGGCCGACTACAACGCAGAAATCAGAAGAGTCACCAACAAGTGCCCAACATTTGCCACACAGTTTGAACCAGAAGATATACCAGAAGCGGCACGAAAAGGGGCCATATTCCAACCAACTTGGAGGCAGAAGTTACTCGAAACTTACCCAGAAATGCTTAGAACATGGGATCACGCCCCCATGCATTTGAAGTACAATCCGTGTTTTGGGCCATTGCAAAGACGACGATCATGGAAAGCTTTTGCAATCAAGGTTCAGAATAACGCGAACTGTAAAGAATGGCTCAATTACCCCGCCATCGCCCCCCCAACCGGTACTCCCACAGTATCATACATGATTGCCACCATCAGACATTGGATACCACGTCTCCACCCCATGCCAGATGTCGCTGCCCAGATGATGCTCAAGATCTTCGATATGATGCAGGTCGTATTCAAAACTTTTCGCAATGTATGCCGTATTCAACCTCCTATTCCCGGGTTTATTAATGGTAACTACGACCTGCTATATGATATGAGCACAACCCCGAGCATACGAGTGGCTTACGCATGGCATGCACGCATAAGATATCTCCCTGCCTGCTACAAGCAAACATTCGACGATATGTTCACCACGGGCTTTTGGGAAGCACATTCAGAGGTATTCGCGCCACGGCCTACGCATTTACTCCACCTCTTTGCCTGCGAGCAAACAATGCATTCCGAGCTTTACACGATGCCACAACCTGACATGCCTGGTACAGTTGATTGGCAGGCTTTGCAACGAGACCTGATCAGAGGTTTAAGAATCAAAGAACAAGAATTGGCAACCGACCTCCTGCAGAAGTACATTGATCAAACTATGGAACAGAGGTCTATCAGAGGCGACAGACCCTAGGGGGGGGAGAGTGTTGACAGTATACGGGACGAAGCAAGTACGGACACACATGCAGATCTAGCACTAAGGCAACCCTTCATTTTTTTTCAAAACCCTTACATCATTTTAAAGTGATTCTCATCACTAAAAACCCCTGTAAATACCATTTTCACTTTTTTGTAGCTCCATTTTGTACAAGCCGAGGAGTCCTCGAGCTTGAGGAGCCTTAGAAGTAGTTGCCGGCCAATTTTCATAATTTTTAGATCTCGTTTGAGCCCTCAAATAAGCCCTGGAACCTAATTTTTAACTAGGCCGGACACTAGGTCTGGACAGGGCCAAAGCTAGTCAAAAACTATAAATAGAGCTAGAGAGCTCATTTTTGGGTTGGCTTGTTGTAGTTTGAGCTTGTATGAGAACTTTCTTGCAATAGAAGAGATTCCATTGTCTTACTCTCTTTGTTCTTACCGTGTGTGCGCGTGTGTGTGTATGTGTGTGCATGCTTGTGTGCTTCTCACTCACGCACTCGTGCTTCCACTTGCTCGTGGTCTTCATACCATCCTCATGTCTTCCCGGATTGACATTAAAGGAGGTGCTACTCATCACTGAGCTACACATGGCAAAACCGGAATTACACTTTCAAGGACTAATGGAGAGGATAGAATATTTGATAGAGAGCAAAGAGAAAAAGGATCAGCATAGGAACCCTATTGTCCCAGAGACACAGGAAAGGAATGCACCATCCCTGTCTCAAGTACCCAACTCAGAAAGTCAAGACGACCTGTCTTCCATACATAGGTACTCACATGAATTTATGAGAGAAATACAAGAAGAGAAATGGAGAAAAGAACAAGGAACCCATCCTCCTATTCAAGAAATAGACGACTTGCAAGAGCAATTTCCCCAAGACATTCCCTCCATTTACGATGATGTAGAGGAAGAACAACTGAGTGAACACACAGGATTTGAATCTAATTCTTTACAAGAATTACCTCAGTTCACAAGACCTTGGGAAGCAAAGTCTATTAGTATGAGAGCACCAACGATAATAGTGAGGAATGAAGAATCAGTAATCCCTAGAAACACGGAAGTGATCAAGAACACTAAAGTACAGTGTAACCTTACTCTGGAGGAGTTATTAAAGATAAAACCAGAATTGTGGAAGCATGTAGCAAATCAATTCCCCGAGCCTGCTACTACTCCCTCACAAATAGGATCACAAAATAAGGTACCAGAAATACCCGTAGAAAAGATCGGAGATGTAAGCGAAGGAGAGGAAGGTAACACTTATCTTCCAATAACCCATCAGGGCTACACCACGAAAGCCATCTTAGATTCAGGAGCCGGAGTAGCCATTGCTACCACCGCTTTATGGAAACGTTGGGGTAAGCCAGCATTGAGACCCACCAGGATGAAGCTACAAATGGCTGATGGACACATAGAAAAACCATTAGGCTTACTAGAAGGCATATCACTCACCACTTGTGGTGTGGAATTTGAGCATACCTTTGCCATTTGTGACTTTGCAAAAAATCATGCTTATGAGATGATATTGGGACGACCATTCATGCGTCAGTTGCGAATTGTACAAGATTGGGGAACTAATTCTTTGTACTTGCAACATTTAGGAGTACCAAAGTCAATCTTAAAGACTATTCACACAGAGATGTACCCCCAATACAATGGAATACCATCCATAAGACACCAGTAGAGATAGAATCCGTGCACTCATTAGAATCAGATCCTTCTTGGTTGCATGAGGATACTCATTTATGGGTGTGTAAAGTAGCAAAACAAGAGGAAGAAAGGTTAGAAGCCAGGACCTTAGGTGCAGAACAACATCCACAAACCCTTCAGGATCCAGCCTACGCACCTGTAGTATTCCCAGACGAAGAGTTTGAACCCCATGGTTGGGCAGAAATCCTAGCAACCATGGATGTAGCCATCAATGAAGAACAATGGACACCCCACTCTGACGAGGATGGCTATGACATATCAGTTTTCATGATAGAGCCAATCAGGTGCGATGCAATTTTAGAAGAGTGTGAACCTAACACTGATGCATTTGAGGATGCAAGCGATTTTGATTTAGAATCAATTATCATGGACCCACCCTTTGCATCAGAGGAAGAATATTTCTACGAAGTAGAGACTCACCCTCAGAGACACGAGGAAATTACGAATGAGGTGAGGTTAGCCACAGAAGTGACTACCAATAGTGAAGGCAAGAAAAGAAAGAAGAAAGAAACCATGTCAGAAAAAGAAGAATCTTTGTTTGAAGTACCCGAGAACTTCAAGAAATATGAAATCGAAGATAGAAGAATCATGGTACGAATGCCTAATAGAAAGGCGAATGACGGACAAGTATATGATAACCGAGAGAAAACCAAGAAAATAATAGTTGCTATCGAAGGAGAAAAAGAAAAATGTACATACATAGGGCATGATTTGACGAAGGAAGAAGAAGAAGAGCTAGTTGCCCTATTGCGCGAATATAGAGATGTTTTTGCGTGGAGTTACAAAGATTTGAAAGGAGTAGATCCAGATATATGTTCTCATAGAATCCCTATGACTCTAGATGCAAAACCTACGAAACAGAAGCCATACACGTACAATGATAACTACGCTGCGAAGATTAAAGAGGAGATAGATCGCTTGATAGAAGCAGGATTCATTTATGAAATTGAGCATACCGAATGGGTATCCCCCATTGTGGTTGTGCCCAAGAAGAATGGAAAATTGTGTGTGTGTATTAACCTTAAAAAAGTTAATGCCGCCACGATTAGAGACAGTTATCCTCTTCCTATCACAGAACATCTATTGGAAAGAGTTGCGGGCAAGGAAGTTTACAGCTTTCTTGATGGATTTTCAGGCTATAATCAAGTAGCCATTGCTCCAGAGGACCAAGACAAGACGGCATTTGCCACTAAATGGGGCATATTTGCATTTCGTGTGATGCCATTTGGCTTAACAAATGCACCCGCCACTTTCCAGCGACTCATGTGTCATGTTTTTAAGGAATTCTTACGCAAGAGTTTGGAAGTTTATGTCGACGACATATGTGCTCATTCAAATGTAAGACAGACACATATCCCAGAGTTAAGACAAATATTTGACAAATGTCGAGAATATCAGGTTTGCTTGAACCCAGAAAAATGCGTTTTCATGGTCAGACAAGGCAAAATTCTAGGACACATTGTGTCAAAAAATGGAATCTCTACGGATGAAGAAAAGGTGAAGGTAATTGCAGAATTACCTAGACCAACTAATGTGAAAGAGGTACAGGCATTTATGGGCCATTGCGGTTATTACAGGAGATTCATACACATGTATGCAATCATAGCCAAGCCTTTGTACTCTCTTTTAACCAACTTTGAATGGACAGATGAATGTGAAAATTCATTCAATGAACTTAAACGACGCTTGTGCTCAGCACCTATATTGACAACCCCGGATTGGAGTAAGCCGTTCCATGTACATGTGGATGCATCCAATTACGCCATAGGATGTGTGTTAGCACAACCCACGAATGAAGGTAACATAGATCTCCCCATAGCTTACGCAAGCAGACAATTGAAAGCAGCAGAAAGAAATTACACCACGACGGGACGAGAAGGATTAGGGATGATCTACGTAGTAAAGAAGTTCAGGCACTACTTGTTGGCCAATAAATTCAAGTTCTTTACAGATCATCAAGCCCTATTGTACTTAGTCAACAAGCCATGTAACACAGGACGACTAATACGTTGGTTTCTATTACTCATGGAGTATGATTTTGAAGTCGTAGTCAGGAAAGGAAAGACACATCTCAGAGCTGACCACCTTTCAAGATTAACCTCAGGAGAAGCTCCTCAAGGAGTAGCGGATGAATTACCAGATGCTTATTTGTTTAATCTTGAGATAGCACCAGAATGGGCTAAGCCTATAGTCCCTATTCTGACATACGGACCCAAGAATCCTAGGATAAAGATCAAAGAGGGAGAGGTTACCAAGTCTCAGAGATACCAAATAATGGCAGGAAGCATATATAAACAGGATAATCAAAAGATTCTTGCTTGTTGTGTAGATGAATCAGAACATGCGAATTGGTTGCAATTAGCACATGTAGGTGCATTAAAGCAACATCATTCAAAACATCGAACATTACAGACTCTGCATAGATTAGGAGTATATTGGACTACGATGGAAGCAGATGTCTATAGGTTGTGTAAAGAATGCCACGTTTGTTGTGAAAGACCACCAGTAGAGCATGCTACATTGTATCATGTGTCTCTCACACCAGACTGGAGTGAACAATTAGTGACATACTTGAGGACTAAGACATTCCCTCAAGGAATGACTTTAGCACGACAACGTAGTCTAGAGCAGGAAGCTCAAGATTATTCACTTATTGGCGATAACCTATACAAAAGAGGACGAGATGGATATCTAAGACAATGTGTTCATGAGAGCGATTATCTGAGCATACTAGAGACTGCACACCAAGGTGTTGCAGGAGGTCATTTTGGACCCGATAGGATAATCAAAGCCATCCTCTTTGCAGGATTATGGTGGCCCACTCTTCACATGGATGCTCATACCTATGTCAAGAGATGTGATGTGTGCCAAAGAACTCAGTTTCCTACTCGCAGAGACGAAATGCCATTGAAACCCATGATGGGCGGACGTGCATTTTCAAAGTGGGGTATAGACTTTGTAGGACCCATTAACCCCCCTGCAAAAGGTACACATGCGGAATACATTATTGTTGCCACAGATTATCTTATGAAATGGGTAGAGGCAAAAGCCACGAAAAAGAATGATGCACACACAACTGCAAAATTCTTATTTGAGAATGTCTTTACAAGATATGGATTGCCGATAGAGTTAGTGAGCGATCGAGGCACTCACTTTCTAAACCAAGTCATTGAATATCTGTTACAGGATTTTATGGTGATTCGCAAGAAATCCGCACCATATCATCCTCAGGCCAATGGTCAGGCTGAAAGCACTAATAAGATCCTTTGTAACGTACTGACGAAACTCGTGAACAACAAACGTTCAGATTGGGACAAACAGTTACACCACGCTGTTTGGGCATATCGAGTGGCCTACAAGACCGTACTCAATGCGACTCCCTTTCAGATGGTTTTTGGTCAGAATGCTGTGCTTCCTTTGGACTTCTTGATACCGACCCTTAAGGTTGCACAAGAACATCAGTGGACCGGCCATGAATTATCAACAAGGATAATGGACTTGGAACGATTAGGAGAAACCAGGCTAAAGGCAGCAGCAGGAATATATGCAGCGAAGAAGCGACAGAAAGCATATTTTGATGCACATGTGAAAGATAAAGGCCTAAAAGAAGGAGATTTAGTTCTAGTATATACGTTAAAGCAACATGCACGTAAGCTAGAAAAGCGAGGTTATGGACCTATGATCATTAACAGACTCTCAACAAGTGGAGCAGTACAGTTAGCCACTTTAGAAGGAGATATAATGCCTAATTATATTAGTGGCTGTAGAGTCAGGCTATATCAGGAACCTCTTACTGAGGATATGCTTAGACGACTCACGTTGGCAAAGAAGCGTAAGGAGGAAGAAAATAGAATACGAGCGGAAGCTCAGACAAGAAGCAATAGAACGCATTAAACGCATGAAGTTAAGAAGACAAGGACTAGGGAGAGAACATTGTAACCATCTGGAAACTACACCCAGATATCCCATGGCCATGTGTCAAGTAAAGTCAACCACTCATCCTAGTATAGTGGACAGGAGACCATTCATTAAAGTCAGGTTAGAGCACGGCAACCCTTGCCAAGAGCTCAGGGCTTTAATTGACTCAGGTGCTGCGACTAGTGCGATTAGATGGTCCCACTATAAGGATTCAGGAATAGAAATGCGGCCAATTGAGGCATACCTCATAGGGCTAGGAGGCATGGAAACCCCTTGCATGGGTGAGGTGGACCTTCGTGTCCTCATTAAGGATGTGACCATGACAGCGAAGCTACTAGTGTGCCATGATGACGACCTGATAGAACCCCTAATCCTTGGCCAAGATTGGCTATACGATCACTCAGTGGACCTGAATCTTAGACAAGGCTCCTTACAGATTGGAACCTTAGAACAGAAGCGAGTGATACCGCTTGACTTCCCTAATGGCATTCCGATTGAGGTTTGTAACCCTAGACCCTATGAAACGCATGCGACGGAAGACCGGAAGATCTTGGGTCAGACCAGTCACGTTACGTCTACACCAACCCACTCGGGCTTGGCTATGGACAATTTTCAATCAGAAGAATGACAGGAGATCTTCCCTGGGGCTTCCTGCAAACTAGAAGGGGCAGCTACCCAACCGCTAGGGCAGTTGAACACAATCAGCGGTCAAGTGGGTTGCATCAGCGGCCAAATAAGCACAACACCCTGCGGTGCTCATCCTTCCAAACTTGCTGCGGACTGGCCTAGATTAACGATAAATAACGAATCACTTCCTAATGGGCAGGTCACGCAAGTGTTGGATCTCCCTTCTTTTCCAAATCAGAGCGTCCATTGGACCTCTCAAACTCAACCCTGAACGAGTCAACCACAACGGAGGAACCCAGACCGACGACATCACCAGACAAGGCAAAGAAAGCAGCAGTATCAACATCACAGAACAAGTGGCACAAAACAAATATGGGTGCCAAAAGGACAGCAACCAGAAGCTATTGGCAACACTGCAGACGAGAACAGGACAAAGTTTCAACGAAAGCAGAGTCAGCATCCAAAGTCCCCTCGATCTTCTTCTACAAGTACAAATACTCGACAGATTTGGATCGCCAAGAAATACCTTATCCATAGACCCACACCCATGCAGATTTGGGTACCCAAACAATGTATTATATCCCAACCCTCAAGCCGTGTAATATATACCCCTCAAAAACCCTTTCATCCTTCAATACCACCAAACCCGATACCACTTTTTGTACCTCAGCAGAAACATACCACCCACTCAAAGACTCTTAGGAAATGGATACCGAAACGTATCCAGACGTCTTCTTGTAACCCATTATCTAACAATTTTCCCACCTCGTTTAAACTCCACCCTTGTACTAATTCACCCTCAACCAAACCTTGTATAAATTCATACACCCAAACCCCACATCATGCATAATAAAAGCTCATCAAGAAATGTATGCATAATCTGAACCATGTAGGTGTCTAGAGACCTGCATTAGTTTTGCAAATAATCATTGCATTAATCACTTCACGACACTTGGCTACACGGGTTACACATCGGTTATGGAAAGGGATTGCGGTCTCACCTTAATGGGATCATAATTAATTTCCATACTAATGTGTTAATCTTTTGTAGCAGATCTTTTCCATTAGCTCATCAGTCATCATGCAAACCGAAGCAGGACCATCAGAAGCAGGCCCCAGCGTAGCAGCGGTGCCCCTCAATGTTTTACAAGCAGAATCCCACCCGACCGCTCCACCGCCAGAGTTCCAAGGATTTCCGGGACCCATGCCAATCGATAACCCACCTATGGGATACACAGAGAAGATACACCGTAACTCTCACTGGTTCCAAGGCCTAGCAGGACCATTAGCTGATGCTGACTTCATTTTTGAAGCAAATATGACATTTGATGACCGCACATGGGGCAAGTATCAATTCTTCTCAAGAGAATTCGAAGGCCTACAGAACACCCAGGACTTAACTCATGTTTGGGCTAGAGCCGGCTTCACGGAGTATTTCAGTGATCCTCTGCCCAAACCTCACTTTTATAGGTGTTATTACTTAATCACCACTTTGCTGGCCTCAGAGAATAAGGACATCCCAGGAACCTTTATTTTGCCTTCTTTAGTGGATGATCCACCTTACAAAAGATTTATCTTTCGAAGGATTTAACCAGAGCTGCCATCAAAATACATGGAACACACACTCCAACGGAGAAAGAACGGCTAGTCCCAGAGCAGATGAAGCGTGGTGACGTAACTAAGTGGGAGGATATTTCTGCTATAACACCTGAGCTCTCTAAGCCATTACGGATATGCATGCAGCACTTTGCTTTCCCAGCTCAGGATCGTTTTACCATGCCCCACAAGAGAATCTGGTTTGGATTGTACTTAGCATGTACTGGACCGCAAACAGTTGATCTAGCCAGCTGGATCATTGATCAGCTCTATTTGGCACAACATCCATGGGAGCGAAAGAAGGTAATCAATGGATGCTGCGCCCTCACAAGGATCATATATATG
Source organism: Ceratopteris richardii (assembly GCA_020310875.1). NCBI lineage: Eukaryota > Viridiplantae > Streptophyta > Polypodiopsida > Polypodiales > Pteridaceae > Ceratopteris > Ceratopteris richardii. The sequence goes on from CM035423.1 coordinate 25,040,813, forward strand.
TGCTTGGCATATGATTTACCCATAGAGCGTGCCATGACTAGTGAGGAACTGAAAGCATTCAAAGGGACCACTAGGAAGGCTAGAAAGTCTAGCAAAGGTAGAGCCGGAAAGCGGATGAGAGGTACTATCCCGTGCCTACAAGTCCTAGAATCACCCTCGCCACAACCATCTCCATAGCAGTCACCAACAGCAGCCACTCCCACAGTACAACCTATTCGCATAAGGTTATCTAGACCAGTGGTAACGGAGGGCACCACCAGTACTGTCGCACCCCAAGCTGCCACAACCACAGAACCTATCACCACAGCAGCTGAACTTCCCACCACTATCGGTGCGGAAGCTTTCTCTTTTCCAATACCGCATTTAGAACCAGGACAAGCAGAGCCACTGGACCAAACTTTTGATTTTAAGATGCCCGATGCATTCTCCAATCAGTTCCAGTATTCAGAAGGACACTTGTTTTCTCAAGAATTTGAAAGGCCTAGCTACCCTACTACACCCAGGGATCAGCCACAAGGACAGATAGTGTCCAGCTCTGATGACGAAAGGACAGCAACCGATGACGACGAAGGAGACGACGAAGCTAGCCAAGGAACACAGGAATCCCAAGAGCAGGAACAGACAGATGGCCAAGGCCAACAAACCGACACACATGGCGATACAAGTACCCATGAAGATGAAACTTACGAGGCAGCAGCTTACACTCTAGCTATCAAGAAGCTGTATAGAACAATGGAAAAAGTTTGGGCACGCAAAAAGCTGACAGAGGAAGAGAGCCAAAAAATAATAGAACAAGAACTTGTCACAGGCGGATTCGAAGACGCATATATCAAAGGATTCAAAGAATTAGTCCAATCAGTAGGCTCCAACGAGGCACTCAGGTACTTGCAACGAAAGCCACTGCCACAGTTTGACCCCCGCAGAGTACGATTACTTTCAAAGCCCGGCGAATACATTCGTGTACCAACCGGAGCACAATCTTCAGAACAAGCCAGGGAGGCACGCCTCGTCCCCGAAAGTTCGGTGGCAGTTGAAACCATCTTTGTAGATTCCCCACCACGCGCTCCAGCTGTACAAACCTCAGTAGTCACTAAAGTACCGACCTCACCACCCGTCCATCCAGCCTCCCCTCTTCACCCTCCTTCCCCCAGACCCACACCTTCATTCGCCGGTGGTGTTGCAGAAACCGTCTTTACGACCACTCACCCCACAATTCCCGCGCCCATTAGCCCTACTCTACCCCTTCTCACACCCACCTTTCTATCCAACCCATTCCTTCATCAATCTTTTCCATCTTTCCCCACAACTCCAAGACCCCTCTTCCCATTCCCCCCGCCGTTAACCTTCTCCCCCGTCTCACCTCCCCGACCCACTATAACCCCTCTTTCCCCTTTCCACCAAGCCGCTCTAGCCAACCCCCCTGTAAATTACCCCTCAACCTTTGTAAATCCTGTATTTACACCAGCACGAGCACCCACGATCACACCAATATTCACGGTCACCGCACTAGACACGTCCACTGACATGGACATCTCACCACCCGCTGCACCATCACTACCTTCACTCACGGCACAAACATTTTTAGGCACATCACAATTCTCAACAATCACTACATCATCCACCTTCCCATCCCCATTCCCCGTTCCCGTTGCATCTACACCAACTGCATCTTCATTTAGCACCCCGTTAATACTATCACCCATTGTAGATAATGCATTCCGACAGATGTTCATGTGTATGACGCAAGTAAGAGATGAGTTCACATCTCTTGGTGATAATTATCAGCAGCTGCAGAGGACAACCAATGACTTACAGTCGCAGCTTAATTTATTGTCTATTGAGAATGCCTCTCTGAACACCCGCTACCAGGAATTACGTGAGGCTTATCACAAATTGGAACTAGAAAGCGAAGAAAAGACCAAGGAAGCCACTTCTGACCTGGATAACCTATTAAGAGCCCAGACAGTCCGCAATGCAACGCTAACACGAAACATGGGCTTACTAAGAAGACACCTAGCCGCAGCAAAAGAGGAGAACCAGAGACTCCAAGAGCAGAATAGAGAGAATTTGGAAGCGGCATTGGACCATCCAGAACAACCCTTAAGTCCTAGTAGATTCAAGGCAATCCCATCCGAAGCAATGAAGCTGTTGCTAGAAGACCATGTTAGACTGCTCGAGGACTATGATCGGATGAACGAAGAGCATCAGAAGTTAAAGGAAGATCACAAGCTACTACAGCTCAGAGAACCGGCAACACAACAAGTACAAGTAGCAGCAGAATTACCAGCACCTGTGGACCCCTCTCCTGCCATCCTAGAGGAACTCAACTCATTACGGGCCCAGGTATCGACCCTTGAATCAAGGATTGCAGTATACGAAGCGCCACCAAGGCCAGATTCCCCACCTGAGCTTCCAGCTGAAGAAGAAACGGTCACCATCCCGGTGGAGGAAACATTTGAAGAGGCGTACGAGCCACAGCCCATCCCAGGCGGACAAGTCACGGTCGAAGGCCAGATGACGTATGAACTTTCGACCCCCGCATGGATGAAGACTGTGGAGGAAATGGGCAGAACCCACTCAACCAGAGTCGAGGCCCAGCTACATGCTATGGCCATGATCGAAGAAAGAATTTTGCAATCTCCCTACTTTGCTCAATTGGCCCCACGCAGGTACATATCCGGGCATGAGCTTCAATACAAACCTTACTTCATGCTAATGGCCGAGTACCAGCTGGCCATAGAGAAGCGAACTGGCAAGAAGCCATCACATGCAACTCAATTTGAGCCTGAAGACTTGCCACTAGATGCGCAACAAGGCACTATTTATCAACCAGATTGGCGTACACGTCTTTTACAAGAGTACCCTGAAATGATGAGCACATGGGTTAAGGCACCTTTACATTTAAAATACAACCCATGTTGGGGACCCGTGCCACGTCGCCGCTCCTGGACTGCCTTCGCCATCAAAGTACAAAACAATAAGCAGTGCCAGGACTGGCTGAACTACCCATATTTCAGGCCACCTACAGGATCACCGACAATTGGCTACATGATGGCAACGATTCGTCACTGGCTCCCTCGCTTAAGATATATGGATGATATAGCAGCGCATATGACTGTCAAGATATTTGACATGATGCAAATGACATTTAAAGTCTTCCGGCGAGTCAAAGCACCACATGTTAATACCCCGGGCTTTGAGCATGGCAACTTGGATCTCGCATATGACATGCGTACGACGCCATCGCTACGGGTGTGTTATGCCTGGCATTGCAGAGTCAAGTACTTATCGGCGAGCTACAAGCAAACATTCGAAGAAATGTTCACCACTGGTTTTTGGGAATACCACTCTGAAGTGTTCATCAGCAGGCCGACCCACTTATTGCAATTATTTGCCTGTGAACAGTTGGTGTATTCCACGCATTACAGACTCCCACCATCAGATGAACCACAACCAGTTAATTGGGAGAAACTCGAGGTTGACCTAGCCCGAGGCATTCGAGTATTTGAGCACACCCTCGCTCACGACCTCCTACAAAACTACATCCGACAGACCGCACAACAAGGTTCTGTCGAGGACGACAGAAGCGAGAGGGAGGGGGGTGTTGGAAGCAGCCAGAGGCACAGACGCCATGGAAGCATGTAACGACGGAGCAGGGAGCCAGTCGGATCAATTTCTCAAACAAATATGTTTTTTATCACTTTTCAAACACTCAACAGTGATTTTTATCACTAATTGTAACATATGTAACATAGAAAACCCCATTTTGTAATCCATAGCTCCATTTTGTGCAAGCCGAGGAGTCCTCGAGCTTGAGGAGCTTAGGTAGAATGCGCGTACCAAATTTCGTTATTTTTAGATACCGTTTACCCTTCCAAATAGCATCTAGGACCTATTTTTTAACTATGCCGGTCACTAGATGTGAAACCGGTCAAAACTAGTCTAGAAACTATAAAAAGAGCTAGAGAGCTCATTTTGGAGGTTAGCTAGTGTGATCTTAGAGCTATTTTGAACTTGTAATAGTGTTCTTGAGTAATAGAGCTAATTTCCCACCTTCCATTGTGTCTTGCTTGTCTCTTCATTGTGTGTGTGTATGTGTGTGTGCATTTCTATGCTTCTCACCTTCACTCTCACATCATCTCACATTCACGATCTTCATATCACTCCTATCTCTTCCGCGGATTGACATTAAGGAGGTGAAGCTTCTTAACGTGGTTCTCACCATTGTGCTAGAGCAACATTCTTCTAGACTGGTTTATGAGTTATTGGGGCTAGAATCATGTTCCACTAGCTCTTCTTTGCGTTCTTCCGCACTCTCTATGGTTTTTGGTTGTGGTAAATGCTTCTCTCCTAATAGACTAAAAACTTCCTTGTGCCCTATCTTGGCTAAAATATAGCCTTGAGCTAGGTTGATGCTTACTTCATTCTCAATGATCCAATCCTGTCCTAGGATCAACTCTTCTATTAAATCTTCATCTCTACACACTAAGACTCGTTGTTCCATGGAAGAATTTCCTAAGTGGAGGGATACGTTAGTTACTCCCATGCATTCTATGATTTGACCTCCAACTCCTATCATTTGGGCTTTTGTGGGACTCATAATCATTTGAAGATCTTTTATGACCATATTACGTATGCAACTAAGTCCTGCTCCTGAGTCTATCAAGGCATTTATCAATTTGTACTCTGTCTTGACAATTCCTAGGTTTAAATAAGGTTGTGACATATAGGAATTTGTCGTGTCAGATTTATGGACTTGGTAATTAGCCATAGGGACCGGCTCTTCTCCTTGGAGATACCGTTCATCTATTTGCCTAATCCATTCTTTTCTTTTCTTGATGCGTTCTAGGGCCTCTTGTCGAGCCTCCTCTCTAATCCATTCTTCCTCTTTCTTCCTATTTTGAGCACCTACTAGACGTGCTAACATGTGATCCGTCAATGGCTCCACGAACCGTTTAACTCTGCATCCACTTATGTAGTTAGGAAGAATGTATCCATCTAAGGTGGCTAGATTAACTGCTCCATTAGTAGAGATCCTATTGATGATCAAAGGTCCATATTCGCGTTTTTGTAACTTCTTGGCATGTTGCTTTAAGGTGTAAACCACGACTAAGTCTCCTTCTTTAAGTCCTTTGTCTTTTATATGTGCATCATAATATGCCTTTTGTCTTCTCTTGGCCGCATAGATTCCTGCTACCGCTTGTAACCTAGTTTCATGCAACTTCTCGATTTGGTCTAGTTGTTGGGATAATTCATGTCCGGTCCATTCATACTGTTGTGCTACTCTCAAAGTAAATTGCATTCTGCCCGTACACTAAATTGAATAGGGTAGTTCCAATAGCAGTCTTGTATGCTACTTGGAAGGCCCAAATTGCATGGTGCAATTGTTTGTCCCAATCAGACCTTCCATTATTGACAATCTTTGTCAATACTGTACATAGTACCTTATTGGAACTTTTCCACTTGACCATTGGCTTGGGGATGGTATGGGGCTGATTTTTTATGGATCACTAAAAATTCATTCATTCGGGATTCTATTACTTTGTTAAGGAAGTGTGTTCCTCGGTCACTCACAATCTCAATTGGTAATCCGAAACGAGTGAATATATGTTCAAAAAGGAATTTAGCAGTGGTTTGAGCATCGTTCTTTCTAGTAGCCTTTGCTTCTACCCATTTTGTCAAGTAATCAGTGGCCACTATGATGTACTCAGCATGTGATCCTTTGGCCAGTGGATTAATGGGTCCTATGAAGTCAATACCCCATTTAGAGAATGCTTTCTCACACACCATAGGTCTCAATGGCATGTCACCTCTCCGAATTGGGTATTTAGCCCTTTGACATGTTTCGCAACTTTGCACATATGTTTTAGCATCCATATGTAATGTTGGCCACCGCAAGCTTGTGAAGAGAATCATTTTTGCTGTTCTCTCGGCTACAAAATGACCTCCTACTCCACCTGCGTGTGCCATCTCTAATATGGGTAAATACTCTCGTTCATGAACACATAATCATAATTGGTTGTCTTTTCCTCTTCTAAACAAGTTTCTTCCTATGAGAACATAATCCTTGCTCATCTCCTCTAGGGATCGTTTTCTAGCCAAGCTAACTCTTTCCTCATGTTCTCCTATCTTTAGGAATTTCACTAATGTTTTACTCCAATTGGGTGCTATCGTTGAGAAAGGTATGGACGTACGATTCTTTGGGATTGTCCCTTGGCATTCTGCACAATTACTTACATAGTCATGGACATCCTTGTGCATGTCCGACCAGTATACTCCTAATCTTTTTAATTCCCTGATGGTTCCATGAGTCCCTTGGTGTGTTCTCCATTTGTTCACATGTGCTTGTTCAATTAGCTTCGTTTGTTTGTCCTCCTTGACACATCTTAGCAATACTCCATTGGGTTCCTTATAGTACACACTTCCCGCAATACTATGCAAGTTTTTTTATTGGAGAATTTCCTTTTTGCTATCCTTATTGATTGAATGTTGTGGGCCATGGATGAGTATAGGAATTAATTTCTCTGCCCACTTTGGACAAACTTCCAGATTAAACAAATAAGTGTCTGGCAGATCATCGGGTACTCCACTTGGTGGTTCTCCGTGTGTTAACCTTGAAAGATGATCCGCTCTTACATGGGTGTTTCCCTTCTTTACTATCACTTCAAACTGGAAATCCATTAATAGTAGGAACCATCTTACCAGTCTTCTCGTGTTACAGGGCTTATTGACTAGGTGCAATAAGGCCTGATGGTCTATGAAGAACTTGAATTTGTTGGCTAAGAGATAGTGTCTAAATTTCTTCACTACATAGACCATTCCTAATCCTTCTCGCTCGGTAGTGGTATAATTCCTTTCAGCTTGATTTAGTTGTCTGCTTGCATAGGCAATTGGATGATCTAATTTTCCTTCATCGGCTGGTTGGGCTAAGATACATCCTATTGCATAATTAGAAGCATCAACATGAATATGAAAAGGCTTGTTCCAATTTGGCATTTTCAGAATTGGAGCCGTGCTAAGCCTCTTCTTTAACTCATTGAATGCCCTCTCACATTCCTCTGTCCAAGTGAATTGAGTTAATAGCCCATACAGAGGTTTGGCTATTATGGCATACATGTGGATAAAGTGATGGTAATATCCACAATGTCCCATAAATGCTTGCACCTCTTTCGCATTCTTTGGTCTAGGAAGCTCTAATATAACCTTAATCTTGTCCTCATCGGTGGATATTCCATTCCTAGAGACTATGTGTCCTAGGACCTTTCCTTGTCTTACCATGAAGACACACTTCTCTGGGTTTAAACAGACTTTGTACTGTCTACATTTTTTAAATATCTTTCTCAACTCAAGAATATGATCGTGTCTTTGATTGGAGTATGTACATAGGTCATCTACATATACTTCCATGCTCTTTTTCAGGAATTCCTTGAAAACATGACACATCAATCGTTGGAAAGTAGTTGGTGCATTCGTGAGTCCAAAAGGCATCACTCGGAAAGCATAGACTCCCCATTCGATCGCGAATGCGGTCTTATGTTGATCCTCAGTAGCAATAGCTACTTGGTTGTATCCTGAGAATCCATCTAAGAAGCTATAGACTTCTTTTCCTGCGACCCTTTCCAACAGATGGTCAGTGATGGGTAGTGGGTAACTGTCACGTATGGTGGTTGCATTCACTTTTTTCAAGTTAATGCACACTCTCAGTTTTCCGTTCTTCTTAGGCACAACTACTAGTGGCAATACCCACTCGGTATGTTCTATCTCATATATGAATCTTGCGGCTAGTAATTTGTCTATTTCTTCCTGAATTTTAGCAGTGTAGATCTCATTGTATGTATAAGGGCGTTGTTTTGATGGTTTTGCATCTGCTGTCATTGGTATCCTATGAGAACAAATCGAGGGTTCCACACCCTTGAGGTCCTTATATGTCCATGCAAATACGTCTCGATATTCTCGGATCAGTTGTATGAGTTCTTCTTCCTCTTCTACTGATACATCTTTGCCTATGTATGTGCATCTTTCATCTCCATCCTCCACTATTACTATAATTTTTTTTGTTTGTTCTTTGTTGTCATATGCTTCTCCGTCTTGAGCCTCTCGTTTAGGCATTTGAATAGCTATCTTTCTCTCTTCTACTTCGAATCTTTTAAAATGTTCAGGAACTTCAAACAGATCTGGTTTTGGTCCAATTAAACTCATTTCTGCTTCTTGTTCTAGTACTCTGGGATCGGTTTCTATTGCTAAGATCTTTGTCGGTTCCTGTCTCTCTTTGGTTCGAATGGTGTCTAGATAGCTTTCTTCGGAATCGAATTCTGGTTCCATTTCTATACTCTCATATTCCTCTTTCCATTCTTTTTCTAAGATTTCCCCTTCTTCTACTTCTTGAACGACAACGATATAAAGATTTACATCATAGCCTTCCTCATCTATGCACTCGTTCATTGTCAAGACTTCTTCATTTACACATACATCTAAGGTTGCTAGGATTTCCATCCATCCATGCGGTTCAAAGGTTTCCTCTGGAAAGGTTTGAGGCATGTACCTTGGGTCCTCTACAGATCGGTAGTAAGGATGTCCCATTGGCCACGCCTATCTTTTACTGTCCTCTTTCTTGGCTTCTTTGCACATCCATAACTGGGCATCCTCATGCATCCATTATTGATCACTTGATCTAGCACTATGAATAGATAGGTCGTCTTCCTCCTTGTGTATGGGATTCCATTGTAGTGGAGGGACATCTCGATATGAAAATGTATGCAAGTTTATCTTGGTTGTATTTCCTTGATGTTGTAGGTACAACGAATCTCTTCCCCAGTCTTGTACTACCCGCATTTGTCTCATAAAGGGTCGTCCTAATATCATCTCGTAATTATTAGCCTTTTCAAACTTACAAATTGCTAGTGTGTGTTCAGATTCAACTCCACAGGTAGTCAATTTGATTCTTTCCAGTATTCCTAAGGGTTTCTCCACATGACCGTCTGCTCATTGGAGCTTCATGCATGTGGGTCATAAGGCAGGCTTTCCCCATTTCTCCCAAATTTCCTTGGTGGTGATTCCTACCCCAGCTCCCGTGTCTAGTATAGCCTTGGTCATGTACCCATTGTAAGTGACAAGTAGACATGTATTACCTTCATCTCCTTCACTAAATTCTCCCACTTTATCAACTGGGATTTGTATTTTAGAAGTGTCTTCTTTTCCCTTTTCTTCCTTTTCTTCCTTCTCTTGCCCTACTCCCAATTGACTCGCTAATTGCCTCCATAATTGTGGTTTCACCTGAAGTAATTCTTCCACGGTTAATTTGCATTGTACTTTTGTCTTCTTAAGTTCTGTAAAATTGTGTGAACTCTTCTTTGAGTTCCCTATTCCTTTTCCATGTACTGTGGGTGCTCGTATTATCATATATTCCTTTTCGTATTCTCCCATGTAATTAGGCAATGTTGAAATGCTCTGGGTTTCTTCTCTATTTCTGTCGAGTCTTGATGCTTCCTCATATACTTCTTCCAGGTTGGGGTTTGTTTGATAAACTTCTACCTCTATTTCCTCAAAGGGAGGCGTAATCACTCCATTCCTCTTCCATTATTCTTCTCGGATTCTATTCCATAACTCCTTCAGCCATTCAGCTTCTAGGTCAGGTATGGTTGACATCGGTTCATCCTGAGTTCTTATGCGCTCTTGCTTGTCCTTCTTCTCTTTAGGTTCTTTATCTGAGGCTTTGACATGCTCTTTATATTGATTATCTGCTATTCTCGTCTCTGGGAGGGCTGGAATAGTCTTTTCCAGGGTTGCTTGTGCGACCTCTATCAGCTTTCGACATATTGCTAGTCTTTCTTTTTCTAATTCTCCTTGTGGGTAAAGCTTTTCATGTTGTTCTACTTTCGCTCCACTCTTAATTCTAGCTTGGTAAGCTTTCAACCACATGTCTAGGTCGTCGGCTTTTGGGTCAGCTAAAATGGATTCTGGTTTCTCTGCTTCTTGGATAAGTGGTGGAATAGGCACTTCTTTCTGAATTTCCTCTTCTTTTTGTTCTTTCTTACTTCTAGTTAGTTTCTTATTATCTTGACTTTTGTTTTTCATCCATTTATCTTTGAGCTTTTCTCTTCTTTCCTTCCATTTCTGTGCTTTAATGTTCTGGGTACTCTCACGTGGGTCCTTTGAATCTTCAACTATTTGAATCTTGGGACTTACCGTTCTTTTGTTCTCTCGTTCCTGTTCTGGTTGCTTTCCTTTTTGTTCTTTCGTTTGAGCTCTTGTAATGGCCTTTAATGGTACAGTATATTCCTTATGGCTTCCAGATGCTTCTATCACTTTAATTACATTAATTGGTGCAGTGTCTTGGACTTTGGTTGGATTCTTAGGGCAGTCCCTGAAAAGATGTTCCTTTCCGCAATCATTGCAATATCCTTCCCAAGTCCTAGGGGGTGGTGGATTGCAAGGCCGAGGACATTCTCTAATAAAATGGTCTCCTCCACATCTATAACAAGGTCCTCTCGGCACAAGTGGTCTAATGGGTGGTCTCATGGGTGGTTGTGCTTTAGGTGTAGTATACATCAAAGTTGCTACCTCCGTTCCATAAGCTTGATCATATCCTTCATATCCATAATAAGCCGAATCATAAGCTGATTCATACTCTAACCTGTTGGCTTCATATGGATAATAATCTCCTGGGGCTAGCTCATATCCAAGGTTCATTGATTCCACATTGATGGTAGTTGATGCTGGCACTATGGCTCTTTCCAAATTTTCTTCTGGCTGAGCATACTTCACAGGTACCACTTGTTGAGGTTGTGACAGTTGTGGCCCTAACACTGGTTGGGGTGGTGGATATGGTGCTTGTTCATAAGGTCTCAGTGCTTCTGCTGGTGTTGGATAGGGATTGTATCTAGGCATCTCTCTGCCTGGCTCTCTAGGTGGATATACATATGGTCAATACTGAGGTGGTTGTAAGGGGTGTGACTGCCTATTGAATGGACAATTTTCTATAGTGTGGTTGGTGTATTTTTTTTCTATGTGGCAGTACAAGTCAGTCCCTTGTTGGAGCTGTCGGTTGTAAGGATATGTCGGATGCGCACTAGGTCCTCATCGTGCACACATGTGTGTGGGGTGATCTCCTCCACATAGACTACATCTCCGTAACATGGGCATTCTTAAGGCTGGGTGCTGGTAAGTTCTCTGCCCTTGGACTCCTAGTTTCTTTGCTAAAAGTTCCGCTAATTCTTCCACATTACTGGAGTTGGATGTAATGGTACTCCGAGAGTCTTCTGATTTAATGGGATTGGGGTTGCTCTTGAGATCCTCTACTAGATTGTCTTCTAAGTCAATGCATTCTTGAAGGCATTCACTCAAGGTTTGTAATCTCTTCATGTAACTAAAGTTCTTAGGGTTCCATTCGTGAGTCCATCCAAAAATAGTGAAATCATTTTTTGCTGAGTGGGCCTCTCGGCAGCTGGACATCTATCCACATAATGATTGAATCTCCGAACAGCTGTTTTCACTGTTTCATTAGGGTTCTGTTTAAAACTATGGATTAAAGGCGCAAAATTGTGTTTAATCCCTCTTTTAGTGAATTCCCCAATGAATTCTTGGAAGAATTGCTCCATGTTTCCAAATTGATTAGGATCTAATGGCTGGAACCAAGTCAGATCCGTTCCTGTGAGGGTGAGTCCAAAAGACTCATATTGCAAAAAGAAGTCATCTACTTGTTCTGCCCTTAGAACTTGTTTAAATTCAGCAATGTGATCGTAGGGTTCTCCCAATCCGTCATAATGATTTCTTAGGCATTTGGCCACTTGGATAGGTCTCAATCTTCTCATTGGTTCTGGCGGTCTAGGTATTACGGGAAAGGCAGGAACTGCTGGTCTAACTGGGGGTATTCCAGGCTGCCCTCCTACTGGTGGTCGTGGTCTTACTGGTGGTCGGTACTGATTACCTACTCCTGGGTGAGTCTGATTGTGTGTTTGCACTCCTGGAGTCGCAATTTGTACATGATTATGGTTTGGGACACTCCATTGGCTAGTTTGCCCTGACATGGTGTGTTCTGTCTCTTGTTGATTTCCAAAGGGTTTTTGCGAAGTACTTGCCTGATCTCTCTGAGGGAATACAAGCAAACCCATGTAGTTCAGTCGAGCTCTGTCCAAGGTACTAACCAACCAATATCTTCTCTGATTTTTGTCTAGGTATGTGACTCTAGTTTCATCTTCTGGATCCTTCAACTCATAAAATGTCATAGGGCTTTCCTCTCTTCCTGGAGCCGGTGAGTCTATTTGAAGTAATAAGTCTGATCCATGGATCATATAAACTTCCAACAAGTAGTCATCTTGAGGTATCAAGTCTCCTCTCAAGACTCGTGTTACCTGGGATCTGCCTCTAGGGGTTGTCACTAATTCCTCGGGGTTTGATCTATTTGAGTTCTCTTGTCCTACTAATTCTCCCCTTTCATTGATCAACTCGGGAAATTCTATTACTATATATACGTGACCTATCTTGTCCATGTACGCTCCTCCCTCATACTTAACAGCCGGTCTGGGTACAATGGTTGCCTCCATAGAAGTGACTATCCTTGCCACCGATCGGTTTAAGCCATCCAGGTAGATGGGGATCTCCTGGGCATTAGTGGAAACATACTGTAAGGAGGTACGATAGTCACCTTCTACAGCGGTCATGAAGTTTCTACCTGGAGCTGAACCCTACATATCTTCAGAAGCCATGGGTGTCTCCTCCTCTGAGTCAATAGAGGTAACTAAATAGACAGAGTGGTGACTGACCTGAGTGGCACTCCCTACAGAAGATATGATACTTCTTCGGCTACTTAGCACTCTTCCAGACCTCAAGTTCATTCACCCTCCTAAGGTTCTCTTGGTCTCTAAAACTCTCCTTGAGTGGCTCCACAAATGCCTCAAGTTTGCCCTACAAATGTTTCACTAGATTTGGACGGTACCACGCTAGGCGATATTGCACCAGGCGATACTACCCTGGGTGATACCAAACTGGCCACGATACGATACCAAAAACCTAGGTGATACGATACTTGTAGTAGTAGATGATATGATACCGCAATTGGGCACGATACGATACCGACTTCCTTGACGATACGATACCACCCGGGTAGAAGATACGATATCAATGTCCAGTCGCGATACGATACCTTAGGGGTCCACGTGATACGATACTGGAACAGTCAGGCGATACGATACTGGAAACCCAGATGATACGATGCCACTTTTTGGACGATATGATACCAAAAAGGGCATGATATGATACTGGAGTTTGCCTCGATACGATACTTGAATAATAGCCGATACGATACCAGTCTCCTCGCACGATACCACTTGCAAAGGGACGATACGATACCAAATTGGTATCGCGATACGACGCCTGAAAGTGAGACGATACGATACTTGGGAACAGGATGATACGATACCAAATGCTACGACGATACGATACCACTATTGGTGCACGATACGATACATGCAGTTAGGCGATACGATATCACCGAACTGCATGACACGATACTAGTATGGTATCGTGATACTACACGAGACTTGAGACGATACGATTGTTGGAGTTTATTGACCTCCAAAATATAGCTGGAAGTAAGTGGAACCCCCTAGGAACAAGTTGACCTTCTCGCAAACTCCATCACAAAAAATCAATCATGCTTGCAGAGCTTACTGCTCTCTATTGGCTTAAAATTTTTTAAAATGGTTTTAACCACATATACTAGAGACTAAGATATTTCCAATGAGCCAAAGAACACTCAATTTGGATAAATACACAAGGAGATATGACCTCTGCAAGTTTGAGGTTTAATGGAGACCTTCAGCAGGGGTGAAACCCGAGAACACACACTACGTGCAGAGAGTACTGCTCTCAGCTCACAAATCCAATGATTATGAAAATTTACAATATGAAAGTAGACAGTTAGAGCTTTCAAATGAGCTATCAAACATGTAATTTGGATATATAATGAGGGAGATACAAGCTCTGCAATCTCTGCAATCTCTGTAGACAAAACTACAGCAGCGTAGAGATACACATATGACTCTCTTGGACATCCCACAAGATCATGACTTCTCTCCTCTTTTTATAGCATGGGGAACTAATATAAAACCTTCCTAATACATCTAAATTCGTGGTAGAAACTTGGGTTGAGGTAGTACATGACTCAAGTGCTCAAATAAGCAAAGTATTGATGGACTTTGAGAACTAGCCACATCGACCTTCTACTAGGACACCACTACAGCTCCCTTGTGACTCACTAATTTGACTCACCATGTTCTAAAACTCACATGGTATTTTGGCTATATTTTATGAATAATATGAGCCTTCTTGAAGTATTTGAAGACTTCCCAAAGGTATTTACATAATTTGAAACTTGTACCATACATAAAACAAATGTTCGCAACATTCTCCCCCTCAAGTTTCAAAGGGTATTTCCTTCATGCCAAGAATATAGTTGAATCTTTGAAGCTTTGGTCCATCCAAGGATTTGGTGAAGATATCTGCAACTTGATCCTTTGTTCCCACAAAAGAAACTTATACTTCATTGTTTATGGCCGTCTCTCGAATATAATGATATTGAACCTCTATATGCTTTGTTCTACCATGAAAAATAGGATTTGAGGTCATATGAATGCTGCTCAAGTTATCCCCATATATCAGTGGTACATCAACCTGCACATTCAAGTCATGAAACAACTTTTTAAACCACATAACCTCAGTAGTAGCCAATGCTAAACCTCTATACTCAGCCTCTATAGAAGATAAAGCAACTATAGGCTGTTTCTTTGAACTCCATGTTAATGTCTTGTTTCCTGCAATTACCACATATCCACTTGTGGATCTTCTGTCATCTTTGCTTCCAGCCCAATCTGCATCACTAAATACTTTAAGAGTTAGATCAGCATCATGACTATAAAATAATCCTTCGTTCATGGTACCTTTTAAATATCTAAGCACTCTTTTCGCTGCATGCATATGAGGTACTCTAGGTTCATGCATAAACTGTGACAATACTCCCACTGCATAGCATATATCAGGTCTAGTTTTTGTTGCATAAATCAAAGATCCTACCATGGATCTATATGCATTCATATCATGCAACTCATCACCTTCCTTTGCACTCAACTTTACATTACATTCCATTGGAGTAGAAACAAATTTACATTCCGGCATACCAAACCTTTTCAGCATATCACATATATACTTTCTCTGTATCAACCACATACCTTCATCGCCATACACAATTTCAATCCCAAGAAAGTATCTAAGCAAAACAAGATCTGAAATTTTAAATTCCTTTCCCAAATTACCTTTTATCTCTTCAATTGCTTTTGCATCATTCCCTGTAATCAACAAGTCATCCACATAAATGCAATACATAGATAGATATGTCATCTACATGTTTTATATAAAGTGAAGGATCAGCATGACTCGCTGTGTATCCTTGCAACATAAGATACTTTACCAACCTTGCATTCCATGCCCTTGGTGCCTGTTTAAGACCATACAATGCCTTCTTTAACTTGCATACATGATTAGGACATTTTACATCCACATAACCATCTGGTTGTGACATATACACTTCTTCATTTAACTCATCATTAAAAAAGGCATTCTTTAAATCAAGTTGATATATATTCCACCTTTTACTTGCAGTTAAAGCCAACAAAGTTCTCATCATTGCCATGTTTGCTACTGGACTAAATGTTTCCTCATAGTCCAATCCTTGAGTTTGATTATATCCTTTTGCTACAAGTCTAGCCTTATATCTTGACACACTACCATCACTATTTCTTTTAATCTTAAAAACCCACTTGCAACCAATTACCTTTTGTTTTGGTGTCTTTGGAACTAAATTCCAAGTCTTGTTATCCTGTAGTGCTTCCATTTCTTCTCTCATGGCTTTCTCCCACTTTTCATCTCCTTTTGCCTCATCATAACATGTGGATTCATTTTCCTGCTCAACTTTTGTCATAAAAGCATAATGAGTATTCATGAAAGATTCACAAGTATACCTTTGAGGTTGCTTACTCACTCTTGAAGTTCTTCTTACCTCCAATGTAGATACTCTTCCTTTCTTATTAGGAACCTTTGATGATTCTCCGTACTCACATACATCACTAATTTCCTCTCCTTCATCATTAACTTCAACAAGTTTGAGTTTACCTTTACTTTTAACACTTGGAGGTGACTCTTGCCTTAATCTTCCATTGAAAGGTAGCTCTCTTTCTTCATCCAAACCACTTTTCTCATCACTTAAACTTCTTGTGGGCTGAGGTAAGCACTCATCTCCTTCACCTGTATCTTCTTCATCTCCATTTATGACCTGCAAACTTTTCTTATCTTAATACCATGAAAGTGATTCATCAAAATTTACATCTCTTGAAACAACCACCTTATTGGTATGAGGATTATAACATCTATATCCTCTTTGAGTATCTGCAGACCCCATATGTCCGTGTGTATAAGGTCTAGCAATCCACTGCTTACATAACTTGAATTTTCAAGCTGTCTACTCTGCTTACCCATTTGACATGCTTCACAAAGATGCACCATATGTTGCTTAGTAAGATCAGGTAATCCTTCAACAATCCTCTTCTTTGATAGCTCCTTTAACCTGTGTACATTCATGTGTCCAATCCTTTTGTGCCATAGATCAAGCTCTGCTATTCGATGCATACCATAAGACAAATAGTTTGTATGATTTGGGTTTACCTTGAATGTAAACAATCTACCTTGTTTTTTACCTCTAGCAATTAACCTCCTTTGCTTTGGATCCTCAATGAAGCAACCTGCATGATTAAATCTTATTTGCAAACCTTTTTCTACCATTTGACCAACTGACATCAAATTATTAGTGATCATTGGCACATAAAGTACATCCTTCAAGCGATTTGTCTTGCTCTTATCCTGCATAACAACATCTCCAACCTGCATAATCTTATGTGTTGTATCATCTCCTGTTTCAACATGACCTTTACATGAAGGATTATGCATATTAGAAAACCATGAAGCATCATGTGACATATGGTTAGAGCAACCACTATCTACATACCATACATCACTATTGCAATTCATCTTAGTTTCTACATTCATCATAAGAAGAGAATCATAATCATCACTTTTACCTTCAACTGCATAATTTCCTTGTTGTTTGCCTCTTCTTGAATAGCCTCCTCTTCGATTACCACCTTGATTAATTTCATTTTGATATCAATCTTTGGCATAGTGTCCATACCTTCCACATATATAGCAATTGTTGTTATCTTCACTCCTTTGTCTTTGATTGTAGTTGTAGGAGCCTCTCGTACCTCTAGCGCTTGATCTTCTTCTTCCTCTTGTGTTGAAGAAGCCACTTGAAGTCCCTTGATCATCGCTCCTTCTTCCTCGACCTCTATTTGAACCTCTTCTACCTCTGTTTCCACCTCTTGATGATCCTACATAAAGAGCTTGTCCTTGAGATCCTTTTTTATTTGAAGTAGAACCATTTAGATTCATCTCCTCCGTGACCATGAGAGCAACAAGCTGATCAAAGTCTGGTAATTCTCCTCTAACATAAACTAAAGTAATGAATGGTTTCCATATCTCATCATCCTTGAGTCCGTTGAGAGTATGTGCAACCAAGTCGTCGTCCTCCACATGAGCTTGAATTGATCCTAGTTGATCTGCAATCTCTTTAACCTTCAACAATGAATCATTGACCGATGTCCTTGTATCTTTCTTTATGTTATTCAACTCATTTTTGAATTGAATCTTCCTTGCTCTTGTACCTGTAGCATACAACCTTTCCAATGCAAGCCAAACATCTCTACTTGTGTCTAGATCTTGTATGTGTCCTACCATTGAATCTTGAATATTTTGTGATAAAATGAATATAACCCTTTTGTCTCTTTCATTCCAAAGTCTAAACTCCCTCAATTGTTGTTGATTTGGATCCTCTGGTAATATAGGTTTGATATCCGTTCCATCAATCAAACCATAAAAGCCTCTACCTTGCAAGTATGTTGTGATTCTAAATCGCCATGCTTGATAGTTGTTCTTATCAAGCTTCTCTATTTCTGCATGTTGATCGCCCATTGTGTAAATACTAAAATTCCTCCTTTTGGATATGCGTGATAAGAAGAAGTATGAGATTTACCTTTGTAATAAAGTTTATGCACCTTTCTTTGCTTGAATGATGCTTGAGATGCTTCCTTGCTATCTCCTTCTACCTTTGTGTAGTATCGATGATGAATCGCTACTCCAATAGCTTCAACTTCTTCATCAAGGTATTATAACCTTCTCCAAGCTTCAATTCCAAGCTCTGATACCAATGTTGGAGTTTATTGACCTCCAAAATATAGCTGGAAGTAAGTGGAACCCCCTAGGAACAAGTTGACCTTCTCGCAAACTCCATCACAGAAAACCAGTCATGCTTGCAGAGCTTACT
This sequence comes from Ceratopteris richardii, assembly GCA_020310875.1. NCBI lineage: Eukaryota > Viridiplantae > Streptophyta > Polypodiopsida > Polypodiales > Pteridaceae > Ceratopteris > Ceratopteris richardii. The sequence goes on from CM035423.1 coordinate 25,059,240, forward strand.
GTTCTCTATTGGCTTAGAATTTTTTAAACGGTTTTAACCACATATACTAGAGACTAAGATATTTCCAATGAGCCAAAGAACACTCAATTTGGATAAATACACAAGGAGATATGACCTCTGCAAGTTTGAGGTTTAATGGAGACCTTCAGCAGGGGTGAAACCCGAGAACACACACTATGTGAAGAGAGTACTGCTCTCAACTCACAAATCCAATGATTATGAAAATTTACAGTATGAAAGTGGAGAGTTAGAGCTTTCAAATGAGCTATCAAACATGTAATTTGGATATATAATGAGGGAGATACAAGCTCTGCAATCTCTGCAATCTCTGCAATCTCTACAGACAAAACTACAGCAGCATAGAGATACACATATGACTCTCTTGGACATCCCACAAGATCACGACTTCTCTCCTCTTTTTATAGCATGGGGAACTAATCTAAAACCTTCCTAATACATCTAAATTCGTGGTAGACACTTGGGTGGAGGTAGTACATGACTCAAGTGCTCAAATAAGTAAAGTATTGATGGACTTTGAGAACTAGCCACATCGACCTTCTACCAGGACACCACTTTAGCTCCCTTGTGACTCACTAATTTGACTCACCATGTTCTAGTTCTAGAACTCACGTGGTATTTTGGCTATATTTTATGAATAATATGAGCCTTCTTGAAGTATTTGAAGACTTCCCAAAGGTATTTACATAATTTGAAACTTGTACCATACATAAAACAAATGTTCGCAACAACGATACCAAAAATGGATTGCGATACGATACCACTTTGGTAAAGTGAGATCGCGATACCAACCCGGCGATACGATACCATAAGTGGTATCACGATACCAGGGCTGGTAACCGACGATACGATACTTCGGCGAGTATCGCGATACAAGGGAATTTTTGGTATCGTGATACCAAAAACTCAACCGATCGCGATACTCAAGCCAAAATACCTCCAAATGCAAAAATTTTTACACCCCCTTGCTCCTCTCTCTCCCCTCTTCACTCTTAGCCTACTGTCTCTTTCAAGAAAGCTCAAAAAACTAACAGTCCCTCCCCGCGATACTGATTGGACCACTAATCACGTGTTGATGCACTTTTCATGTGTTTTTGCCAAAGAAATCTTATGGAATCTTACCTTTGTGATGTCTTGATTGCAACTTGAGCTCAATACCTAGCTTTGGTAGCTTGTAGCACATGATACCACACTCGCGATACCGGTCACTGCTCACACACGATACTAGAATGTAGGAAAGTATCAAATGAGTTCAAATTTTTTGGTTTTTATACTTTTTGGTGACAGAAACTGAACTTCACTAATTTTGGCAAATTTTTTGGGCTTTTTTGGTGATCTTGGCCTACTCCTACTTCACTTCTCTTCTCCTCTCCTCTCCTTCTGACCTAACCCTAACTCCTGCTTCTCTCCCTCCCTACTAAACCTAAACCTAGAAACTCATTACACAAACCTCCGGGATGTGAAGTAACAAGTGCTGAAGTGATTGACTACTTGCCATGGAACGAGTTCACTTCTACAAGTACGATTTCATCACACTCGATCTATTACCATCATGAAGGCACCTTCGCTGAGTGTTCCCCGACAACGGTGCCAAAAATGTGTGTACCTGAGTCAAGAAGACTCAAGGACTTGTGCCAAAGAGACTAAACCTCATTTGCAACACAAGTGCGTATAGTGGGAAATTGACACACACTTATATGTCAATCCATTCAAACGAGCTAACCAAGTGTATGAGGAAACGTGCACACATGATGGAGAATGATGTGGTTCAGCTGACATGTATGAGAAAAGACTAATTCACCTCTCTAACTCACTGAAAGACGAAAGTGTCTGCTGCGATACCACTTACAACAGTTTTCAATAATTCGAGGATTTCTCCCAGCTCCAAGCTCCCAATATAGTCAATAGGGTACTCGTTTCGAAGCTCTCGACGAGACGCATCTACTGGAAGCACTCAATTCTGAAAACCGTGCTTCCAGTTATGACCAAATTATTGAATGGCGGGAAGCACCCTCACTAACGCCACAACTCCTACAAGCTCACACACACACTACAGTAGCTCAAAAATAGTGGGGAGAGGTAGACAACAGTCCTACACACAAATTCCAAGCATTACATACACATAGAAGATCAAAGAGAAGATGGAAATTTGCAGGAAAGAGGCAAATTTGAGATTCAAGAGTTCTCCTGCTTCACAATGGCAAAAAGTCTCTACAAAGAGTCACCAAGTGACTTATATACATGTGCCCTAAATTTGGTCCTTTCACACAAGAGAGTGGCACTATATTACTAAAAAGTGAATTTCCTACTAATTTACAAGGGATATTTTACAACAAGATGGGATTATGCCACTAGAGGACTCCTCTAGTGCATTTACATGGCTTGAGGGAATTTTCTAAGACTTGAAGAAGAAGAAAAATGTGCCCGTTAATTTGAAAATTTTGGGGCTCTTCTTTTATGCTTCTCTGCTCTGTAACACTCTCCCCCTCTTTGTCTCTGTCGTCCCTTGACAGGCTTTACTTCTTGTGTTAGTATATGATCAATGTCTACCCCTCATGATTGTATGCACATTTTGTAAGGCCCCCTTTATGAGGAGAAGCCAAGCGTGCATTACCCAATTGATGGGAATCCCAACTTGAATGTTGGATGAAGGTCATATTGGACCATGTAAGATATTATAAGGAAAGGGAGTTACCAGGGTCCCCAATTGTGGGGTCCGGGGCAGCGGTGAGCAGCCCCGGCTGGGGGGTCCAAGGGGGCCAGCGGGCCCCCTGGCTGGGGGGTCCCAGGGGGCCAGTGGGCCCCCTGGTGGGGGTCCGGGGGCAGCGCCCCCGGCGCGACGGTAAAGGGAATATTCCATGGAATATTCCCTGTCGGAGTCAGAAAACATTTATATTTGTTAGGTCGGTTCAACCAGTCTAAGCCGTGTATGGCAATTACGCGGACGGTGGCCGCCCACGCTCTGCCGCCCATGTATTGCCGTCCATGGCAGGCCACCCATGATCCTATATATACATGACTTCTGCACTACCTAAGACACTGAGTTGAGCCAGCATACCTCTACCTTGTATCTCCCTATCTAGAGTTGTCTAGATCACCATTTAAGCTCTACCTTGAGAGCGCACGGGTGGACAACGCCATCATCTTTGTACTTGCTTCTAGTAGAAAATTGTTGAGATTCTCCTATATCTGTTATCTTCTCTGCTATTGCTCCTGTGTTATATTGCGTAACTATTGTCTTACATGGTATCAGAGCTGTAAGGTTCGAATAGCTTGAGAAGTATCATTATTTTAGCCTACTAGCAGACTAGAATATCAGTAGATTATTCGAGTGATTACATGATGGCTTCATCGTCGAACACTAGTCTTGGTGCTTCTGCTAATGTTAATGCTGCACCTATTCGAATTCGTCCACCTGCATTCACTGAAGGGAAGCTGGATGGAACCAACTATACACTCTGGAAGTTCAAAATTTCTGCAATTTTGGACTCCTATGAATTACTTGACACTGTCATGGGACCGATGGGATTGGATCCAGAGCCTATACCAATTGAAGATCCAGCAAATTCAAGATTGATGATTCAGCCAGATCCAGATCTTCTACGAGCTTGGAAGAGGCGGAATGCTGATGCATTATGTGCGATTGTCACTAGTGTAAGTGATTCTGTGCTTACTTTAGTTCAACATACTACTAAAGCACATGAGGCTTGGGGCATATTGGCTCGACAATATGATACCAAGAACCACACTAGGATACAGAATTTAGAAAATCAGTTGGCAAATGAAAAGCATTCTGATTCTGAAAAGGCTGAAGATTTTATCAAACGGATAAAGCATCTTCAAGATCAATTGGCTGCAGTTGGTGTTGTTATAACACCAGAAGAGCTGGCTCGAAGATCTGTACGTGTTCTTCCAGCAAAGTATGATGGATTAGTAACAGCCCTTAACACTCAGGTAAGGCCAACTCCTCTTACATTTGAAGAGTTTTGTGCGATGCTTTTAGAAGAACAGATGCGGCTGAAGAATCGGCAAAGTACAACTGATGCTGCATTCTCAGCAAATGCAAAAGGTAAAGGCTCTTCTGAGGGATCAAAGAAGAAGCCAAAGAAGAAAAAGTTCACAGGAAGTTGCTTCTATTGTGAAAAGAAAGGCCATGCCATCAAGGATTGCAGAAAGAAGCAAGCTGATGAACGGAATGGGACTGTAAAATCATCATGGAAGAACAAAGAGTCTGCAAACAACACAGAGCTGGAACTTTGGGTAGCTATTGAAGAGGTATGTTCATCTGCTCAAACTCGTGTTGATGAGCCATGGATTTTAGATAGTGGAGCTTCTCGCCATATGACCAGTAAAAAGGATTGGTATAGTTCCCTAGTGCCTCTGCGGGAATCCATCAATGTAGTGGTGGGAAATGACTCCAAGTGTCCAGCCGAAGGAACTGGAACCATCTCTTTTATCACTTCTCCAGGTGTTGAGAAAAAGTTATCCGATGTTCTCTACGTACCTACACTCAAAAGAAATTTGTTGTCAGTTTCTGCAATAACAGATCGTGGACTTGAAGTTCACTTCAATAAGAGTGGTGCAGAAATCATGGATTCATCAGGTAATGTTGTAGGTAAAGGGATACGACGGGATAACTTGTATGAGTTAAGTGCTTTAACTGCTACAGAAGATAAAGATGTAAGCAGGTTATGGCACCAAAGATTTGGGCATCTCGGATTTGCAGTTTTGAAGGAGATGCAAGGAACAGGGATGGTTGCTCATTTGCCTGCATTTTCAGATTTGCAGGAACCTTGTGAAGCTTGTATGATGGGCAAGCAACAACGAAAGGCATTTCCAAGAGAGACCAGCAATCGATCTCAAGCTCCTCTAGAGTTGGTACATGCTGATCTCTGCGGTAAAATGTCTACACCTGCTTTAGGAGGATCTTTCTACTTTTTGTTGTTAGTCGACGATTATAGTAGAAAGATGTGGGTTTATTTCATTCGAGAGAAGGCTGATGCTTTTGAAAAATTTAAAACGTGGCATAAGTATGTAGAAAATGAATCAGGAAGGAAACTGAAGAAATTTAGAACAGATAGAGGAGGTGAATTCTTGTCAACAGAATTCAACAATTACTGTAAGGATCATGGTGTGAAAAGGCAACTTACCACAGCTCATACACCTCAACAAAATGGCGTTGTTGAGCGCAGGAACAGGACAGTAGTTGAAATGGCTCGTTGTATGTTGAAGGCTCAAGACATGCCTGATTCATTCTGGGCAGAAGCAGTCAATACAGCAGTGTACATCCTCAATCGAAGCTACACAAAAGCACTGAAGGGGATGACTCCTCAAGAAGCATATTCTGGTAAAAAGCCTTCAGTTTTGCATTTCAGAATTTTTGGTTGTTTCTGTTATGCACATATTCCTAATTCAACAAGATCAAAGTTGGATTCAAAAAGCAAAAAGTGTGTCTTCCTAGGATATAGTGAAGAGTCTAAAGCATACAGGTTATGGGATCCTGAGGCAAGGAAGATTTTTGTCAGCCGAGATGTGGTGTTTGATGAACAACCACACTTAGTAGAAGATAAAGGTAAATCTACTATCTCATCAAACGGAGAAATATCTCACCTTGTGCCTATCAAAAGACAGGTTAAAGTTGAGGAGGAGGAAACATCTGATGGAGAAATTTCCTCAATAAAAAGCCAACCAGTTGTAGCTGCACAGCGTAAGCCACTACCAAAGTGGGCACAACAGCTCTTTGATGATCACAATCCACATGTAGATGTACCAGAATCATCATCGGATGGATTACGAAGATCAAAGAGAATAGAGGAGCAAAGAAGAGCCTCAGAACACATTGTTAACATGGCTCTAATGGCAGATATCATGGGTTCGATAAAGGAACCTACCACCATTGAAGAAGCCATTGATGATCCAGATTGGAGAGCGGCAATGCAGTCTGAGTATGATAGTATACTCAAAAATGATACATGGGATCTAGTCGACTTGCCGCCAAAGAAGAAGGTAATAGGTACTAAATGGATTTGGAAGGCTAAGTATAAAGCTGATGGAACATTAGAAAAGTATAAGGCACGATTAGTTGCACAGGGTTTTTCACAGATTGAAGGATTTGATGTTCAAGAAACTTTTGCACCAACAGCACGCATGACAACTATTCGGACGGTACTTGCAGTAGCTGCACAAAAGTCTTGGCCTATTTTCCAGATGGATGTCAAATCTGCATTTTTGAATGGTCACCTCAAGGAGGAGGTATATGTATCTCAACCACCAGGTTTTGAGGTGCCCAATTCAGAAAATAAAGTTTGCAGGTTGAAGAAAGCTTTGTATGGACTTAAGCAAGCTCCACGGGCTTGGTACCAACGAATAGATCATTTTTTCAAAAATATGGGTTTTGAAAGAAGTACTTCTGATGCTAACTTGTATGTAACGAAAAGGGATAGCAAGCTAGTTGTTGTCATTGTATATGTAGATGATTTGATCATTACAGGAGATCATCAAGAACTCATCAATCAAACTCGAATCAGCTTGGGAACTGAGTTTGAAATGACAGACTTAGGTCTACTCCATTTTTGTCTGGGAATTGAAGTATGGCAAAGGAAGGATGGCATTTTCATCTCACAACAAAAATATTCCAAAGAAATTCTCAAGGCATTTGGAATGATGGACTGCAAACCAACTAGCACACCTATGGAGGTAAATCATAAGCTATCTATGGATGATAACATGCCTGATGTAGATGCTAAGAAGTATAGGAAGCTCGTTGGAAGTCTTATTTTTCTGTGCAACACTAGACCAGACATTTGCTATGCTGTTGGAGTGTTAAGCAGGTTTTCCAACAAACCTAAGGAGAGTCACTGGAATGCTGGAATGCGAATTCTAAGGTACATTGCAGGAACCTTGGATTTTGGTATTTTGTATACCACAGGTGATACACTCCAAGGATATTGTGATTCAGATTGGGTTGGAGATTGTGATTCTAGAAAATCAGTTTTTGGATATTGTTTCTCACTTGGTTCAAGAATATTTTCTTGGGTAAGTAGGAAGCAACCAACTCTCGCACTCTCCTCCACTGAAGCAGAGTACAAAGCAGCTTGTTTTGCTTCTTGTGAGGCAGTCTGGTTAAGGAGAATTCTTGCAGATCTAGGCTTTCCATCAAATATGCCAACTGTACTCAAGTGTGATAATCAAAGTTGTATGGCTATTGCAAAGAACCCAGTATTTCATGCTCGCACCAAGCACATAGAAGTACAGTACCATTACATTCGTGAGCTAATTGAAGATGAAATTTTGGAGCTAGAATATTGCCCAACAGAGGCAAATTGTGCTGACATATTCACTAAAGCACTTGGAAGAGAGCAGCTCAACAAGCATCTTCAACAGATGGGCATAGGACCGAGACCTACTTGACTTATCATCGGTAAACATTGAGGGGGGGTGTTAGTATATGATCAATGTCTACCCCTCATGATTGTATGCACATTTTGTAAGGCCCCCTTTATGAGGAGAAGCCAAGCGTGCATTACCCAATTGATGGGAATCCCAACTTGAATGTTGGATGAAGGTCATATTGGACCATGTAAGATATTATAAGGAAAGGGAGTTACCAGGGTCCCCAATTGTGGGGTCCGGGGCAGCGGTGAGCAGCCCCGGCTGGGGGGTCCAAGGGGGCCAGCGGGCCCCCTGGCTGGGGGGTCCCAGGGGGCCAGTGGGCCCCCTGGTGGGGGTCCGGGGGCAGCGCCCCCGGCGCGACGGTAAAGGGAATATTCCATGGAATATTCCCTGTCGGAGTCAGAAAACATTTATATTTGTTAGGTCGGTTCAACCAGTCTAAGCCGTGTATGGCAATTACGCGGGCGGTGGCCGCCCACGCTCTGCCGCCCATGTATTGCCGTCCATGGCAGGCCACCCATGATCCTATATATACATGACTTCTGCACTACCTAAGACACTGAGTTGAGCCAGCATACCTCTACCTTGTATCTCCCTATCTAGAGTTGTCTAGATCACCATTTAAGCTCTACCTTGAGAGCGCACGGGTGGACAACGCCATCATCTTTGTACTTGCTGCTAGTAGAAAATTGTTGAGATTCTCCTATATCTGTTATCTTCTCTGCTATTGCTCCTGTGTTATATTGCGTAACTATTGTCTTACATCTTGTCCTCAGCTTGTTTAAGAGTTCTGAATACACGCACCCAGCGGTCGAAGCGACAACAAGGACTCTCAGACAATTGGTTATCTTATCCAAGGTATGTCCTTTGCTTCAGTTTGTCCCTTGGTATTCCTTATATCACATATCTGGGTTGCTGTATTCTGTTGGGCTGCCACGCATGCCACCAATGACTAGGAATGCGCTGTTCTTCGTCACTCTCTTCAACTTTTCAGCCTCTACCTCTTTCTAACTTTTGGTCTTCTGATTTGTCTTTGTCTTCACACATCTGACCTGTTGTATTGTTTGAGCCTATTTCCTTGTTGTCAACGCACGCTATGAGCAGAAGGATTACTACCTGCCAAATATTGTCTTGCACTTCTTCATGTATAGTTCCTAGCCCTGGTCCGTCCTTCCCATGAAATGTCCTGGTTCTGATTGTTCTTTAATTCCATTCCTCAGGACCTGGCTGTTTCGCGTTGCTGCCTGATGCGTGCCCCTGCGGGGCTTTGGACAGAGGGTGGTTCTTTCACTTTGTGATCTTCCTTCTTTATTGAGCCGTTCTTGACTTTGATCTTCTTCTTCTTCTCTTCTTGCTTGATTCCCCTTCCACAATCGTGATACTTCATAAGTATCGTGTATCGTGACCGATCCAAGTATCCTATCACAAGTCCAAGTATCATGTATTCTCACTTTCCAAATATCGTGTATCGTGTATCATCTCGTCATGTATCAAGATACTTCCCAAGTATCATGTATTGCCAAAAGATCAGTATCGTGTATCATGGTAGCTCAAGTATCGTATCGTGAAAAATATGGTATCATATTGCTAAGTTGTGTATCTGATACTTCTCGAGTATCATGTATCATCTGAAGACAAGTATCGTATCATGGATTAGCAGGTATCATGTATCATGGTGACACCAAGTATCATATCATGAGACCAAGTATTTTGTATTGTCCAAATTGAGGTATCGTGTATCGTATAGTTCACATGTCGTGTATCACCCAAGGATAAGTATCATGTATCATTTGCTCTGAAGTATCACCGATACTTCCTAAGTATCGTGTATTGTCTATCCTGAAGTAATCCTAGAGAGGTCATGTTTCCTTGTTTTAACCCCGAGAACCCTGATCTGGCATAAATTTCTGATATCAAATCTGTCTGTTGTGATTTTGGCTTCATTGGAAGTTGACCCTCAGGTGGGACTAGGAAACCAAGGGGGCTCCAAAGGATTTTGAGCAATACAAAGGGGGAAATTGTGACTAATAGACAAGGCTTATGAACTTGAGATCTGGTAGACACCTAGGCAAGGATAGACAAAGCATTAGATCATATGAGGTTAGTGTCAACCATACAACTAGATCTTGGGCACAACAACTTAGTGGTTATCCCTACGTGCTAAATTCGAACACAAGTGCTTCAGAAATGTCCTTCAACATGGAAAGACCCACATGTAGCTCAGGTACTACCTATTTACAAACACCAAAAGGTCCCTATAAAACACAATTGGAATAAATTCAGACCATCCGATTAGGTGCTCGCATCTATGAGGATGGCTTGAGGTGATCAGTGGTTCAACTCAAAAATCCTGATCGACCCTTTGGACTTGAACACACAGTGTCCAAGTTTGAAGAGGGTTCATAGATTGATAAGGAAGGAACCATGTACGTGGTCACCAACCAACCAGATAGGACAGATGAATTTGGCAACATAATCTCAGAGGTTGAGATAGGTGACATAGAGCAAGGGAACTTAGGAAAAGACTCAAAGACCCCCTGAGGCAAATTAGTCCTGACTAGAATAATCACTCCATAGTGGGTTGCCCAAGACAATAAGAGCATAGATTTGCTCCTAAATCGAGAGACAAATGAGGCTTTTTGGAGGTATAAACCTGAGCAACCTAATGAAGTGTGAATGTATACAATATACAAATTCAAAGACCCTGAGACACCAAGCAAAGTTGTCTATCTAGATAACACATTGGAGACAATGTTCTTGGTAACAGAGCATGATAGACACGCATACACTTGGCAAGGTGAATTGATTTTCCCTCCATCGAGATCTAATGTTTCCCATGGTCTCAAAGGAGTAGGATCATCCCAAGCTCATGAGGCACAATGAGAACGCACCAGAGAGAGACCTCAGCTAGGATTTGCACACACGGTGGGCAGAGACAAATCAACACATGAGGGTGAAAGACCTGATAGAGAGAGACACAGAGCACATAGGCACCAAAGAGATGAACATGATTTTCCATTGCCTAGAGCCCAAGAGCATCCAAGAACACTTAGAACATCTCAAGTGGTCACGACAATGAAGAACTACTTTGATGGGTCAGGAGATCCTTATGATCATGTGGCCGAGTTCAAACAAGTGTTAAGAGCCGAATAGGTTGAGGACTTGTTCACACAATTTGAGGCATTTGGTTTGACTATGAAGGGTACTACCTTAGCTTGGTTTCAACACCTAAATAGTCGCAAATATCAAGACATTAGCCAACTGCTAGAAGCATTCATTATAGAATTCTCCAAGAGTGGCATCGACCATAACACATCATCGTTGATCCACAGCTTCAAGAAGACACCCCAAGAAATAGTGCGACTTGCAGGAACATGGTTCAGATAGTACTTAGAAAGATGCCCTCTTCCAGAGTTACCCACACTAGCCAAACAAGTGGCCTTGTTTTTAGATGGCTTACTAAGCACCAAGTTAAGATCATATGTGTACTTGAAAGAGCCCAGATCCATAGAGTGTGTGCGAATGTGTATTGGCATAGAAGACAATTTGGGTGAGGAGTTAGAATTGTCCAAACTCTATAAGGATTTTGATAATTCTACTATTCATACCTCCAGAACCTCCACTGAGATAGATGAGATAGCTGAGCAGGTTGCCAAGAACCTAGGAGTTTTAAATAGACAAGCACCAAGGGTCACCCCATTGAAGCGATGTTACAACTCTGGAGGAGACCACATGGCTAATGTTTGCCCAATGATGGCTCAACCCCAACAAAACCCAAATGCTCCATATTGCACTATTGAGAGAAAATATACAAGCCACACAGCTCAAGACTGCCCCTATAATAGGCGAGCTGTTAGACAAAATTATCAGCAACCTTACCAATAGGATAGGTATCAAAATCAATACCAACATCCATATTATGGGCCACAATAGCAATCTTAGGCATTATATAGGCCATAACCATTCCTAGGAAACCAACTGCTAGCTCCTACCAATGTTATTCCAATTAAGTATGCACTGGCAGAGGAAAACCCTAATAGAGCATTGGTGCCACTAACCCCGTTGGTCTTAGAAAATGACTCTCATGCTCATAGTTCAAACTACTCCCATGAAGATAGTCCACAAGCATATTACATAGAGTCACCAGAGCATAGTGAGGTTTATTCCTATCAATACGAGACACCACTTATGGAACAAAATTGGGAGCCACAATAATCCAATGTCATGTACATGAATCCCAACCCTAGGCCCAATCGAGACACGTGAGACCACGAGCCCCTAGAGGACCACGTTTTAGATGCCAAGGCGACCATTTCATTCATGAATGTTGCAACAGTGTAGCCACAGGAAATGCTCATGAATGAATGACTCTCCTCCCAACCATATGCCTCTAATATAGCTCTCTCTAGGGGAGTGCCTGCTTAGGCAACTGGATACTAACCATCCAAGTGTCAGCCATGTAACTACATGTGCACCAAGTGTCCTAGTTTGCCAGAGTTAACTCAACTGGATGCTTCTAGAAGGTTCTAGAGCTTTTTGGGCAAAAGACTCTCCCCATGTACCCCATGGGGGTTGAACTCAAGACCTCCTCCTTCAGACCGTTGAGTCTTAACCACTAGGCTAAGTGGATTACTTGGTTACAAGAGTAAATGACCAACTAGTAAGTCTAGACTTGAGATCTTTGGTCACACATATGGATTACCAAATGGTGTCCGATTTGAGATCCGTCTGAACTAGTCGGATCCTTATAGACTTACTTCATTACATTCTTTCCCCCCTTGGAAAGTATTTTCATCCTCGATTAGAGCTATACATACTGTAGGCAACCCCGGAGCCTCATGTTTTAAAATTTGAAGAACATGCATTCATTCAATCAGGTTATTTACTTAGAACTTGAAAGTAAAAAACCTTATCATGTTCTAGGTCTTGAAGAACATGATCGGTTTATCCACTTAAAACTTGAAAGTAGAAAACCTTCTTTATTTGGGACCAACTTAAAACTCGAAAGTTGGAAAACGTCATTGGATTGTGGAAACTTTTTCCCATGTTGAATTTTCTTCAATTCCATCCTTCCATTTTACTAAGCACTCTTCGTACAAGTGACTTCTTCTACGTTTATCTCGGGTGTGAAGTATCCTTTTAGGTTCATGAGGAATTGTTGCACTTATTGGAATTGGAAGTATAACCTGTTGTCCAACTAGATTATTTGAATCTGTCACTCTTCCTAAGTCGACTAACATGGAACATTGGATGAATCCAACTATCATTTGGAAGTTGCAATTCATAAGCCCACAAACAACCTTTCTTGGTGATTGGAAAAGGACCGCAATATCTAGGCGACAACTTGGTGCATTGACCAGTCTTGAACGTTTTCGATCCTTCACGAATACGAAGATAAAATTGATTGCCTACCTGAAAAGTAACATCTCTTCGCTTTGGATTAACATAAGCCTTTACACGATCTTGAGCTTTCTTTAACTTTTCTTTAGCTAACTTAATTTTATAGTTCATGTCTTGAAGGAATTCGTGAGCTACTTGAACTCGTTCATTTTAAAGTCCTACCACATAAGCAAACCTAGGCTGGAACCCATACATCAACATGAATAGACTAAATTCAATTGATGAATTCTTGGCACTGTTATAGGCAAACTCACCTAAAGGAAGATAGTCTTCCCAATCAATCTATTTGGAAGTAACATAAGCTCTGAGTATGTCTTCCAAGATCTAATTGACTTTCTTTGTCTGCCCATCCATTTCGGGATGTTCAGTTGTACTTAAACTTAGTTTAGTTTTAAGTCTACTAAAGACCACTCACCAAAAATGACTTGTAAATCGAGCATCTCTATCAGAAACTATGTCTATTGGAAGAACATAGAGTCTATAAAGTTGATTTATAAATATGTTTGCAAGTTTTCGAGTCTTATAAGTAGTCTTGACTTGAATAAACTGATCAAGTTTAGTCAATCGATCAACTACAACCCAGACTGAATCAAAGCCTTTCTGAGTGCGAGGTAATCCAGAAATGAAATCCATGGAAATACTTTCCCACTTTCTTTTGGGAATTTCCAAAAGATTCAGCAATGCTCCAACTTTAAGGCATTCAAACATATTGACCTGACATTTATGGCACTTGGATACATAATTTTGCACATCTCCATGTAAACTAGGCCAGTAAAAATGTCGTTTAACTAACTCATAGGTTTGGTTAATACGATGATGTCTTGCACTTGGAGCATCATGACATTTAAAAAGTACTTGATTTCGTATGTCCGACATACTTGGGTTACAAACCTTACCTTTATAAAGAAAATATTCATCTTGGAGAGAATAGTGCTTAAACTTTCTCTCATAAGTACTTGCTTCATTTTGTTTAGCTTGTTCAACTACTTTCCATGCTTGACTGTAGCTTGGATCTTCTTTGCAGCTTCCTTTCAAAGTTGAAATAAATTCACTTTGAATTTGTACAAAACTTAGATTGTTCAACATAGGCATTTGACTTAAGGTGTCTACCACTACATTGAACTTTCCTTTTCTGTACCTTAGTTCACAATCGAACTCTTCTAACTGTTCGGCCCATCTTGCTTTTCTACCTCTTAGATCCGGTTGGTTTGCAAACCACTTGATGCTCTCTTGATCAAAGACTATGGTTAACTTTGATCCATACAGGTAATGGCGCCATTTCTTTAGAGCATTTAAAATAGCAAACATCTCTCACTCATAGGTAGAGTAGTTTTATTGAGCAGGACTTAGCTTTCTATTCTTGAAAGCTATTGGTCGACCATCTTGGCTTAGTACTGCTCCTATCGAAGATGAACTTGCATCTGTTTCTAATTGGAAAGGCTTGTTCGAATCTACGATTCATAGAACCGGGGCTGAAACTAAAGCAAGTCTAAGTTCTTAAAACCTCTTGGCTTGTTCCTCTTTTTAATTTATCTTCTGATACTTCGCTTTGAGTTGTTCTGTCAAAGTTAATACTATTTTGGCATACCTAGCAACAAACATACGATAATATCCATCCAATCCAAGAAAACTTTGTAATTCTTGAATGGTCTTAGGCTCTCGCCAGTTAAGAATTGCTTGGAGTTTATATAGTTCCAAACACTTTACTTATGGGGTAAAGAATTCACATTTTGACTCTTTATCGTAAAGTTGATTATCGCAAAGTAACTCAAATACTTTCTTCAAGTACTCTAGATGATTTTCATGATCAGTAATGTAGATCAAGATATCATCGAAAAAATAAACTACAAATTTTTCCAAGTATGGCTTAAGCACTTGATTCATTAAAGTCATAAATGTTGCGGGTGCATTTGTCAGCTTGAACAACATCACTAAAAACTCGTAGTGACCATACTTACTCTGAAAGGCTATCTTGGGAATATCATCATCTTTGATTCTGACTTGATGATAACCTTGGCGCAAATCAATCTTTGAAAATATTTTAGCTCTCTTTAAGTTGTCGAAAAGATCTTCGACCAATGGCATGGGATACTTATTCTTTACAATAAGATTGTTTAATGCTCTATCGTCTACATACAACCATAAAGTCCCATCTTTCTTTTGTACAAGAAGGATGGATGCCGCCCAAGGAGACTGGCTTGGCCAAATAAATCCTTTATCTAGATATTCTTTAATATGTTTCTCGACTTCTAGATTTTGGACGTAGGGGAGGCAGTAAGGGTTTTGAGATTTTGGCTTCGTTCTCGAAAACAGATCGATTGCATGATCAATGTCTCCACGAGAGGATGGCAAGTCGTGGGGAAGTTCCTTAGGGAGCACATCTTTAAATTCCTTCATTAATTCATTTAATCTAATATACACTTCACGAGGAATAAAAGACGAGACATAAGAAACTTGATTTATATTATCAGAATTGATTACATTAGTGCTAAGGACCAAAAAAGCTTGGGTCCTAGCTTCATCGCTTACAAGTTTCTTTAAATCTGTGTGTGAAATCAAAGGGGTGCTTGGAACATGGTGCTCGCCTTGATCTTATACAACACCCAGTCATGTTGGAATTCCAAAGTGTTTGTATAGTAGCGTCTGGATAATGAAGGTCCAAGACTCCAAAGCCACTCTCTCCCTAGAACCAAATCTACCCGCTCCATGTTCATAATTTGGAAGTCCAATCTATCTTTATAATCTTGGATTTCTAGTTCCAAATTTGAAATCATGGTATCCCAAATGCGAGTGTCCTGCCCATGCATCATAGAGACAATATATCTATGAGGAGAGGAACTCTAAGGAAGAGACAATTTCTTTACAAGTGCATAATTTATTAAATTATGTGTGGCCGAATCCTCCACCATTATCCAGATGGTGTGACCTTTGACTCACCTGTGCAACTTGACCAAATCATGTGGACCAAATTCTTGAGGTTGCCACATGTTTTTGGAGACTTGGCACTTATGGGTATTATCACAGTATATGATCTGAATCTTCTTTGCGCTTGAATTTTAATCCAAGTTCAAAGTTTGGATCAGATGAATCTATTGTTTCCCCTTATCTTTGTCAGTCAAAGAGGCCTTATTATCTCTTCCAAGTAGACAGGCCCTACTGCGATGTCCTAGTCTGAGGCATTTAAAACACAAATTTTCCTTTTATGCTCTAACATGATCTTCTTGAGAAAGCGCATGTCTAAAAATACGAGGTATTTTAGACATATGTTCAGACCATCTTGGCCCTTTGCCCTTGCACTTAATGTTATTCTTTTGGGAATAACCACTATCTTGCTGGATATCTAAACGAGAATTATCCTCATAAATCTGTGCAACCTTAATCGCTTCATCAAGCGATTTAGGTGCGTGTCTCTTCACCTCATTACGGATTTGCTGATTAAGTCCTCTGACAAAACTAGGAAGCCGATGGAAGTCATCCAGGTTTTCCAATTTCATAATAACGTCTCGATATTCTGAAATGAAAACCGATAATGGTCTTCCTTTCTGTTGAATTCTATCCCATGCCTCAAATAAGTCTGCTTGGGAGATGAATATAGCTCAATCCTTCTCCATCAAAGCAGACATTGCCGAGGTTGCTATCGTTTCGGTCTGGCTACCAAGAGTATTGTGCAGATGTATGCAATGCACGTGACACTATTGGTGGTCTAGTCATGAGTGAGGATGTTACTAAAATAGGAACTGAAACATACATCAATGCACTAGTACTCGTCAAAGCGGCATGGCTTGAAGTCCCTTCCATCACACATAGTCGGTATACAAACTTACTTAGATTTCCTAACGTAAGTGATGTGTGTGATAAAAGTTAAAGGTACGATGCACAAATACACAAGAAAACTTCCCCGTTCAATTTGCACTTTGTAGTAGACTCGATTCTAGCAAAGAGCACTGGAATAATGATGTAGCTTGATCCTCCAGGTCTTCGCTTGTCCTTCCTTTGATCCTTGCCAGAAACTTTAGCTCGCTTCGGCTTTGATCACCAAAGATATGCAATTGGGTTTGGTTGGGGATGATAGCAAGTTCTAGAGAATACACAAACAAAAGGATCTCGGCTCGGGATTAGCGGAGACAGAACCAGAACAAGTAGTAGTATGCAGAGGACTAAATGTCATCGATTGCCTTTACTGTAGTGGTCAAGATGTTGCAGACTAATCCTCGAGGTCCAGAGATCGATTCCCGTGTTCCACCAGATGCTATACTTCTTTTTCTCTATCTCCTTAGTTATCTAGGAGGCCTGCAACACTAAAGCCGGTCAATAAGTGATTACACAGAGACAATTACTTGTGATCCTCATTTGCTCTAGTGAATAGAGCAAAAGATTACGACTCCCAGTGTTGTAGGTTCGATTCCCAAATGCTCAGATCAAAGATTCACCTTTTGCTTCAATACTTATGGTTCTGATTTAGGACCTGATAGCATGAAAATAATATATTAAGATTCCAGAAGGATAAATGTCACACTGACGATGAGGTTTCTTGGATAGAAGGACGATCTTCGACATGGATGTCATAGGTTTGACACCCGTGGGACTAAGATCTTCTCTTATACTCTATTGTAACAGACTTTTACAGCACTCAACTACGATCAAAATAGCCTCTGCTCCAAGAGAGGACACGCAAGCCGCTTTGCTCCTTGGATAAGACAGTGCCCTCCTTAAGCGCAAGTCGTGGGTTTGAATCTCGTGTGTGATCACAGCAAGAAGTGCTTATTTTTGTTGATCTCCTCTTGCCTTTGTGCTGCCAAGAAGCATTCACGCTAGTTCTTCAGCACACCCATGAGCAAGAAGATGGCTGCTCACGAAAATCTTGACGAAGAAGATGAAGAGAAATGTCAAGCTCTGATACCAATGCAACAGCATAGCCACAAGAAATGCTCATGAATGAATGACTCTCCTCCCAACCATATGCCTCTATATAAAGCTCTCTCTAGGGGACTGCCTGCTTAGGCACGTGGATACTAAGCATCCAAGTGTCATCCATGTAACTACATGTGCACCAAGTGTCCCAGTTAGCCAAAGTTAGCTCAAGTGGATGTTTCTAGAAGGTTCTAGAGCTCTTTGGGCAAAACACTCTCCCCATGTACCCCATGGGGGTTGAACCCAAGACCTCCTCCTTCACACCCTTGAGTCTTAAGTAGTAGGCTAAGTGGATTACTTGGTTACATGAGTAAATGACCTACCAGTAAGTCTAGACTTGAGATCTTTGGTCACACATACGGATGACCGAACGGTGTCCGATTTCAGATCCGTCTGAACCAGTCAGATCCTTAGATCATAGAATTACTTTATTACAAATGTCCCCACCCATCGACTTTGGGACAAGGACAAAACATCACACTAAAAGGCTTTTGTCCCAAGTGCGGCAAAGAAAATCTCCCAAGAGAATGTCCCAAGAACCCCTCTAGTGTGCCCAAGGTTACACCTATCAATGTGGTAGGCTTAGTGGTGGATTCAAGTTCAAGTGGCAGTAATGTGGCTCCTATACATGCAGTCACTAGGGCACAAGACTTAAAACAGGATAAACGAGCTGAAAAATTGGAGTCAAGTGAATCAGAAGAGCCTAGTAAGAGGAAAACAAGAACATGGAAGGACACTAGGGAGAGAATTAATCGTAAGTGGAATAAAAAGCTATCCGAACCAAAAGAAAGCCTCCCAAAACCCCTCACATGCTAAAACTCCATCCACAACACCTCATCCCACCACACTAGTCATTGTAAATAAACCACAACTAGGGTCTGGTCTTGCATATCCAACCCTCAAAGGTTTGGACATGATGTTCAAGCGTTATCAGGCTCGACTTCAAGAAGGTCCAACAGTTGCAAACCTAGATAGAAGTTTCGAAAGAGCAGATTTAGAGATTGAACGGACAAAAATGTGCATGAAAATGGTAGAGCTAGCTCAGGCTATGCTCGAGATCAATCAAATGTTCAATCAGACAAATTCTATCAAATTAGGTCTACATTTCTAGGGCTTACTAGAAAGATTAGAGCAGTTGGTAAACAACCCGTAGGCATCCTTACCTCCATAGGCTCAACCAATTGTTGAAATAGAAAGCTCACCACCAGCGAAAGTTTATGTTCCTGATTCCATAGATGAGGGAACACCTCTTTCAATTCAAGAGTACTCTCAAGAGTTCTTGTGGGAAATACAAGAAGAGAAATGGGCCAAGGAGAAGGATATTCCCCCTCCTATTCCTGAAACTGATGACCTTCATGATCGATTTCCCCAAGGCATTCCATCTAGTTATGGAGATCAAGCAGAGCAATAAAAAGATGAAAGATTAGATTTTGAATCCAATTCTCTACAAGAGTTGCCACAATTCACATGCCCATGGGAATCTCAATCGCTTCAGATCTAAGCTCCCACAATATTGGTAAGAAATGAACAATCAGTGGTTCTGAGGACACTAACATCGTGAAGAACACTAAGGTTCAATGTCGTCTCATCTTGGAAGAGATGCTCAAAGTAAAACCTGAGTTATGGAATCATGTGGCGGATCACGTTCGAGAACTTGATTCCAATATGCTGAAAGAAGGCTCTAAGCAGAAAGTCCCAGAGATACCTCTAGACAAAATAGGGGACATGAGAGAAGGTGAAGAAGGACATACTTATCTTCCAATCACCTACCAAGTTTACACAACTAAAGTGATCTTAGATTCAGGTGCAGTTGTTGCAATTGCAACCACCTCCTTGTGGAAGCAATAGGACAAACCCGCATTAAGAAGAACTCGAATGAAGCTTCAAATGGCTGATGGACATGTTGAAAGACTTCTAGGATTGCTAGAAGGGATATCTCTAGCCACTTGTGGGATAGAGTTTGAACACACCTTTGCTTTATGTGACTTTGATAAAACATAATGTCTATGAGATGATCCTAGAAAGACCCTTCCTACGACAACTAGAAATAGTACAAGATTGGGGAACCAGCTCCTTGTACTTGCAACACTTAGGGGTCACAACCAAGGTCAACCTAAAAGATTATACATTTAGAGATGTACCACCCCTACAGTGGAACCCTATCCACAAGGCACCAGAAGATTCAATCTTTGTGCATTCTGAGAGTTCATCTGATCCATCTTGGATGCATGAAGACACTCAGTTGTGGATGTGCAAGGTTGTAGAGGAAGAGGAAAGACGTCTAAAAGCAAGAGACGAAGGAACTCCTCCAGGAGACAGACCAATTAGAGACCCAGCATACACACCGATGATCTTTCCAGATGAGGAATTCGAGCCTCATGGTTGGGAAAAAATTTTAGCCACCATGGACATTGTTGTCAATGAAGAACAGTAGACACCTCATTGTGATGAGGAGGGTTATGATATCTCTATGTTCATGTGTCAGCCCTTGCTAGAAGAATGTGACCCTAGTGATGTCATAGAAGAAGAAGAGGAAGACAAGCATCTAGAGTCCATTGTGATGGATACATATTTCGACTCAGAGGAGCACTATCTGAGAGACATAGGAGTATTCACCCAAAAAGAAAAAGAACCTCTCGCAAACATCAAAACTGTAAATTCAAGGGAGGAAAGTGAGGGCAGTCAAAAGAAAAAAAAAAGGAAAGCAGTGAAACAAGAAGAGGAGGAATCATTGTTTGAAGTACCAGAGAATTTCACAAAATATGAAGTTGAAGACCAAAAAAATTTGGTATGAATGCCTAAGAGAGAGGCCATCATAGAGAAGCATATGATAATAAAGAAAAGACCAAAAAAATTGTGGTCACCATTGAAGAGAATGAAGAGCGATGTATGTACATAGGAGAAGACCTAAGTGCAGAAGAAGAAGGAAAGCTTATAGCTCTGTTAAGGGAATATAGGGATGTGTTTGCATGGCACTATAGAGACTTGAATGGAGTAGATCCAAAAATATGCTGCTTCAATATGGGGTTGTTATTATAGGTGTTGAACACAAACGTCATTTAAGTTCATTGAATGAATTTTCACACTCATCTGTCCATTCGAACTTGGTCAAAAGAGAGTACAATGGCTTGGCTATGATTGCATACATGTGTATGAATTGTCTGTAATAACCACAATGACCCATAAATGCATGTACCTCTTTTACGTTATTTGGTCTAGGTAGATCTGCGATTACTTTCACTTTTTCTTCATTTGTAGAGATTCCGTTGTTTGACACAATGTGTCCTAGAATTCTGCCTTGTCTGACCATGAAAACACATTTTTCTGGGTTCAGACAAACCTGGTATTCTCAAAACTTGTCAAACACTTGTCTTAATTTTGGGATATGTGTCTGCCTCATATTCGAATGTGCACATATGTCATCTACATAAACTTCCAAATTCTTGCGTAAGAATTCCTTAAAAACGTGACACATAATTCGTTGAAAGTAGCAGGTGCATTTGTGAGCCCAAATGGCATCACACGAAATGCAAATATGCCCCATTGTGTGGCAAATGCCATCTTGTGTTGATCTTCTAGAGCAATGGCTACTTGATTATAGCCTGAGAAACCATCAAGAAAGCTGTAAACTTCCTTGCCCGCAACTCTTTCCAATAAATGTTCCATGGTAGGAAGAGGATAACTATCTCTAATAGTGGCGGAATTAACTTTCTTAAGGTTAATACACACACACAATTTTCCATTCTTCTTGGGCACAACCACAATGGGCGATACCCATTCGGTATGCTCAATTTCGTAAATGAATCCTGCTTCTATCAAGCGATCTATTTCTTCTTTGATCTTGGCAGCATAGTTATCATTGTACGTGTATGGTTTCTGTTTCGTAGGTTTTTCATCTGGAGACATAGGGATTCTATGGGAGCATATTGTTGGAGTTAGACGTCTGCGGAAGCACGCGAACAGCACAAGGAAGAAGAAGAAGCTTGGAGCACAACACACAAGACTGTATGTATTACTAGAGAATGTACAAAGATAAGTAGCCCATTAGGGCAATAGGCGTATATACAAGCCGGGGGAAAAAAACCTCCTAAAGAGGGAAAAAAGTGCCCCGACGGTCCTAGAGTGTTCACACACATCACTACCTAAATATATCAACAAATCCCCCCTGGGAGTGATGCGGTGAACAAGGATCTGGCACTCATGTATAAGGAAGTGCCGAGCTATGTGGAAATCACTCCACAAAAGGAAGTAAGCCCAAAGCTTTGCGGAAAGCTTCAAACTTCTCCCTGGGCAGAGCCTTCGTGAAAAGGTCTGCAATGTTCTCCTGCGTGGGCACATATGCCAAGCTGATCTCCCCAGCAGAGAACCTCTCCCTGACATAGTGATAATGCACCTCAATGTGCTTAGTGCGAGCATGGAACACAGGGTTCCTCACAACTGCCAATGCGCTCTGACTGTCAGTGAAGATGGTGGTGGCAGAAGACTAGCCAACACCCAAATCAGCCATAAGGCGTCTGAGCCACACACACTCAACAGTCGCTGTGAAAGCTGCCCTATACTCAGCCTCACAACTGGAAGTGGCCACAGTAGGCTGCTTCTTGCTCAACCAAGATATACATGAGCTACCAAGCATGAAGCAAAAACCACTGGTGGACACACGAGTGTCATAGCAACCAGCCCAATCTGAGTCAGAAAAAGCATGCAAATCTGGCGGTACTGATCCCCCCTTGGGATAAAACAACCCAAGTAGCCGAGTACCACTCAAGTAGCGAACGATGCGCTTAACCGCTTTCCAATGCGTGACTCCTGGGCAATGCATAAACCTGCTCATCTGTGAGACAGCAAACTGAATATCTGGCCGAGTAATGCATAAGTAAATCAAGCATCCAACAGCCTGCTGATAGAGAACAGCATCAAATGCATCTCCAGCATCATGAAGACTCAATCGTAAACCTGTCTCCATAGGAGTGGCAATAGGCTTACAGTCTTCAAGGCCAAAACGCTGCAATAATGTGTCAGTATATTTCGTTTGACACAAAGCCATTCCACCATCAACTTGCATAAACTGAATGCCCAAATAGTGATGCAAATGCCCCAAATTAGACATCTCAAATGAGGCATGCAAATTAGCCTTGAAATCAGCAATATGCTTCTCAAGAGGACCAGTGAACAGCATGTCGTCTATATAGACCACAATGATCAAAAGCACATCATTAGCACGCTTAACATATAAGGTGCTTTCAGTTGGACTGTTCTCAAAACCATGTGCAATCAGATAGGCATGTATTTTCTCATACCAAGCACGTGGTGCTTGCTTTAAACCATATAACGCCTTCTTTAACCTGCACACCTGGTTTTCATGCCCTTTCTGCACAAAGCCACGGGGCTGAAAAACATACACTTCTTCATGCAAGTCACCATTCAGAAATGTTGTTTTAATGTCCAACTGATGTACATTCCAACCATGATGGGCTGCAAGTGCACAAATGCTCCGAACAGTAGTCATACGGCATGTAGGTGCAAAGGTCTCATCAAAATCAATGCCTCTTTCCTGCGCATAACCCTTTGCAACAAGCCTAGCCTTATACCTGTCAACTGTACCATCAGGTTTACGCTTAAGCTTGTATACCCACTTAGTGCCAATGGCCTTCTTGCCAGGAGGCAAGTCACATAAAGACCATGTACCATTCTTCATTATAGCATCATATTCAGATTGCATAGCAGCCATCCAATTTTCTGAATTTTGTGCTTCATCAAAAGAAACAGGCTCATTCTCATCACAGAGACTAGATGCAGCCATAGCATAGCAATCTGATGCAAAGGAGGTACTATGAGAGCCTGAACGAGTACGATATGACAAAGATGCATCTAATTTGTTGTCACGCAAAGTCTGCACCAGCCATTTTGGCATAGTTTTTGCCTGTTCAATATCAGCTCTCTCATCAACAAGTGCATCATGTAAATCTGCATCAGAAATGGAATGATCTGCATCATCATATGAAACCTGCAAAGGCTGAGAAGTTGCCTCATTAGGACCAGCGCTAGCCTGTCCACCTGTAAAAAGAGGCATCAAAGTATCATACATGTCTTTGGAGCTAACAGATGTCTCCTTAGTACATGAAAGCAATGGCTGAATAGCATCTTCCACAAAGACAACATCACGGCTAACCAGAATGCGTTTACTCTGTGGATGATACAGACGATAGCCTTTACTTTCAGAACTGTACCCAACAAAAATACATTTTACTGCCTTATCATCCAATTTTCTGCGATGTTGTTCAGGCACTAATGCATATGCCAAACAACCAAAAACACGCAGATGAGCAACAGATGGCTTGCGGTCATGCCAAGCCTCATATGGAGTGATAGACTGCAACGCTTTGGTGGGACACCTGTTCAGTACATATGTTGCACACATGACAGCCTCAAGCCAGAAACTATGTGGTAAAGCCTAACTTTTGACCATGCACCTCGCCATCTCCATGAGTGACCTGTTCTTTCGTTCAGCAACTCCATTCTGTTGAGGTGTATACGGCACTGTACACTGGTGTTTTATCCCACGTTCAGCCAGAAATGCATTAAAATCTGAAGACATATATTCCCCCCCTCGATCAGAACGGAGGGTGCCCATTTTACATGCTGACAAATTTTCAGCCAAAACCAGAAACTGTTTGAAGCACATGAACACTTCGGACTTTGCTTTGAGTGGATATACCCATGCATGCCTGGAAAAATCATCAATGAAAGTCACGAAGTAAAGGTAATTTCCAAAAGAGGGTGTCTGCATAGGACCACAGACATCACTATGTACAAGCTGCAATTTCTGCATAGCCCGAACTGAACTATCTTTTGGAAAGGAAGAATGCTGCATTTTGCCCAAAATACAGCCTTCACAAACATGTTTTCCAGGTGCCTCAAGTTTGGGCAAAGAGGACACCATTTTAGATTTCTGTAGGCGTAACAAACTAGCAAAATTCAGATGACCAAAGCGTGCATGCCAAAGCTTTGCATCTGACATAGCCTGAGAATCATGAACTGCACATGCCGAATCATTCACAGATCTTTCATAGTCTATGAGCTTATACAGCCCACGACATAAAATGCCAGAAGCAATAATCACATCGCCATTTGAGAGATCATGGACTGTACACCTGTCATCAACGAATTTCACAACCAAGCCAATCTTGGCTAATGCAGAAACTGATAACAGGTTCTTTTTGATCCCTGGCACAAATAAAGCATCTGACAAAGTGAAAGAACTACCATCAGCAGTAGTCAGAATGATCTTACCAACTCCCATAACAGGATAAGAGGAGTTATTGGCACATGTGACAGTATTCCCTGTAGGGGCAGGCTCCAGTGAAGAGAAGAAACTGCACTGCGAGGTAATATGTTTGGTCGCCCCACTGTCAAAGTACCAAACATCTGAGTCTACTGCAGACATGCACTGATCATGAGAAGATGGGTCAAAACTGCAGACAGTAGTAAACGCCCATTCTTCTTCCTGCACAAGATTTGCAGACTCTGTTTTTGGTGTAGAGGCCTCTGCAACAACCATTCCAGCCTCTTTCTTCTTTGCCTCTTTAGCAGCCAGTTTTGGACAGTTCTTTATAATATGATCATTTCCTTTACAGTACTTGCAGAACAATTTCTGCTTTTCTGATTTCTTCTCATCTTTATCCTAGTTCTTCGATTGTGCAGCATTTGCAGATTTCTGCTTACTAGTAGAAGAGCTCCATTTTCCTTTGCCCTTCTGACTAGCCAGGAAAGCTTGATCTGCAACACGCATAATGGACCTGTTCTGCCTGGACTGATCTTCCTGCAACAGAACAGAGACTAATTCCTCAAATGACAAGGCATTCGGATTGCCTTTCATCATCAATCGAAGAGTAGAGGCAAAACTCTGATATGAATCAAGAAGGCCATTCAGAACGGTCTGCACAAGTGAGCTATCTGGTATAACCTCATCAGCAGAAATCAATTATTCCTTCAGGTCTTTGATCTTTGTAAGAAAACTGTCCATCGAATCACCTTCATTCATGTGCTCACTCTCCAACTGTTTTCGGAGGTAAGCAACACGAGCCTCATTCCTAGCCTGGTACAAAGTGGTAAGTGTATCCCAAGCATCCTTTGCTGTTCTGCAAGAGCGAATGTGAGGAATAATGGCACGTTTGACAGACAAAGCTATCAATGCATGTGCCTGGGCATCTCTGCCATCCCAACGAATCTGCTCTGTAGTAGGTGCAACAGAAACAGCAGCACGAACAGGAATCTATGGAATATCATCTTCGACACCATCTTCATCAGCTCCAACACTTGTATTTGCAGTACCTGTCGTTACAGGTGTAACAAGACGTCTTTCAACACCCTGCACAATGTTCCACAATCCTTTTGCAACCAGTACATGTCGCATCATATAAGCCCATAATGGGTAGTTGGTACCATCCATCTTATCCTCAACAGCCAACATACGGAATACATCACTGCTTTCAGCCATGGCCGGTGACTAAAATACCTTGATGTAGAAAATTGATTGTATCTCAAAAAGTTGAACAGAACTGCCCAGACGAGTTCTGCTAGACCTGTAGCAGACTTCGAGACGCTTAAACTGGCGAACAAAAACTGGTATATACCTTTGGCACAAAAGGACGAAATAGCCTGCACAAGCACTACGATAGTGCGTTCGGAGGCCGAAACGAGCTCAGATCGTGATTTCGGCACCACAGAGCGAAGCCGTTTTGATCTCGGAAACACCCTGAGTATGCTCACCAAATTTTGTGCGAATCTAAGACTGCAAACGGAGGAGTGTCGACGGCGCCCTAGAAGAAGCAACGACCTGCTCTGATACCAATTGTTGGAGTTAGACGTCTGCGGAAGCACGCGAACAGCACAAGGAAGAAGAAGAAGCTTGGAGCACAACACACAAGACTGTATGTATTACTAGAGAATGTACAAAGATAAGTAGCCCATTAGGGCAATAGGCGTATATACAAGCCGGGGGAAAAAAACCTCCTAAAGAGGGAAAAAAGTGCCCCGGCGGTCCTAGAGTGTTCACACACATCACTACCTAAATATATCAACACATATATCCGGGTCTACTCCTTTCAAGTCTTTGTAACTCCAAGCAAACACATCTCTATATTCTCGCAATAGGGCGACTAACTCTTCTTCTTCTTCATTCGTCAAATCATGTCCAATGTATGTACATTTTTCTTCTTCTCCTTCTATGATGACTATGATTTTTTTTGTTTTCTCTCGATTATCATATACTTCTCCAACATCGGCTTTTCTCTTAGGCATTCTTACCATGATTCGTCTATCTTCTATTTCATACTTCTTGAAATTTTTTGGTACTTCCATGAGTGGTTCTTCTTCTTCTTCTGTCTTAGGTGATTTCTTTCTCTTCTTTTGTTTGCTCTCTGTATCGTTTATGGATGGCTCATCTTGTTCCGTTTGTATTTCCTTTTCTTCTTTAGGGTTAAAAATAAAAGAAGAAATTGACAGACTCATCGAAGCTGGATTTATTTATGAGATTGAGCATACTGAATGGGTGTCCCCCATTGTAGTGGTACCCAACAAGAATGGAAAATTGCGAGTGTGCATTAACGTTAAATAATTTAATGCTGCTACAATCACAGATAGGTATCCGCTTCCAATCAAAGAGCATTTATTGGAGTGTGTTGCATGCAAGGAAGTTTATAGCTTCCCTGATGGATTTTCAAGTTACAACCAAGTAGCCATTACCCCAGAAGATCAACACATAATGGCTTTCTCCATAAAGTAGGGAATCTTTGCATTCTGTGCAATGCCATTTGGGCTTAACAACGCACTTGCAACATTCCAAAGGCTTACGTGTCATGTCTTCAAGGAGTTCTTGCAAAAG
The DNA here is from genome assembly GCA_020310875.1 of Ceratopteris richardii. Lineage (NCBI taxonomy): Eukaryota > Viridiplantae > Streptophyta > Polypodiopsida > Polypodiales > Pteridaceae > Ceratopteris > Ceratopteris richardii. The sequence goes on from CM035423.1 coordinate 25,086,844, forward strand.
AGCTTAGAAGTATATATGGATGATTTATGTGCTTATTCCCAAGAAAGAAGATACCACATCCCTAAGCTCAGATAAATCTTCAACAAGTGTAGAGAATATCGAGTTTGTCTGAACCCAGAAAAGTGTGTGTTCATGGTGCATCAAGGTAAAATCTTGTTTCTAAGAACAGAATATCAACAGATGACGACAAAGTCAAGACATAATGGAGTTTCCAAGGCCAAAGAATGTTAAAGAGGTACAAGCCTTTATGGGTCATTCTAGATATTTCCGTAGGTTTATCCACATGTATGAAATTATAGCTAAACCTCTTTATGCCTTACTGACAAATTTTGAGTGGAACGATGAATGTGAAAATTCCTTCAATGAGCTGAGAGACATTTGTGCACAACACCAATACTGGACACTCATGATTGGAATAAGCCATTCCACGTCCATGTAGATGCATCCAATCATGCAATAGGATGTGTGCTAGCACAACCCACAAGAGAAGGAAATCTAGATCTACCTATAGCATATGCTAATAGACAGCTTAACGCAGCTGAACAAAACTATACAACAACTGAAAAAGAAGGCTTAGGCATGGTATATGCCACGAAGAATTTTATACACTATCTATTGGCCAATAAGTTCAAGTTTTTCACTGATCATCAAGCTCTATTATATTTGGTCAATAAACCTTGCAATACAAGACACTTAGTAAGATGGTCCTCTTACTAATGGAATACAACTTTGAAGTGGTTGTTAGGAAAGGTAGGACCCACCTCAAGGCAGATCACCTTTCTCGCATCACTTCAAGAGAGTCACCACAAGGAGTGTCTGGTGAACTACCCGGCACTTATCTGTTCAATTTAGAAGTTGTTCCTAAATGGGCAAATAAGTTGGTACCTATCCTAACCTTCGAACTCCAAATAAGGAATTTACATGCACACACACACACACACACACATATATATATATATATATATATATATATATATATATATATATATATATATATATATATATATATATAGACAGATACATATATAAATACATACGCACATGCATATATACACACATACTTTTACATATTTATATACACACTGATAGAGAGAGACATACTCACACATACACATGCATACACACATACATACACACATACACACATATGAAAACACACATACACACATTAAACATAAATATGCATACACACACACATAGAAACACACGTACACACACATGCACACACATGCATACATAATGCACATGCATATGCATACATACATGCATACACATGCACATACACATATACACACATACACACACTCACACATGTGCCTACATACATATACACACACATACGTACTTACATATACATACACACATATACATACACACACATACACACATGCATATACACATATGCATGCATACACACATGCACATGCATACACATATACATATACATACATATACATACATATACACACACATACATATGCATATATATACACACACACATATATATATACACACAGAGATAGAGACACATACTCACACATACACATGCATATATATACACACACACATATATATATACACATAGAGATAGAGACACATACTCACACATACACATGCATATACAATTACGTACACACATATGAAAACACACATACACACGCTAAACATAAATATGCACACACACACACACATAGAGACACACATACACACACACACATGCATACATACATACATACATGCATGCATACACATACACATATACACACACTCACATATACACCTACATAAACATACACACACATATACATACTTACATATACATACACACATATACATACACGCATATATACACACATACATACACACATGCATATACACATATGCATGCATACACACATACACATGCATACACATACATATACATATACATACATATACACACACACATACATATACATATATGCACATCAAGTCACATGCATACCTACTCACTTACATACACACATACATACACATGCATATACACATACGCATGCATACACAGTGCACACATACACATGCATACATCCATAAGATATACATACACATACATATACACACACATAAATATACATACATACATATATACACATACATATATTGATTTCTACCCCATTTTGTTTTATACGTATAAATTTTATGGATCCTAGCAGAGAGAGAAAGGCAAAACTTACTCTCATAAAAAGTCTTATGTGAGGAAGAGTTCCGTCTGATACCTTAGGTATCATCACACATGAGTACTCAAAGATGCCTAATGATGAGTTGTATTTTATGATCCAAATGCTTACCCAGTGACCAGAGGAGGCCTCTTCTACGGCTCCACATGCAAGAAGAGAATATGTGCCCATAGGTATGTTTTTTTTCACAAATTTGTTTTTAATGATATTATAACACATATTTTATTTATTTTTTTGTATCTATTTTGAGGACACCTATACCACCTCCAGATCATGAGGGTAAAGCACAGGTGCCTATGAGGACATGCACATGTACCCTAGGGCTAGAGTATGATATAAAGCCAGAGGGAAATATAGTGTATATGGGGAATGGGTTGGAGTTCAAAAGAAGAATGCAAGTATTATGTGACTCCTACCTGCACCTTGTCCTCTTGTAGTGGAAGTAAGCATAAGTTTTACATATAAATTGAAATAAATATTTTATGTTTTATTTACATGATTTGTTTTTTGTAGTGAGCAGGATGAGAGGGATAAAAAATATGTACTTAGTTCACTTGAGATAGAATTTGGGACTCGATGGTTGCATAACTGGTGTCTAAAAGAGATGTGAACACTTATGGTTCGTCGTCGTGATAATGCACACGATGTATTGCTTTTATTTGTTATATTTATACACACACATATATACACAAACATACACGCACATCAGGTCACATGCAAACATGTGTGTGCGTGTATGTATATATCTGTGGATATGTGTATATGTGTTTATGTATGTATGTATGTATATGAGAGAGAGAGAAAGGAGTGCGATCGGAGGTACACACATACATGCATACACACATAAACACACATACATGCACATTTACACACACACACATACACATGTATGCACACACACTGTAAGCCGTCGGATTGGCATTCTATATTTTCATAATTCCTATATTTTCCTATCCCGCATGAACCGAAAGGTCGTAGCGAAGTGTTGTACTTTTTATCAATCAATGAAAAGACATTATGGTGATTTTTCCGGTGACAATGAGCAGAATCGCCAGACTATCTGTCTGGGCGACTGCGGTCATTGGAGACGCTGTGGTGTATTATTCGTGAAATCCTGAGTACTATTAACTCTTACTTTGTCTAAATACATTAATTTGTGATTAACACAGTACTGCTAAGTTGCGGATAGTAAGTCTGTGTGACAGTAATGAATCATTCCTGCGTTACTTACTGTGAAAAGGCTAACCAAAATTTTGACAGTAAGCGATTCGATATTGAACGCTAACGTACTGCACATTGAATAAGTTAATTGGGAAAATTAAGATACAGGGCCTCTGATAAATCAGATCCCTACCACTCCCAAGAACCCGAAGAACCTAAAAGTGCCTGTGACCGAAATGCACTTTTAACACTGGCGCCGTCTGGCAACAGATTGTGAATAATCAGTAAGGTGGAGTAGTACGCAATTGGTGCAGAGGTGATATATGCCGGTTACTCGGTCCGACGAGTCGTATCCGAAGTACAGAAGAGACCAGCATCCTTGGGCAGTACCAAATTTGTTAGGGACACCCCCAGGAGGCAGAAGCATAGACCAGTTAAGCCCAGTTGTTGAAGGAGCGGAGCCCGTTAGCAGTGATTCTAGTAAGATTCCGGTGACAAATGAGGAAATTCCGGTAGATTCCGGTGTAATTTCGGTACAGTCTACAGAAGGTACAATAACTACGGAGTGTACCGAGAGGCAGTGCGCAGTTGACCTGACACCGTCTGGTCAGGATTCGAACTTTTCCGAGGATAAAGTGGTGTTACCCAGAGAGATCATTATCAATGAAAGAATACCCTGTTTTGGGGAAAGTTTGACAAATTCCGGTGACAGTTTGGTCCCAATTGCAGGGAATTTACAGTTTTTCGGTGATCGTGTGATACTCCTTGGTGAATCTTCATTTCGCACACCACTGTTCGGGGCAAATTTGCCTACCTGGGATATCAAGGCTGAGGATAGGCTCTTCGATTTGGATATCCATAAGAGATTGAACGCTATTTTCAAGCCGGAAGGTGAGCAGTCTGACCATACAGATTCTGAAGGACAAGAAACACCTCCTCAGAACTCAGGAGACAGCAGCGGTACCACTACTAGCACCATGAGTGGACAACAACAGCAACAGTAGCAACACCAGCAACAGCAACAGCCACTCCCACTTTGACCTGTTCCAACAGGGGTGACGTCCACAAAGTTCGGTGGAGTTCCAGGTGACGACCCTGATGCACATGTACGCACCTTTGAGATAAGCTATGCAGTGCTAAACCATCCACCCGATCCGGCGTACAAGGCCATCGTATTTCAATCAACATTAGTCAATGAAGTAGCGAGATGGCTAACAGAGTATGATTTCAACCATTTCGTTACCTATGAGGCAGTAAGGGATGCGTTTTTGCAGAGGTTCCGGTTGAAGAAGAACCTTGCCGAAATTTTCGATTACTTGTAGAACAATAGACAGAAGCCGCACCAGACTGTTCAGAAATATGCAACATTGTTTAGAACTCATTTAAGACAATTACCTCTGGCACATGCTAATTTACTGGATGATGTTATAACCCACTGGTTCATTAATGGTCTGACCCCACAGCTAAGACAAATCATGATCATCCGCTGTGTGGGTGCGATGACATTGGATGCTGTTATAGCGATGGCCCTGCAACTAGAGCATAAGGTTGGAGGATTCACTGAAGACTTGGAGTGGCTAAAAGCCAGCAAGAATGTTACAGATGATCCGGCTAAACAGATGTATTGCACTAAGTGCAAAAATCCCGGGCACACCAGTGCTACCTGTGCCCTTAATCAGATGTATTGTGCCATCTGCAATACCACCGGACACTCAATCGAAAATTATGCATATAATGCCAAAGTGCACGGACGAGCAGCTGTAAATGCGGTTATACAAGAACCAGGGCAGCCAGCAACTCACTATGTGCCACCGCAGATGCGAAACAATCAGGCGCAAGGATACCAAAATTACCGGGGACAACGGAATACTAACTTCAATGCAAATCGATGGCAAGCGAGTACATCAGCGGAAGGTACTTCTCTGCCACCACCTCGATGTCATTTTTGCGGTGAGATTGGCCACATCCGGAGATTTTGCAAGGATGCCGCCGAATACGACAAAAGGAAGAAGGAACGTCAAAATCCGATGACCAACATGGTCTATATCTCACCAGTGGAATCACAAGCTGCAGTGGTCCAAACAAGATCGGGTAAGCAGCTGCAACCAGTAGCTGAGGTGTTCGAACCTGGTATCCATGAGCAGTAGCGAATGTATACCAAAGCCAGTCAGTGGGCCACTAAAGAACCAACTGTATTCCCTGATCCAATTCCGGTGACACCTGATATTCTCTCGAAGGCTTCAATTACACTCCCTTTGGGGCACCTACTCGCCTTGGTGCCCGGAGTTAGGCAGCAATTCGAGCAACAGGTCAGTCCTGGATCTCCCAGTACTACGGCGACTACAACAATACAACCGGAAAATGATTCTACGGTGGATCATTCAGTCCCTTTAATCACTGTTTGGCATAAAAATCACAAGATTACGCAAGTGTTAATCGATGGCGGTTCGGGTGTGAACATAGCAACTACAGCTCTTTGTAAGAAATTGGGGTGGACCCAGATCGAGCCCGTCCAATTCTTTGTCAGAATGGCAGACCAATCCCGCGTCCATCCGGTGGGACTAGTCCGGAATATCTCGATTACTTTATAGGGTACCACGTTCAAAATGACTTTTGTGGTCTTAGAACTACCAGAATCCAGCCTCGACTATAATCTTCTTTTCGATCAACCCTGGTTGAAATAGGCCAAAGTTATACAGGATTGGTCAGCGTAGGAATTGACTTTCAAAGATAATCACCATAAATATGTTGTCAAACTAGATGCCATTCAGCCCTGTGAGCTTCATGCCAGACCCTATGTAGCAGAGCCGGTCCACATGTTGGATGGCTTATCTGACGATGAAGAAGAGGCGTTTTTGAAGAACAATAAAGATTTGATTTCCTTAGGTACTATAGATCTTCAAGCTGTAGCAGACAACTAGAGTCCGGCAGCCTGTACGGTTGTTCCTGTGACCAGAGATGCAGATGTAGATGATAGTGTTGCTATGGATGGAGCCACCCTACATCAACTTTTACAGTCAACTGACGATCCGGTGAAACCTCGACAATTTTATGTCCTGGAAGATCAGCTAGTAACATATAATTTGGGTGATGAGGCTAACTCGTGACCTGTTAAGATTAAGGAAGGATTGTTCGAGGCATTTCAAGAAGATTTGATCAGACTCCTGCGCGAGTTCTCTGATGTTTTTGCCTGGGACTATCACGACATGAAAGGTCTTGATCCGCGGATCTATCAACATCGGGTCGTGCTCAAACCTGAGGCAAAGCCAATTAAACAATCTAGTTACCGAATGAATCCCAATTATGCAGCACAGGTCAAAGCAGAACTCAATCGGTTATTGAAGGTGGGATTCATTGTACCAATCGAACATACTGAATGGATATCTCTGATCGTGATTGTTTCGAAGAAAAATAAGCAACTACGAATCTGTGTGGATTACCGGAAACTGAATGCGGCCAACAATTTAGTGCACGACTAACGCATACTTTTCAAATTCTACATAAATTCAGTTCCCCATATTAACCTCGTGCTAATGGTTTAGCTGAAAGTACCAACAAGGTGCTGTTAAGTATGCTTCGCAAATTGGTCATAGAATCACCAGAACATTGGGATCAGTTACTTCCCGCAGTGTTATGGGCATACCGGACTACATACAAAGTTGCAACCGGAGTGACCCCTTTCAAGCTTGCTTATGGATTGGAAGCAATCGTGCCGATGGAGATTGTCATGCCAAGTCTATGTGTGGCCCTAACTCAGAAATTACTGCCCGAAGACTCTTTGCCATTTCGGTTGGAAGCACTCAAAGACTTGGATGAACATCGTTGGGAAAGTTTGCTGGTTCTCCAAGAAGTTCAGTTGCGGCAAGCACGTACCCATGATCGGTTTCTCAAAACTCCAGTTTTTACGGTGGGCCAACTTGTGCTGTTTTATAATCCTAAATCAAATCGTTCTGCTGGAAAATTTAAATTACGGTGGTTCGGTCCTTACCGAATTAGTGAGCAAGTGGGGCCAGCTACTTTTCGGTTGACTAACTTGACCGGAGTTCCTCTTCCTAAAGTAATCAATGGTTCAAAGCTACGCCCATATCATGTACCGCTTAATCACCGCTGACCTGTCTCTCGTCTTTCCGCGTGTCACTTACTTTCTTTTTATTTTCGTATTTTGGCTGAATATAGACCATAAATCTCCTTGTTTTGATATCTAATTATGATTCATCGTCGCCCTGTGTTATTGATTCTGCTCATGCATGCACGCCGTAATTATGGAGGTTATCATTTCCATACCACGTGATGATTAGAGTTTTCGATCGCTTCACATTGTCGCGTGTCTACTTAATCTTCTTCTTTTCACTGTTAATCGCTATTGTGTCTATGTGATCTGTGTGCTGTGTTTTCTGTGTTCTGTGTATTCGTGTTGTGTGCTCTCGCGTGCGCATCATGGAAGCATTAGCTAACGTTGCTACCTTCCATGAAGGACTCACCCCGGATGTGAGTGAGTTTTTGTGCATCCGAGGTCTTTTGAACTTCGCTGAATTGCCTTGGCATTCAGTGGAGTGTCACCCTTTTTACGCACAGATTATTGCTGCCATTGCCACCACACCTGCTACGGAGTAGAGTTGGCCGATTACATGTTTACCGTCTCACGTCGTAATCACGTTAGCGTCATTCACTGAAGCATTTCGTCTACCCATAGAAGGAGTGGAGAATGGTCCTCTCCTTCCTATTGCTACTATGGTTGAAGTATTTCCCTGGCACTCATCGAATGAGTACACCATTTTGTGTTGCCCTGACCCTGACCGCACTGCATTACAATTCTTAGTTGCTATCCTTAATTTACAGAAACGTACTTATGGGATTTCACGCCCATTTTATTCGATGATTGACATGGCTTCTCGTGAGCCTGTCAATCTGGCTTCTTTTTATTTTCGGTGCATTCATCGTGAATGTGTCACGGTTATTAAACACATTAAAAAGGGTGATCTTCCACGATCACGCCTTCCCCACATTCTTACGTTCCTCTTTCCAGCCATTCAAGCCACGCAACCCCGCCCAAAGGTCCAATCTTGTTCCATGAAGAATCTGCCCAAGTGCTCAAAGACACAGAAGATGATGATGAAGATCTCTTCCAACTCCTTCGCCGGAAACGCAGCCGCATAAGCCCGTCTGAAAGTCAAGTGCAAGGTTGCACCACAGCCAATGAAGAAGAGATCTTCCATGACACCGCAACTTCAATCCACCTTGATTCTTCGGACCACTCTTCTCCCATCTGGCAACAAGAACAAGGCGTGTCTACTGCTGCTTCCGAAGCAAGTTCTTCTCGGGAGGATTCTCAGTAGCAGACCCAAGAAGATGTGCAAGCCATTGTCGCTGACATTGTTAATGAAGTGATCGCTTTGGTGGATACGACAATTAACAGAACTGAAGCAATAATGCAACAGACAACCGGAATTATGCTGGTGCCTATCATGCATTCTGATGCACCAATTCTCCCAATTCAACCTATTGTCCCTGAAGCACCAGATTCCTCATCCTCTTCGCCTAATTATTCTCCATCATCTTCCAATCACCTCTTATCAGCCTCTTCATCCCAGCCACTTCTTCCTCCTCCTCTTCCGGTTCCCATGTTTACTGAATTAGAGTCCATGGGTCGAATGCTAATCCAATTCTCACAGCAGCTACCGATGCAACTCAGAATGGTCACTGATAATATTCGTCAAGAATTGCAGCATAAAGTCGATACCTTAGAAGTAGATATTACTCCACTACAGGAAGAAGTCGATGTAGTTAAGGCAGAAAATCATGGTCTACACTTACATATTCAACAGCTTCAAGATCAGCTAGCACAAAGAGATGCTTTGCTGTGTCAAAAGGATATAGAAATCAGCACGTTGAAGCAAGAAATCATTGATAAATCAGATGCAATGACTGCCATAGGCAATGAACTTCATAGCACGCGGAACGCATACAGTATATTAGAAGAAGCTTCTCAGTCTCTTGCCGCAAATGTACTTAAAGCGGAAGCAGAGCTGCATAAAACTATGGAAACTCTGTTCAAACGTGATCAAGAGTTACAGGAAGAGTTGGGACGATATCTCAAATTGAAGAAGGAATTGGAAGGAGTGTAGAAAGAAAGAGAAGCCTACTACAAAACCATGTAGTTCCAGTCTGAAGAACTGGAGAGAAGAGAAAAGCAGCTTGGTTATCAAGCAGAGCGTTTATCCAGAATAGATAAACAGATTGAAGATATGAGATTGAGCCGTGACGCAGCCCTAGCAAATGATTTCTACCTACAAGAGGCATTTTTGGAGACACAGGCTGACATTTTAATGAGTCAAGTGATTGCCGCAAGCTCTGTTTGCACTGACGCATAGTTAGTCGAACCAGAAACTTTAAAGTTAATGCTGGATTCTTTGAAGCAGAAGATTTCCAGAACTTTTAAATTAGCTCGCACCATGTATATACAGGGCATCGTAGATGAGCCCTAACTTTTGTTTCCATTGCGGGTTCAAGTCCACTGTGTGTGCCAGTGTAAGCCGCCGGATTGGCATTCTGTATTTTCATAATTCCTATATTTTCCTATCCCGCACGAACCGAAAGGTCGTAGCGAAGTGTTGTACCTTTTATCAATCAATGAAAAGACATTATGGTGATTTTTCTGGTGACGACGAGCGGAACTGCCAGACTATCTGTCTGGGCGACTACGGTCATTGGAGACACTGTGGTGTATTATTCATGAAATCCTATGTACTGTTAACTCTTACTTTGTCTAATTACATTAATTTGTGATTAACAGAGTACTGTTAAGTTACAGATAGTAAGTCTGTGTGACGGTAATGAATAATTCCTGCATTACTTACTGTGAAAAGGCTAACCAGAATTTTGATAGTAAGCGATTCGATATTGAACGCTAACGTACTGCGCATTGAATAAGTTAATTGGGAAAATTAAGATACAGGGCCTCTGATAAATCAGACCCCTACCACTCCCAAGAACCCGAAGAACTTAAAAGTGCCTATGACGGAAACGCACTTTTAACAACACATATATACATGAATACACACATAGACACATACACATACTCACATACACATACACATACTTCTTGCAGTTCTTCATGGATACTTCTTGGCCCTGGTCCATCCTTCCCTCCTACGTGTTGTTCCTTGATATGTGCCCCTCCGGGGCTCTGTGTAGAGATGGGTGTTGCGTGCCCCTGCGAGGCTTCTTGCAGAGATATATCTTCAGATATAATCTTTTCAGTGAAGCTTCTTTCTTGGTCTTCTTCTTTTCTTTTTTTTGTTGAGCATAACGGACAGATAAAGAATGAGGATATCTGTACCTTGATTAATACCAATGAAGTTTAAAAACTTATAAGCCGCGTGCTTGAACACCTTCAAAACTGTAAGTATCATGCTTAGGATTTTATTTGTCATCTTGATGGTTAAATCGGGGACTGTTGCATAACAATGTAGCCAAAATTCAGTGGTTTTTACCATGTAGTCCTCCGTCGGTAAATAATTATGAGGTGTAGCGGATAATTCAGCCATTGTTTATTGATCACACCATTCTTTTGCAAATCCAAAAATTCTCTTGTTTCTCTCTGACGTGGTGTTGGGCAAAATGAAGAATTTACCTGTAATAAATATGGTGCTGCTTGCCAGTGCACCCGCAAAGTAGGATTTTTCTCCAAAAATTTTCTTCTCCATACAGGTTGTGCAGCTTCAAATTCCTCTTTAGTGTAATTGAATGTATTATCTTTGAAGTACAACTGCTCATTTGGATCCTTTTGTGTGATCTTCTTTATGTATTGTCTTGTTTTCTCTTTCAATAGTCCATAAGGAATGTTGAAAGGCTTCATGATTGCATCCAGATCTTTTCCTTTTATTTTGGCCTCTTACATAACTTTGATCACTTCATTTTCGAAAATTTCTGTTAATCGGGACACCAATAGTGCTCATTCCTTCTGACCTATTTCTACAGTATATGGCATGGGATGATCATCACATGGTTTCACCATCTGCTCTTTTATTGGAGAATTATAGATCGGGGGAGATAGAGGACGTACCTCTACCTCGTCAGTAGGATTCTCTGGTCGTGGCTCTACTGATGTCCCGATGGATACTTTTTGTTCTACTTTAGTTTCTAATTGTGCAAGACGTTCAGTCTTCTCTTTAACTTCTTGAAGAGCTTCCCGGAGTGCCTCTTTGCCTGCAAGTAGCTCATTACCAACCTCTACTACCTGATCCATATTTTCACTGTAGCTCACTACAAGTTTTGCATTGGTAGTGCATAGCTGTTTCTTAAGCTCATTAGTTTTGTTAATGTACCTCCTTTCCCATTCTTGTTTGAGGGCCTACTCCTGTTTCAGCAAATCAGCATATTTTGCTATTTGGTCAGTCAATTCCTTTTGGTCAGTTGCTGTGGGCTCTTGTTTTTTGACAGGTTGATCATAAAGTAGTGCTTTCATGAGCTCTTTATTCCTGTTGCATAGATTGTCGTTTTCCTCCATATATGCTTTTAGCTTAGTTTCTAGCAAATTGCTTCTAGCTTTCATTCTCTCTTTGTCTGCTTCACTAGCTTCATACTGTTTTTGTGAGTCCGTCAGTTGTTCTTGGAGCTGATGATTCTGCTTCATTAATGTAGTGCATTGTCCTTTGACTTCGAGTAGTTCTTTTTCTTTTGCTGAAACATCTAGTTGGGCCTGAATCAGTTGTGCGGACAATTGCTCACTCATTACGTGAAAGTGATTCTTTTCCCGCATGGCCTTGTCGTAATCTGCATCCGTTTCCATCATTTTTTGTTGCATATCCATGGCCGTTTATATCATTTGCTTGATGACGGGTTTCAATTGAGTAGCATCAACATTTAACCATGTGGTAGGGATGTTGGGTTCTTCACCCGTGTGACATCTTTCCCTTGAGCCATATGTAAAGTAGTATCATGGGGCTACTGAATATGGAGTTGTATCCATGGCTCAGCCTCCCTATGGTCAATCTTGCCTTATGGTGTATCATCACGGACTTCAATGACAAGTTGCTCCTTATTTTGTGGTACACCCCCTTCTTTGTCCATGTGTGTGCTTCGCCCCATAAGTTTTCGTTTTCGGACAGTGGCACTGCATCTTTATTTGTGATTGAAGCTTCCTTGATACTGATTTTGGACTGATCGTTCAATTGAATAATGTGTACTGGCTCAGTGGATGCTTCTTTGGTTCCTTGTCTGTGACTGTTGATTATCCATTCCTCATTGTTCGTTTTTGTTCTTATGTCAGTTTCTAATGTGTCTTTCTCAGGGCTAGATTCCTCATTAGAGCTCGAATCTTCTAACCCCAGTTCTTTATATCTGGCAGTTTGTTCTGGTGTGTGTTCTTTATTCTTTTCTTGCTTTCCTTGGCTTGTCTATCTGTATTGATGACTTTGAGCATTCAAGTTCACTTGGCCCTGCATATACGTATGCGTCACTTTTAGAGTTGTGGAGAGGTCCCTTTTCTGTTCTTATCTCTATCCATTCCTCATTGTTCGTTTCTATTCTTATGTCAGTGTCTAATGTGTCTTTCTCAGGGCTAGATTCCTCATTAGAGCTCGAATCTTCTAATCCCAGTTCTTTATATCTGGCAGTTTGTTCTGCTGTGTGTTCTTTATTCTTTTCTTGGTTTCCTTGGCTTGTCTATCTGTATTGATGACTTTGAACATTCAAGTTCACTTGGCCCTGCATATACATATGCGTCTCTTCTAGAGCTGCGGAGAGGTCCCTTTTTGTGATTGGCTACTGTGTCAAAGGAATCTTGGGCAATAAGTGTGTCCTCTTGGACTGCGGTGTTTCTTGTGATGCTTCCTCTCTTGTGTGCTTAGCCCCTCTCATGGGTTTCTTCGAACTGGTTCCCACTTCTTTGATGGAGATGACTGTTTTCTTTTTCTTTGGAATCGTCGCTGACTTTGCATATTTTGCGATCTCGGTTGAAGTTGGCATCATGCGTAAGCACTCCTTCATTTCAAGTGCCTCATAAATTAGCAAGGTCAATGCCGAACTTCCATTCAAAAACTTTTTCTGACCCAACTTTTTCTTTGCTTCGAATAGGCGGTCTTGGATATATGGAGTCATGTTTACTTTATTTCCAGCTTGCCTCATTGCATGGAAAAGCAATTGCACTACAATTTTTTGAGGTGATGTATATCTATGCATACTTGGAAAGCAAAAATGTTGGTGCACTAATCGCACTGAGTCTTCAACATCTGTTCTATTGATTTCCAAAAAGGTTCTCTTTTTGGGGTCATGACATTCATCCTTGACATTAGTGAGGCCATCTTGGCTCCATCCAAAAGCTCTGTTGATTACTTCACGAGTGAATCGAATCGTTTTCCATGTACCAACTTTATCAAGCACTCTTGCTTCCGGGATTGATGGCTTATCTGATGCAGACTGTAGCATATTCATCACTTGTGTACATCTCTGAAAATCTGGCAGGTATATTGGAAGCCTTAGGAATGCATTAATGCCACCTCTTGTCTAGACATCTATCATGCGTGGTAATCCCTGTACTATTGTCTGGAAATCTTGTGACATGATAGGAAAGTAGTGATCCCTATCCATTATCTTAATGGTAGCCATGAAAAGAAGCTCTCACAATGGTTGATCATCAAGAAACCAATGACCTCTCGCCTTCGTAATTGATTCCAAGGAGAGAAGAAGGATCTCTTCCTCTTGCATAGCCTCGGAATTAGAGGATGCCATTTGCACTCAATACATACCAGTAATCAGTGGCAAGCTAGTATCAAGAATCATCCTTCACTTATCCTACATAAATTTGACAACTCTCCGAGTGAATTGTGTCGTCCCTTCCCCGTGGGTGTGAGAAAGGTAATACCTGGGATTTTTTCATACTTATTTATATTTTTTATGTAAGTGTCTGAAAGACAACAGAAATGTTAGTTCATAGCCGAAGCGGTTATTGAATCATTAGTTATTTTCTTTTGGATTATTTTACAAGTGCTCTCCTATTTCCCAAGAGGGAAATGTGCTTCGCTATCCAGAGGTAGAAGAAGAATGTGCCGAATGCTTGGCCTTGTAATGTGGCCCTATTATGCATACTTTGGACTCTTGTGACTCGAGATGTGTGCAGCTTGAATTATTTGGTCGATGTGTACAGATTGTTTTGCATGTCGGCATCCAAATCTGCTTTACTCCACTGGGACAGACTGTATCTCGAGCATTTCTGGTAAATGTAGTGCTTCTCATGTTGTACCTCAGGTTCGTCCACGTTTTGACTCTATGAATGATTTTTGTTGTGTATGTAGGCTCCTGCTCTGTCCTGTAGCTGTTTGTTTTCTATTGTTTTGCCTTCAGATCGTACTGATTATTCTTGTGTCTTGACTTGTCCTTTTTTATGATTATCGCTTGGCTACATGATTTGGGAATCCATATTTGTGTTCGGGCCAGCTGGGTGGCTATCATCTTCTTCGGAATCCATAGTCTAGCAATCCTTTGTGGACCTGGGTGTCCCACATGACTTGTATTCTTATTTTGTTGTTGTTTCTGATGTCGAGAGTAGCTCTGTTGTTGACGATATGCCATCACTTGGTCTTTTCTGATCCAAGCCTGTCTAGTGTAAGAAATGGGGTATATTTTAATGTGTGCAGGTTTTTTATAGTCTTGCTGACTAGTCGCTCTTGTGCTTGGCTAGGAGATTGTGTGAAAGCAAGATTTGGTGCATTCTCATATGAAGTACTTGATGGTGGGGTTTCCATAGTGTGAGGGAACATACATTCATCATCATGCTCATTTGAGTGATCTCTCGGGTCTATACACTTGGCTTTGATCGGTCGTTCGTCTAACATGTTGAATACCTCACGATGTCCTATCTTAGTCGAGATGTATCCTAGGGCCGATTGAATAGTCACTTCATATTCATATATCCAATCTTGACCTAACACCAGCTCTTCTAATAAGTCATGATCATGACATACTAAGTTTTTGTTCCATCGTGTTGTTTCCGAGATGTAGAGGTAAGGTAATCTCGCCTATACATTGAGTAACTTTTCCTCTTATTCCAATCAGATGTGCCTTAGATGGGCGTAATTCTCCCTTGAGTTTCTGGATCAATGAAAGTTTGATACACCTTATGGCCGCTCTTGTGTCAATGCGAGCATCCACTAAGTGGTACTCTCCTATTCCAACACCCAAGTTCAAATAAGGTTGCTTTATTTGTTGTTCTAGGTTTTCAGTGGCTCTAAAGTTAGCCATTGGGATGAGTTCCTCTCCTTGTCGATATCTCTCGTCTATCTCTCTCATCCACTCTTTTCGTTTCCTGATTCGTTCTTGTGCTTCTTGGCTGGCTTCTTCTCGTATTCTTTCTTCCTCTCTGTGCTTATTTTTAACCATTTTTAGTCGTGACATTATCTCTTCAGTCAATGGCTCTAAATATTTTTTTACTCGGAAACCACTGATATAGTTTGGCAATACTTCTCCATCTAGGGTTGTTAGGCTGATGGCTCCGCTGGTAGATATACATTTGATGATCAATGGGCCATATCCTCGTTTTTGCAATTTCTTTGCATGTTGCTTCAAAGTATAAACCAGAACTAAATCCCCTTCCTTCAGGTTTTAGTCTTTAATATGAGCATCAAAATATGCCTTCTGTCACCTTTTAGCAGCATAAATCCCTGCTACAGCTTGTAACCTAGTTTCGTGTAACTTTTCTATTTGATCCAATTGAGCTGATAATTCATGTCTAGTCCACTTGTAAGTTGTTGCTACTCTGAGAGTGGGTACTAAGAAATCAATTGGCAAGATAGCATTCTGTCCGTACACTAAGTTAAAAGGAGTAGTTCCTATGGCTGTTTTGTAGGCTACTCGGAATGCCCATAAAGCACGATGTAATTGCTTATCCCAATCAGATCTACCATTGTTAACAATTTTAGTAAGGGTTGTACACAAGATTTTATTTGAACTTTCGGCCTGTCCATTGGCTTGTGGGTGATATGGGGCTGATTTCTTATGAATTACTAAGAATTCATTCAGTAGGGCTTCTATCACTTCATTCACAAAGTGTGTGCCTCTATCACTCACAATTTCTGTAGGCAATCCAAATCTAGTGAATACATTCTCAAAGAGAAACTTGGTCGTAGTCCTCGCATCGTTTTTCTTTGTGGCTTTGGCTTCCACCCATTTGGTCAAATAGTCTGTGGCTACGATTATGTACTTGGCATGGGATCCTTTAGCTGGTGGGCTAATAGGTCCTATGAAGTCTATTCCCCATTTAGTAAAGGCTCTGGGCTTCATCATGGGTTTCAGCGGCATTTCATCTCTTCTAATAGGATATTTTGTTCGTTGGCAAGTATCACATTGTTGAACATATGTGGCTGCATCTTGATGTAGAGTTGGCCACCACATTCCTACAAAGAGAATCATCTTTGCAATTTTATCCGCAGAAAAATGCCCTCATGTAGCTCTTGTATGTGCCATCTCTAAAACAGCAAGATACTCATCTTCATGAATGCACATTCGTAAATGATTGTCTCTTCCTCTCTTGAAGAGCTATTTTCCTATAAGAACATAGTCCTTGCTTTGTTCTATGAGTGCATGTTTCCTGGCTAGAGTAGCTCCTTCTGGGTACTCTTGGGTCTTCAAGAATTTCACTAGAGGCATGCTCCATCTTGGTGCTACTATGGAGTAGCATAGAGTAGAGTTCTCTTCTAGATTTCGTTCTTGACAAGTTGGGCAGGCTGATACATAGTTGTGTATCCATCTGCATGGTTGGCCAATATATGCCTAATCTCTTCAGTGTTTGCCATGTTCCGTTTGCATTTAAATGTGTTTTCCATTGATTTACATGTGCTTTTTGAAGCCACATTTCTTGTTCCTCTTCTTCCGCGCATCTCATGAGTAATCCACTTGAGTCTTGGTGATATAAACTTCCAACAATGATATGAAGGGTTTTAGTCTTCCATAGGTCTTGGTTTCTGTTTGGTGTGATCCCATGTTTAGGTTCATAAGTGAGGATAGGGATCAACTTTTTTGCCCATTGGGGACATACTTCGAGTTTAAAAAGGTAAGTGTCTGGTAGATCATCCGGTACTCCTATGGGGGGTTCTCCATGTGTCATTCGCGACAAGTGATATGCTCTAATATGCATATTCCCTTTCTTGACTACTACTTCAAAATCAAATTCCATCAACAATAGAAACCATCGTACTAGTCGTCCCGTATTACAAGGTTTATTGACTAAGTACAGTAGAGCTTGATGATCAATGAAGAATTTGAATTTTTATGCCAAAAGGTAGTGTCAAAACCTTTTTACTGCATACACCATCCCTAAACCTTCTCGCTCCGTAGTAGTATAATTGTGCTCCGCTTGATTTAGTTGTCTATTGGCATAGGCTATAGGGTGGTCTAACTTTCCTGTATCTGCTGGTTGAGCTAAGATGCAACCAATGGCAAACTTGGAAGCATTTACGTGAATGTGAAATGGTTTGTTCCAATTAGGTACTCGAAGGATTGGTGTTGAACTTAATCGACTCTTTAATTCGTTAAAGGCATTTTCGCATTCTTCTGTCTAGTTAAACTGAGACAATAATGCATAAAGAGGTCTAGCAATTATGGCATACATGTGTATGAATCTACGGTAGTAGCAGTAGTGTCCCATGATTGCTTGCACTTCTTTAGCAGTCTTCGGTCTTGGAAAATCCAGAATCACCTTGATTTTGTCTCTATCTGTGGAAATTCCATTTTTTGAGACAATATGTCCTAAAATTTTTCCTTGTCGAACCATGAAGACGCACTTTTCTGGATTGAGGCATACTCTGTATTGTCGGCATTTGGCAAAAATCTTTCATAGTTCAAGGATATGTTCTGATCGTATAGCTGAATAAGTGCATAAATCATCCACGCATACTTCCATGCTCTTTGTCAAGAACTCCTTGAATACATGACACATCAATCTTTGGAAAGTGGATGGGGCATTGGTTAGACCAAAAGGCATAACCCTAAAGGCGTATACTCCCCATTCAGTTGCAAAGGCTGTTTTATGTTGGTCCTCAGGAGCAATCCCTACTTGATTATACCCTAAAAAGCCATCTAGGAAACTATAAATTTCCCTTCCTGCCACTCTTTCCAAAAGATGATCAGTGATGGGTAATGGGTAACTATCTCTTATGGTGGCAGCATTTACCTTTTTCAAATTAATGCATACCCTTCACTTGTCATTCTTTTTCGGTACAACCACCAAAGGTGATACCCATTTTGTGTGTTCGATCTCATAAATGAAACCCGCATCTAACAACTTATCTATCTCTTCCTTGATTTTTGTTGAGTAAACTTCATTATATGTGTATGGTCTTTGTTTGGGAGTTTGGCTTCTGATGTCATAGGGATTCTATGGGCACAAATAGTGGGATCAACTCCTTTTAAATCCTTATATGTCTAAGCAAAGACATCCCTATATTCTCGTATGAGTCGTATTAACTCTTGTTCCTCTTGCATTGAGACATCCTGTCCTATAAAAGTACATTGTTCTTCTCCTTCCTCCAAGGTACTGCTATTTTCTTGATCTGTTCTTTGTTGTCATATGCTATTCCTAGTTGTGCTTCTCATTTTGGCATTTGGATAGCAATTTTCCTCTCTTCTACTTCATATTTTTTGAAGTGGACAGGCACTTCAAACTGATTCTGAGGTTTATTTTCTCCATCATCTTTTTCTTTTTCTAATCCAAGTTCTTCTTCCTGTGTCATTTCTTGATTTAATTCATTAGTTATGACACCTACTCTCTGATTTCCACTTCCTACCTCCATTTGTTCCTGCTCCATTTCAATGCTCTCATAATCCTCTTTCCATTCTTTTTCAATTACTTCTCCTTCTTCAGCCTCTTGAAGAGCTACCACGTATAGGCTCACGTCATATCCTTCCTCGTCAATGCATTCATTCATGGTTATCACTTCTTCGTTTACACACACATCGAGAGTGGCTAAAATCTCCATCCAACCATGAGGTTCGAATTCTTCATCTAGGAATATTTGAGGCATGTAAGCTGGGTCTTGTACAGACCTAGAAACTCCTTGACTTTGTTGCCATCCTTTCTTTCTTTCCTCTTCCATTTTTGCGGTCTAGCATATCCATAGATGAGTGTCTTCGTTCATCCATGATTGGTCATCTAAACCTATATTGTGAATCGATTGCTCGTCCTCCTCCTTATGAATCGGATTCCATTGCAAGGGGGAAACATCTTGATATGTGTATGTGTGGAGATTTATTCTGGTCGTGATTCCTTCCTGTTGTAAGTATACCGCGTCTTTTCCCCAATCTTGCACTACCTTCAGTTGTCTCATGAAGGGTCTTCCAAGTATCATCTCATAATTGCTAGCCCTTTCAAATTGAGAGATCGCTAAGGTGTGCTCGAATTCAACTCCGCAGGTTGTAAAAATTACTCTTTCTAATAATCCCAAGGGTCGTTCAGTGTGTCCATCTGCCATTTGTATCTTAATTGGAAGGCATGTGTTTCCTTCATCTCCCTCGCTGAAATCTCCAACCTTATCGACTGGGATTTTGACTTCGGTCACTTCATCAGGCATCTCCTTCTCTTCTAACCTGCTCTCCAATTGACTAGTTAGCTTCTCCTTCAAATGTGGTTTTATCTTCAAAAGTTCTTCCAATGTCAGAGTAGAGGGGATTTTTACCTTTCTAAGATGTTGTATGATGTCCGATGTTTGGATTGATGGGTTTTGCTCTTTTTTTCTTATTGAGGGAATGCAATATAATTGTGAATTATGTTCGTATTCCCCTGTGTAATTTGGCAAAGCCTTCACATTGTCATTCTCCTTGTCACTCTTGTCAAATTGTAGTAATCCCTCTAAATTCAGCTCTAGCATTGAGTCTTCCATTTAACTTCTGCTTCTAATTCCTCAAAGGGTGGTTCAATTCCTTCCACTTTCTTCCATCTATCTTCTTGGACTCTTGCCCACAAGTCTTTAGGCCATTCCCCATCTACTTCGGGGACTACAGATCCTTCTCTTTTATCCTCGCAGTAATTTCCATCACAGGCCTCGCCTTCTTTTCCTTTCTCGGGATCATGAGGGATGACACACTCTTGGAATTCTTTTTCAAGAATTTGTGAATTGGGTAGTCGAAGAACAGGTTTTTCTAGGGTCTATTGCGCTACTTCAATTAATTTCCTACATATCTCCAACCTTTCTTTCTCTAAGTCACCTCTAGGATATTCTCTTTCATGTTGTTCAATGGTTGGTCCTGCTCTTATTCGTGCTTGGTACGCCTAAACCCACATGGCTAACTCTTATGGCATGGGGTTTGCTAAAACTGATCCTACCTCTTCTTTTTTATACTTTCCCTTCTGATTTTCTCCTTCAAGTTTATAATTTTCTTCTTGACCTTGTTTATTCTTTTCATTCTCCTTCTTTTGTTGTAGTTTCTTTTCCCTTATCCTGTCTGTACGTTTCTTCCATATTTGTGTTCGTTTACTTGTAACACTTTTCCGAGGATCTTCCAAGTCTTCAACTATTTGGGGTGTAGGCATATTCACTTCTCTATCACCTTGATCATTCTCTCCAGTTTTTTCTGGGGTCTCTCTAGCTTTAGCCCTTGTTATTGCTTTCAGTGGCACGGTATACTCCTTGTCACTCCCTGAAGACTCTATCACTTCTATCACGTTGATCTGCACATTCGAGTTAACTTTGTTGGGGTTCTTGGGGCAATCTCTGAAAAGGTGTTCTTTACCACAATCACTACAATATCCTTCCCAAACGTGTTGTGGTGGTGGGTTTGGTAATGTACATTCTCTGATAAAATGATCACCTCCACATCTGTAACAAGGTCCTCTAGGTGCGGGTGGTCTAGTCATAGGTCGGGAGGGTATAGGTGCTCTGGGAGCAGTATACATTAATGACACATAATCTTGCTCATATCCATAAGAACTATCTCGTCCTTCCATGCCATATGCATATGGCTCGTAAGATTCTCCATATTCAATTATAGAGCTCTCATAAGCGGAATAATTGCCTTGAATATGGTCATAGGATGGGTCATATGGTTCGTTACAAGCCAATGGCGTGGTTGGGACTATTGCTCTCTCTGGGTTTTCTTCAGGATGAGCTATTTTCACTAGACAACATTCTGTGGGTGAGGTGGTTGTTGACCTAACACTGGTTGTGGTTGAGTGTATCCTTGGTAAGCATAAGGTCGTGGGGCTGGTCCCTGCTGATGATATGTGGGATATCTAAATGCTTCACCTCCCTGATCTCTTGGATGGTATCCATAAGGTCTCATGAGAGGTTGTACTGGCCTTGACTACTAATTGTAAGGATAGTTTTATGTGTTATGACTTGTGTATCTTTGCTCTATGCTACAATATGTAGAGGGCCCTGTGTGGCTAGTCTATTGTAAGCATAAGCAGGTGGTGGGACTACTCCTCTCATGCACAAATGAGAAGGATGATCACCTCCACAATGCACACACCTTCTAAGCATGGGTACTCTCATTGGGTTGTTGGGGTAGTTCCTTGGCCCTTGAACATTCAATTTCTTTGCTACTAAGTTGGCTATTTCCTCTACATTTTTCTTAGAGTTTGATGTGCTACTGGCGGAATCTTCACTTTTCACACTACCTTGAGGTATTTTCAATTTTTCTCCTAGATTGTCCTCTAGATCAATACATTCTTGCAAAGTTTGAACTCTTTTCACATATACTAGAGATCTTAATGATCCATTCACTAATCCTTCCAAAAACAATGACACCATTTTGTTTTGAGTGGGTCGCTCTTCAACAGGGCATCTATCCACATATTGCTTGAACCTTCTTGCTGCCAATCTCACTGATTCCGTAGGAGCTTGCTTAAAACTATGGATTAATGAGGAAGAGTTGTTTTTAATCCCAGATTTGGTGAATTCTTCAATTAATTCTTTATAGACTTGTTCAATGTTTTGAAAATCATTAGGGTCTCATGGATGAAACCATGCTAAAGCTGTCTGTCAGAGTTAGACCAAAGGATTCATATTGGATCAAGAAATCTTCCACTTGTTTGGCTCTCATTACTTGCTTGAATTCAGCTATATGATTGTAAGCTTCACTAGAGCCATCATAGTGGTTTCTCATGCATTTGGCAACTTGAATAGGTCTTAATCTTCTTCCTGCTTCCAGTGGTCTAGGCATCACAGGGAAAACTGGTCTTCCTATCGGTATACCAATTCCTCTTACTACAGGTGGTCTATATGGGATAGGAATTATATTCCTTGGTTCAACTAGTGGTTGAGACCGATAGTTAGGATTATTGCCCGGCATAGCAAACTGCACATGTGGTCTGACCGGTATATGCATTTGTTGTGTGTGTCTCGAATGTTGATATGAATTATCTTGATAGAGAAGTAGCTTGATCTCGAGGAGGGAACACTAGGATGTTCGGATATTTCAACCTTGCTCTTTCTAACTCCATTAAAGGCCAGTATCTCCTCTGGTTTTTGTCCAAATATGTGATAATGGTGGGGAGTTCAGGATCTTCTAACTCATAGATGGTGATTGGGTTATTGGCCACTTCCCATAACGAAGGGTGGGCTCTGAGGAGATGTTCCATCCCATTGATCAAATAGACATCCATTAGGGAATCATCTTGGGGAACTAGGTCTCCTCTCCAAACCCTGACAACCGTGGATCTCCCTCTAGGGGTGGTTACCTGCTCTTCATGTCCCTCTTCATTAGGGTTGTCGGCATTGCCCTCTTCCCCTTGTTCGTTGATGCTTTCAGGGTGTTCGGTAACAACATACTGAATATCTCTTTTGTCCATATAGAACCCCCCTGCATATTTAACTGCGGGCCTACGTACTATGTAAGCGTCCATAGTTTTCTTTAGTCTAGCCATTGATCAGTTTAGACCATCTAGGTAAATAGGTATCCCATGTTGGTTGGTGTTCACATATTCTAAAGATGTCCGATATTCACCCTCAATAATTGACATCATGCCAATTATTGGTACAGAATTCTGCATATCCTCTGAAGCCATGGGAACTTCTTCCTCCGACTCACTCGAGGTTTCAGAGTAATGTGAACGACTACTTGGTTTGGCTACACTTCCTATAGAAGAAATAACACTTCTTTGACTCCCTAGGGTTCTTCCAGACCTTAGGTTCATTCAATTGAAGAATTCTATTCTAATTTATCCAACCTCCAGCTCCTAGAGTTCTTTACTGATGATCTACTTGGGAATATTTGGTTGAACTAAAACTGACAATGAATCCACGATACACGATATTTGGCTGACTGGAAAAATGCCATGATACACGATACTTGAGCACACATGATACATGATACTCAACCAAGTAGACAGAACCCAATACACGATACTTGACCAATATCATGAACCAATCAACGATACTCGATAATTGTGACTTCACGATACTCGATCAATCTTCACGATACACGATACACAATAGGTATCACAGTCAAAAATTCATGATACACAATATTTGACTAAGAGAATTTCCACGATAGTCGATACTAGGCCAGTATCATTTTCTGTATCCCACGATACTCGATACTTCATAAGTATCGTGAGAAATTTCCCAACGATACTCGATATTCACGAGGTATCGCGAAAAGCTACATCCACGATATACGATATGCCATAGTTATCGCGACCTGATACATGATACATGATAGGTATCGCGATCAGAAGTTCACGATACATGATACACGATATCTGACTAGTATCGTGAGGATTTCTCAGCGATACTTGATATGTGACCACTTCAAGTATCGCGATACTCGACCACAGGAGTTCACGATATCCAGGTATCGCGATATCTCAACTGCAGGAGAACACAATACTTGACCTTTTTTCAATTTTTAGCTAGTGTTTTTGGATTTTAATGGCATACAAATGTTCGTAGAGTTCATCTACCCTCTCCCCTCAGTCTGTATCACAAAAATAAACTTCCTTTTCCCCGGGATGACCCTCACGATACTTGCCGCAGGTCGTTTTACTGAAATTCTTGATTTAATTGGATGTGATGAGTAAAAGATTGATGTGCTCACCTTGGAAGTTATTGTTCAGCTCCTCTATCACTCTCACTTGCTTTGCACGGCCCCAATCTCCCTAATCTCCAAACGCGATATTCGACTTCTAGCTCTCTCTCGATACTTGCAGGTGCAGGAATGAATGGAAAAGTTTGAATTTTTTTGAATTTGAATCAAGAAGGCTAAAAGAACCAGCTTAACAACTACTCTATTTGCCTAACCTACTTGCCTATTTCCTCCTTCTTACTCTACTCACTTCCTTAGACTATCTACTCACTACACACACTAAAAGAGCGAGAAGTAGTAAGTGCGGATGAGTGTGACTTACCAAAGAAGAGAAATTCACAACTCCTCTACTCGTTTCAATGCTAAGAGCTATTACCATCACACGAGTAGCTCAGTTTGATTCGACTTCTCCGGCGATGGTGCCAAAAATGTGTGTACCTAAGTACCAACTTAGGGACTTGTGGAGAAAGAGACTATATTTTGATCCCCCTCAAGTGCATATAGTGGGGATTCATGCGTTATTTATCAATCCGAGTATCAAAACCTAGCCGAGTGTATGAAGAAATGCATTCAAATGATGATCAATGCAAATGAGCTTCCCAAAGAGTGTAAATAAGTCTTACTCTATTCCCAACAAGGTTCAGGGATCTCTTGAGGTGTCACGATACTTGGAGTAGTAGCCAACAATAAATTGAGCTTTTCTCTTAGCTCCGAACTCCGAATATAGTGAATAGTGGCTTTGTTTCGAAGCTCTCAAGAAGACGCATCCAATGATGTACTTTTCACTCAATTCTGACACCTCTGCTTCAAGTTATGAGCAAAATACTGAGTCCTGGGAATGACCATCCTACACTTCAACACTTCCTACACTTCACACACACCTTAACAACAGCAAAAAAGCACTTTCATGGATAGGAAACACTTCCAAACACACTTTTCAAGCATCACACATGCACACGAGCTCACAAAGAAGAAGATACATAGAGGAGAAGACACAAATATAAAATTCTGTGCTCTTGATTCTCACAATGGCAAAAAGTCTTTACAAAGAGTCACAAATTGACTTATATACATGTGCCCTAAAAATGGTCCTTTCACACAAGAGACCGGAACTTTATTCACTAAAAGGTTAATTTCCTACTAATTTACATGGGTAAGCTACTAATCTCCCTGGGTATGCATCTAGAGGACTCCTCTAGTGCATTTACATCGGAAAATATGTTACAAAATGGCTATGAGACAAAAATAAACTGTCCAGATTGGAAACATTTTGGGGCCCATCTTTTTCTCTGCCTTGTGTTCTTCTTAGCTCTGCAACACTCTCCCCCTCTTTGTCTCTGTCGTCCCTTGAGAGGCTTTACTTCTTGTCTCTGGTGTTGTGCCTGGAGTCGATCACTGCCCGCCTCTGTGGAAGTTGTAATGATGTCGTTTTACCAGTGGGCAAGGAACTAATCATTACTCGAGACCTGTTGTATTGGTCATAACCTTTTCTTTTATTTTCTCCGTACGCAACCCATGGAGATGGACTACCTGAGATTTGTAGTCTAGCTCACCAATAACCTCTTCAAATCTGGGTTATTGTGTTAAGTCGGGCTGCCACGCACGCCACCAGTGGAAGGTATGAAGGTATGGTTCTTCAGCCTTCGATGTGGACCTTTCGAAGATCAAGAGGTTGAAGCACCTTCTTGGGGTTTTGGAACCGCCGAATATCTTCTTGCACTTCTTTATGGATACTTCCTGGCCCTGGTCCGTCCTTCCCTCCTACATGTTCCTTGATGTGTGCCCCTGCAGGGCTCTGTGTGGAGATGGGTGTTGCGTGCCCCTGCGAGGCTTCTTGCAAAGATATATCTTCAGATATAATCTTTTCAGTGAAGCTTCTTTCTTGGTCTTTTTCTTTTCTTCTTTTTGCTGGACTCTCCCTCAACACTAATGAAGCCTTTTAGAGATATAGAATGGAACAACCAAGTAAGATAGGCTCAATCTCCATTTACAAATTCAAGGACCCAGACAAGTAGTGAACCAAGACAACACTTTAGAACGAGTGTTTGTAGTGCCTAATCATGCAAGACAAGCGTATACTTAGAGAGGTGAACTAGTATTTCCCCCATCACGAGCAAATGCAAACACGAGCCATCAAGGTGTTGGGACATCCTCAGCCCATGGCCCCCAAACAGAGAAGAACAAGGAAAAGCTAGAAGTGAGTTTCACTCATCCGGTAGGGAGAGATATGTTGGAGCAAGTCTATGACAAGCCTAAGTACTGGCTTGAGTCCCACAAATTCAAAGAAGAAGCCTTAAAATGAAGACAATGTAAAGTTCACTTATGAACTACCTCTTGTAACTTTTGAAGACTTTACTTAATGTAAAAGTGAAAGAATCTTAAGTGGTTGAGTCTGTTGGTGCAATTCAAGCCTTCACAATTTGGCTTGGATTACTCCATGAAGACATCACTTGATAGAAGGATCATAGGAACTTATGCTTATAAGTTCTTACCATTTACTCCTTGTAAAAGTCTAAAAGACTTGGCATTTTTATGTACACACCTACTTGATTAGAATCGTGGAAAAAGTTGTTGGATGATTGAGAGAATATCTCATTACTTTTTAGGTGAAAGATTCTAGGAGTTTGAATCTAAATTCAAACTTGAATTTTCAACTAAACTCTATAAAAGATGTAAGGAAAAAGTCGCGGTTAGCTTAGCTCACTCTAGCTCACTTCCCGAGGCATTTTTTACTTGTATCTGAGTGTGTATGAGTGCTACACTGTAGCTCATACCTCATTACCTCATCTAGCTATGGTTATCATGCTAATGAGATTGTACAATCATGTCAATTAATAGATATATTCATATTCATCAACTTTGTGTTCTCTGAGTGTACCACTCCAAGTATGTCAACTTCAAAGACGCATATCTCAGTGCCTACTTCACCAAATCAAGTGATTCAAAGCTTGGTGGATCCAGCTCAAAGAATACTACAAGCATACAAAGTTTGAAGCAACTTAGTTCAGCCAATCTCGAGAAATCGCGGTCGAAGTGCTCACTGGTATTTGTCTGCATACTTCCTAAAAAGTCGAGGATGTTCATAATTTTGCTAAAGTGATTTCTCCTAGTATAGTTTATCATTTTGAATGATTCTACTTGCAAATGGTAGCTTACTAAGCTAACAGAATACCTCTAGAAGGAATTTCGCCAATTGTAAGTGTACTGGTCATACTGAGTGAAAGACTGAGCAGGTATCAACACAAAAATAGAAAGTTTTCCAGCTTTGTGATTCACAAACTCATCTGTTTTGATCAATTCATTACTCAAACCTTTTCCAAAGTACATATAGCATTTCTTGGTATCATTTGGAAGCTAAGGGTGTCTACTAATCATATCTGGAGTCAC
This sequence comes from Ceratopteris richardii, assembly GCA_020310875.1. Classification (NCBI taxonomy): domain Eukaryota; kingdom Viridiplantae; phylum Streptophyta; class Polypodiopsida; order Polypodiales; family Pteridaceae; genus Ceratopteris; species Ceratopteris richardii. Next base: position 25,114,623 of record CM035423.1, read on the forward strand.
TGAGGGCTGGTGTAAAGCAGGATTAGCAGCACCTACTCAATCTTCTGAAGGATCCATCCATCTTTCCCAACAGTGGTATCAGAGCAAACAAGGTAACATGGGAGATGGTTTTCCTTCATTCATTGACAAATTGGAGAGGAACAATTATCAAGCTTGGTCTCAGAGGATGAAGACCTATCTACAAGGAAGAAGTTTATTTGGATTCATCTCAGGAGATGAGGAATTGCCCTCATTCAAAGCAAGGGGTCTACCCACCAAGGAAGAACAAGAAAGGCTTAATACATGGTGTGCAAAAGATGCATTGGCAAGGTCTTATCTTCTTAACTCTATATCTTATTTCCTTTTACCTCACATCAGGAATTGTAAGACTTCCCAAGAAACTTGGGAAACCTTGTCATCATATTTTTCATCTAATACAAGGGCCAGGAAGAATCAATTGTGGATTGAATTCAAAACCCTTAGGAAGCAACCAAAACAATCAGTCTCGGAATTTGTGACCAAGATCAAGGATGTGGCAGACCAATTAGCAAGCATAGGAGAGGAGATTGAAGAGGAACAAATAGTAAGGCAAGTAACCAATGGACTAAAGGCAGATGATAAGTGGGAAAGCTTCACCACTGCAATGGATCTCTAGATGGACATGCATACCCCAGATCTCACAACTCTGATGGGCCAACTATTCACACATGAAGCAAAGTTCACAAAGGTTGGAGATACATCTAAAGGTAACACTCCTTCTGCCCTATATACTGATAAAAAGATTAAAGACAAAGGTAAAGGTAAAAAGCAAGAGGATGAAGGTTCTACCTCCCAAGCCAACTATGCAGGGAGAGGTAGATCTTCAAGAGGCAGGGGCAGAGGAGGTAAGCAAGGTAGGGGGAGACCCTACAATTCATCACCATGCAATATTTGTGGATTGACTAACCACACCACAGATGAGTGCTACAGAAACTACAAAAATCAGAAAGGAAGAGGCTATCAAAGAGGTGGATACTCTCAAGGCAGAGGAAGGTTCAACCAACACCAAGGCTACAATGGCTACAACAACTATTACAACAACAACCATAATGGTAACTACCAAGGAGGATTCAGAAATAGGAAAGACTACAACAACTACACAGAGGAGAAAGATGACTCCCTATTGATCATGAATATGACTTCCAAGTCAGGTATCAATGATGATCATCTATTTTATATTGATTCAGGGTGTTCTAATCATGTAGCTGGCAATGTGGCACTACTCTCTGATCTTGAGGAACCCAAGGGCAAACATCAAGTACAGATAGGTGATGATACTAAGCATTTTGTGGTAAAGATTGGAAATGTAAAAACTTGTGATGGTAACCAGAACCTATTGAGCAGGGTACTTTATGTACCAACCATTACCAAAAACTTAATGAGTGTTGGTCAGATTGTGGAGAAAGGTTTGCAGGTCAGATTCAATCAACATGGAGCATATGTGGAGGACCCAAGACATGGATTCAAAAGGATAGCCAAGGGGGAAAAATCAGGTAGATTATTTACTTTTGAGCTAGAAGACACCAAAAACATTGCTTTATACAATTACAAGGATCAAACACTTTCAGAATTAGAAATATGGCACAAGAGATTAGGTCACATAGGTGAAAGGACCTTAAAGCAAATGTGCAGGGATCAATGTGTGCTTGGGATACCTAATGTATCCAAGCAACACATGATTTACAAATGTGGTGCTTGTCAGTTTGGTAAGTCTCACAGATTGCCCTACTCAAGGAAAGGTTTTATGCATGAAGACTACCTAGACTTGGTACACACAGATGTTTGGGGACCTAGCAAGGATCCCTCCATTTCAGGATCAAGGTACTATGTGTCTTTCATTGATGATTATAGCAGATGGACTGTGTTATACTTTATGAAGCATAAGGATGAAAGTGTTTAATTGTTTCAAAAGATACCTTGCACTAGTTGAAAATCAAACAGGAAGGAACTTGAAGAAGCTAAGGTCAGATGGAGGAGGTGAATACTTCTCAAATGAGTTTGAGGACTTCTTGTAGGAAAGAGGCATCAAAAGGGAGATAACCACAAGGTACTCACCTGAACAAAATGGGGTAGCTGAAAGAAGGAATAGGCTTATAGTTGAAACAGCCAGGTCCATGCTTAATGAAAAGAAGTTGCCAAATTATCTTTGGGCAGAGAGTGTATCTACTGCCACCTATCTCATAAACAAGTTGCCATCAAAGTCACTTGATGGAATGACACCTTATGAAGCTTGGCATGGTAAGAGACCATCATTGGATCATTGCAAAATCTTTGGTTGTGTAGCATATGTGCATATTCCCTCACAGGTAAGGGGAAAGCTAGACCCTAAAGCAGAAAAATGCATTTTCATTGGTTATGACTTGAATCAAAAAGGGTACAGATTCTACAACCCAACCAATAAAGGGTTTAAGGTAAGCAGAGATGTCATCTTTGATGAGAATGACTCATGGTATGAGAATGAATGCAGGAAGGTTAGTCTACCCTATGATTTGGAAGAGGAGTTTCCAAAACTCTCAAAGGAAGAACCAATCTAGAAGGAAGACTCAAGTTCAGAAGATGATGACACAATTAATCTTGAAGAATTCAAGGCATGGAAGTCCCGAGGCAAAATGAAGATGAAGAAGCTTGAAGATATACCAAAATCTTCAATTCAAGCAATAAGGAGATCTCAGAGAGAAAGTAAGAAGCCTATCAGATATGGGTATGATACATCTCTTGTTACTAAGCATTCAATTTATCTTGCAAAGGACTTGTTAAGTGAAGAACCAGATTCATATGAAGAGGCAATCACCAAACCAGAATGGAAAGGAGCTATGGATGAAGAAATAGAAGCTCTCAAGGAGAGTGACACATGGGAATTGGTACCCAAGAAGGACTCTATGAAGGTGATAGGATCCAGATGGATCTACAAACTAAAGAGGAACTCTGATGGTACAATCAACAGGTACAAAGCTAGGTTGGTAGCCAAGGGTTTTGCACAAACCCAAGGCATTGATTATGAGGAGACATTTTCTCCTATGGCTAAGATGCCAACAATCAGAGTATTAGTGAGTGTAGCTGCATCCAAAAATTGGAACATGTACCAATTAGATGTCAAGAATGCTTTCTTGAATGGATGGATATCTGAAGAAGTCTACATGTCACAACCACCTGGCTATGAAGATCCCAAGAAGGTAAATTATGTTTGTAAATTGAAGAAGGCTCTATATGGACTGAAGCAGGCACCTAGAGCATGGAACTATAGATTGACAACATACCTCCAAGACCAAGGGTTTACTATGAGCAAGGCAGATACTTCATTGTTTATCAAAAGGAGCAATTCAGAGGTAATCTATCTCTGTGTTTATGTTGATGACATCATCATTACAGGTAATGATGTCCAAGGAATCAGAAGCATCAAAAATCAGATGATGAAGGAGTTCAAGATCAATGATCTTGGATTATTGAAATACTTTCTAGGACTTGAATTGGTTTATACTAATTCAGGTATATATATCACTCAGAAAAAGTATGTACAAGACATGTTGAAGAAGTTTAACCTGCAGGATGCTAAAGTCTCAAGTACTCCAATGGAGGTCAACCTAAAGCTAAGTGCTCATGAAGGGGATGAAGTCCAAGACATTACAGGATATCAAAGTATGGTAGGTAGTTTGAATTATGCTACCTTGACCAGAATTGACATAGCATATGGAGTTAGTGTGATAAGTCAATTCATGCACAAACCAAGGGTACCTCACCTTGAGGCTGCAAAGAAGATCTTGAAGTATCTAAAGGGAACTCAGAACCATGGGTTGTACTTTCCTTATACATCAGATATTGACATTAAAGTGTATTCAGATGCAGATTGGGCAGGATGCAAGGATGATAGGAGGAGCACATCAGGATACTTATCCTTTGCAGGTGATAAACCTATTTCTTGGTCAGCCAAGAAACAACCAACAGTGGCATTGTCATCCACTGAAGCAGAGTATAGAGGGCTAGCCAATGCCACTCAAGAAGCTATTTGGTTAAAACTTTTGTATACAGAGCTAGGCCTATACACTAGGCCCCCAATTATCTTTGGAGACAACACAAGCTCTCTTCACCTTGCAGCTAATCCAATATATCATGCTAGAACAAAACACATAGAGGTTCATTACCACTATGTGAGGGAGAAGTTGCTAAGCAAGGTAATATGCAATGTGCAGATTTACTCACTAAAGCTCTGGATGGAAACAAATTATGCAGATTCAAATCCATGATTGGATTGCAGGATGTGATTGAAGATTGAAGATGAAGACTTAAGCCAAAGTGTTTGGCTTGAGGGGGAGCTGTTGGTGCAATTCAAGCCTTCACAATTTGGCTTGGATTACTTCATGAAGACATCACTTGATAGAAGGATCATAGGAACTTATGCTTATAAGTTCTTACCATTTACTCCTTGTAAAAGTCTAAAAGACTTGGCATTTTTATGTACACACCTACTTGATTAGAATCGTGGAAAAAGTTGTTGGATGATTGAGAGAATATCTCATTACTTTCTAGGTGAAAGATTCTAGGTGTTTGAATCTAAATTCAAACTTGAATTTTCAACTAAACTCTATAAAAGATGTAAGGAAAAAGTCGCGGTTAGCTTAGCTCACTCTAGCTCACTTCTCGAGGCATTTTTTACTTGTATCTGAGTGTGTATGAGTGCTACACTGTAGCTCATACCTCATTACCTCATCTAGCTATGGTTATCATACTAATGAGATTGTACAATCATGTCAATTAATAGATATATTCATATTCATCAACTTTGTGTTCTTTGAGTGTACCACTCCAAGTCTGTCAACTTCAAAGAGGCATATCTCAGTGCCTACTACACCAAATCAAGTGATTCAAAGCTTGGTGGATCCAGCTCAAAGCATACTACAAGCATACAAAGTTTGAAGCAACTTGGTTCAGCCAATCTCGAGAAATCGCGGTCGAAGTGCTCATTGGTATTTGTCTGCATACTTCCTAAAAAGTCGGGGATGTTCATAATTTTGCTAAAGTGATTTCTCCTAGTATAGTTTATCATTGTGAATGATTCTACTTGCAAATGGTAGCTTACTAAGCTAATAGAATACCTCTAGAAGGAATTTTGCCAATTGTAAGTGTACTGGTCATACTGAGTGAAAGATTGAGCAGGTATCAACACAAAAATAGAAAGTTTTCCAGCTTTGTGATTCACAAACTCATCTGTTTTGATCAAGTCATTACTCAAACCTTTTCCAAAGTACATATAGCACTTCTTGGTATCATTTGGAAGCTAAGGGTGTCTACTAATCATATCTGGAGTCACTGAGGGCTGGTGTAAAGCAAGATTAGCAGCACCTACTCAATCTTCTGAAGGATCCATCCATCTTTCCCAACAGAGTCCACTTGATCAAAAAGGGAAAGCGGAGCCACAAATTTGTGATTTGTGGTAGATAGAGAATCAAATCAATCACTAATTGATTGGAGAGTGATTGCGGGAAGTTAGCCTCCCAAGCTCAACTATAAATAGATGGAAGCTTTAGTCATGGTTAGAGACCTCAGAGAAGACCTCAAAGAGCTTAGCTTTATGCCATATCAAGGTGTGATTCTAAGGCATACATATGTATGAGTAAGTCCATTGTATTGTACTATCAATATACTTTCATTTTCATGATCATTTGAGTTCATATTTCCATGTTCTTGTGAAGTGTACTACTCACTACCATATCTCTCAATTTTCTCAGTCAGCTTGTAGAGATGGTTTTTTTGAACTTGGTGCATCATTTTCAGTGATTTAAATTAGTAAGATTTTCTCTATAAGTCTACTATATGCTCACCACTTTTCATTTCATTTGGGTGTTCCAATCTTCAGTTATGTTCAGTTGAAGTTAACCCTGTCTGTTCATTTTTACTTCTCTGTCAAGTACCCAACTTTTTTACTCATCTTGTTAGAGTTCTTTCTCAGTGTGTACTTACCCAAATTCAATGATTTAAAGCTTTTGGATTCAGCATACTATGCAGTATAAGCGTACAAATGTTCATAAGCACTGAATTCTTAAATCTTGAGTTATGTTCATTTTTTGGGTCACTAGTCTCATTACTGTAGCAGCCCGTGAAAATCAGGATCATGTCATCACTTGTTAAACATCATTCTCAGTGTGTGGTTCATTATTTTTTATGAGATTACTCTTGAAAGTTAGATGTTTAAGTTAACTAGAGTTTCTCAAAAGGAATTAAGCTAACTGCTGCTGTGCTCAGAGAATTATGCAAAACACTAGACAGGTCTATGAACCAAAATAGCAAGTTCTTCACCTCTAAGCTAACTCCAACTTATCTATTTTGATCTATAGTTTTTAGAGTGATCTTACAAGGTATATAGGGTGTCTAATACATCCATTGGCAAGATAAAAGGGCCCACCACATACTCTTGGAGTTCATTTGGCTAGTGTAGATCAAGGATTTTGCAACACCTCTTCATCTTCAAGCACATACCTATCCATCTCTTCACAGTGGTATCAGAGCAAGGAAGGGAGATGGATTTCCTTCATCAATTGACATATTGGACAGAGGTAACTACTCAGCTTGGTCATTAAGAATGGAAGCTTATCTCCAAGGTAGAAGTTTATATGGTTATGTGGTCGGAGATGAAGTTATGCCAAGTTTCAGGAACAAAAGTCAACCAACACAAGAAGAGCAAGAAAGATTGAGCACATGGTGCTCCAAGGATGCACTTGCAAGGTCTTATCTCCTCAACTCTATCTCAGATTTTTTGTTGCCTCACATTAGAAGTTGTAAGACATCTCAGGAAGTGTGGGATGCACTTGAAGCTTTCTTCTCTTCAAGTACTAAAGCTAGGAAGCATGAACTATGGCTGGATTTCACAACTCTCAAGAAGGCTCCCAAACAAAATGTGACTGATTTTGTCACAAAGCTCAAGGACATAGCAAATCAATTGGGAAGCATTGGAGAGGTAATAGACGAAGAGCAAATTGTAAGGCAGGTCATCAATGGATTGAAAGGAGATGACAAGTGGGAATCATTCACCACAGCTATCGATTTGTACATGGACATGCATGTGCCTGATTTCAATACACTCATTGGACAATTACTCACTCGAGGCAAAGTGTTGGCAGTATACGAGAAGAGGCAAGTACGAGCATACAAGCAGATCTAGCACTAAGGCAACCCTTTATTTTTTTTCAAAACCCTTACACCATTTAAAAGTGATTCTCATCACTAAAAACCCCTGTAAATACCATTTTCACCTTTTTGTAGCTCCATTTTGTGCAAGCCGAGGAGTCCTCGAGCTTGAGGAGCCTTAGAAGTAGTTGCCTACCAATTTTCGTATTTTTTAGATCTCGTTTGAGCCCTCAAATAAGCCCTGGAACCTAATTTTTAACTAGGCCGGACACTAGGTCTGGACACGGCCAAAGCTAGTCAAAAACTATAAATAGAGCTAGAGAGCTCATTTTTGAGCTAGCTTCTTGTAGTTTTGAGCTTGTATGAGAACTTTGTTGCAATAGAAGTGATTCCATTGTCTTACTCTCTTGGTTCTTACCGTGTGTGCGCGTGTGCGTGTATGTGTGTGCATGCTTGTGTGCTTCTCACCCACGCACTTGTGCTTCCACTTGCTCGTGGTCTTCATACCATCCTCACGTCTTCCCGGATTGACATTAAAGGAGGTGCTACTCATCACTGAGCTACACCAAATTTTGGCACCGTTGCCGGGGATCGAGCTTTGAGGACGAGCGTGTGATGGTAAGACGTAGAGAGGACGCGTTGGAATGGTAAGTAGTTGGTAAATTTCTGATTTTTCTCCATCTCCATCTCCATCTTCACCTCCTTCTCCATCTCCACCTCCTTCTCCTTCCCCACTACATATTCCCTCTTCCTTGTCATTCCCCTCATTTGTTGTGTGCGAGTTTGAGAGAGAGCGAGCGTGTGTGTTCTTGTTTTGTGTGTTTTTGCATGTTTCTTGCAGGTGGCAGCTCCATCATCATCTCCAGCAAGCTCAGCAGGTACAGAATCTGTCTGCACAGTCCCCGAGGCGTTGAGCTCGAGTTATCGCGACACTCCGAAAATTTCACCCAATCACGATTCTGAGTGCACCACGGCACTGCGCAGGCCTAGAGCTCCCAGGATCACTAGACAGAACAGAAAAATTCACCATATCCCGAGCTATCGCGACACCTCGAGGTATCGCGACACCTCACGACCTATCGCGACACCTCACGACCTATCGCGACACCTCACGACCTATCGCGACACCTCACGACCTATCGCGACACCTCACGAGGTATCGCGACACCTCACGACCTATCGCGACACCTCACGACCTATCGCGACACCTCACGACCTATCGCGACACCTCACGACCTATCGCGACGCCTCACGACCTATCGCGACACCTCACGACCTATCGCGACACCTCACGACCTATCGCGACGCCTCACGACCTATCGCGACACCTCACGAGCTATCGCGACACTTCGACCTATCGCGACACCTCACGAGCTATCGCGACACTTCGACCCGACCTATCGCGATACACGGCCTTTAACGCATGAAAAGTTAGGGTTAATTTTGAGTGAATTGAAGGGTAGTTGAGCTTAATTTTAGGCACCTTGGTATAACTTTAGAACCTTGGAAGTAGGCAAAAGACCTAGAAACCAGAGAGGGATCTCCTGAACCCTGAGAGCCTGTTTTGACCCTTTAGTGCCTGAATGGTCATAACTTGACCATACGAACTCCGATTGATGAGATTTTGGTCTCGTTGGAAAGCTCGTTGAGAATCCTATGTGGACCTCGACTGGTTTTTGTAAGAATCATACGCAGAGTTTTAGAACATGCATTTTTAAGTTGACCTTTAGGTGGAACTAATTGGTCCTCAGATTCAGGGGGTACAGTGAGTTACTCCAGGGGGACTGAAAATATTGATGTGTGTCTTCCAATTACTTGTGGTAATAGAGCTATACTAACTGGTGAGCTTTTGCAGGAGCTTTGTGTGCACTCAAGGCAATCCAAAGCAAGCTAGCAAGGGTGAGTACCAAGCTTGGGAGAAGGCTTCCTGGGCTTGTGTAGCAGTCTGGTCAACCAGCTAATTGAGGTTGGAAGATCTCTCAACCCTCCTTTGTCAATTCCTAGCCTAGGCTAAGTACGACTTAGGTGTGGTAATTAATTAGGGCAACGTTAGGCACGAATCAAGTCCAAGAGTATTAATCAACCAAGTGCAAGAAGTAAATAGGTCTTAAGTGCGAAAACCCTAAGGGACAAAAGGTAAACGGGAATCGATCACTTATCAAGTGCGGAAATTCACTTAAGTACTCCTGACGACGCGATTTCAGACAAGACCATAAACATAATATTCAACTCAAAAGAACAAAGTGATTGGTGCAAATTAACTTGCAACGAGAGTGTGCTTGGGTCCAAGGGGGTAGATAAATCAGGCATATGAACCTTAGATCAGGCAGACACTTAGGCCGAGACAGACAAAGCCTCAGATCTTCTGAAGCTAGTGTCAATCACACTGCCAGGTCTTGGGCCCAACAGTTGAGTGATTACCCATACACTCCCAGATCAGAAACAAGTGATTCTGAGATGTCCTATCACATGGAGAGACCAGTAGGTAGTTCAGGATTGGCTTATCTAGAAAAACCAGAAGGACCATACAAGACTCAATTGGAATATATCAGGACGAATCGTCTAGGTGCTCGCATCTACGAAGACGGGCTGAGAAGATCGGTGGTCCAGATTAAGAACCCCGATCAATCCCATGGATTAGACCACCCAGTAGTCAAGTTTGAGAATGGAGCATACCTAGATAAAGAGGGGACTATTTATGTAGTCACCACTCTTCCTGATAGAACAGACGAGTTTGGAAATGTGATTGCGGAGACCGACATGGGTGATATAGAGCAAGGGAACTTAGAGAGAGAGCCAAGAACTCCCCGTGGTAAATCTGTCTTGACCAGAATCATGACTCCAGAATGGATTCCACAGGATAATAAAAGCATAGATCTGCTTTTAAACCGAGAAACCGATGAGGCTTTTTGGAGATACAAATCTGCTCAACCCCAGGAAGTGAGTGCCCTCACAATCTATGAGTTTAAAGACCCTGATAGCCCAGGCCAAGTAACCTACCTAGACAATGCATCAGAAAGAATCTTCGTGGTCACTGAGCATGGCAGGCATGCCTACACATGGAAGGGTGAATTTGTTTTTCCCCAACCAAGGTCTAATGTGTCCTTTGGTCACCAAGGAGCGGGGACCTCCCAAGCTCATGGAGCTCAAAGAGATAGAAGTAGAGACAAACCTGAGGTAAGTTTTGCCAACTCCCTGGGAAGAGAAAGACCGGGAACAGAAAGGAATAGAGTGGAACCTGAGAGACATAGAACCCCATGGAATCAAAGGAATACTGACGATTTTCCTTTGCCAAGGCAGAGAGAACACACTAGGACCCTGCGACCAACTCAACTGGTGAAGTCCATGAAGAATTATTTCGATGGCACGGGAGACCCTTATGACCATGTGGCAGAATTTTGGCAAGTATTGAAAGCTGAACAAGTAGAGGACCTATTCACACAATATAATGCTTTCGGTCTAACCCTTAGGAACACTGCCCTTACGTGGTTTCAACCACTAAACGAGAGGCATTTTAGAAACATAGACCAGCTCTTAGAGGCATTTATCGTTGAGTTTTCTAAGAGTGGAATCAGGCATAACACCTCCTCACTAATTCATAGCTTCAAACAAACACCTCAAGAGACGGTCAGACTAGCTGGAAGGAGATTTAGGCAGTACCTGGAGAGATGTCCAATGCCGGAGTTACCCACATCAGCCAAACAAGTGGCCTTGTTCTTGGATGGATTGTTGAGCACCAAGCTCAGGTCATATGTGTATCTGAAGGACCCCAGAACGATAGAAGAGTCTGTGCGAATGTGCATAGACATTGAGGACAATCTAGGTAAGGAATTAGAACTATCAAAAATCTATAAGGATTCTGATAGCTCTAGTAACCTGACATCTGGTCAATCCACATCCATTGAGGAACTTGCAGAGAAGGTAGCCAGAAAACTAGGTGTCTCTAGCAAACAAATTCCGAGATTTGCCCCAGTTAAGCGGTGTTACAATTGTGGCGGTGACCATATGGCAAGTGTATGTCCCATTATGGCCCAACCCCAAACGAATCCTAGTAGCCAGTACTGCACCATAGAGCGCAGGTACACCAACCACACTGCACAAGACTGCCCATATAACAAACAAACTGTTAGGCAAAATTACCCTCAGCCATACCCACAACATGGTAGATACCAGAATCAGTACCCATCACAACAATACAACAGACCATAGCAAACTTATCAGCCACCTTATCAAGGGCAGCAGAGACCTCAACCAGTCCTAGTGCAGCAACCCCCTGCTCCAACCAATGTGATCCCAGTGAAATATGCATCTACTGAAGAAAATCCGAATAGAGCCATAGTCCCAGTCACCCCATTGCTATCAGACAGTGATCCAAGTGACCATAGTTTTGACTCCACACATATGGATAGCCCACAGGCTTACTACATGCAATCACCCGAGCATAATGAGTCATACTATTACGAGGACCCAAGTGAAAATAGCGGGGAACCTGAGTATGCTAATGTCATGTTCACAAACCCCAACTCTAGACCTCAACCTAGGCAGGTAAGAACCCCATTTCCTAGAGGACCATGCTTCAGATGTCAGGGAGATCACCTTATACGTGATTGTCCACTGCCTACCCCTACACAACCTCAACTAGTAACCATTCAGGGTTTCTGTCAAGACTGCGGGAAAGAACATCTCCTACGAGATTGCCCAAAGAACCCTAATAACATGCCTAAAATCACTCCTATCAATGTTGTTGGGTTAGTTGTAGACTCCACAGGGAGTGTGACTTCCACTGCACCTGTGCAGGTGATCACAAGAGCCCAGGCACTTCAACAACACCAAGGTGTTGGTCAGGAAAAGAGCCCCGAGGTGAGTGAAACAGAGAGCATAACCAAAAAGAGGACTAGAGCCTGGAAGGATAGTCGTGAAAGAATGAAGAGGCAATGGGCAAAAAAGATAAACGAACTTGAAGAAAGCTTGAGAGAAACCAAGGCAAAAATCATAGAGATCACATCTCAACCGCACTCTCACACATTCCCACCGCTACCATCCCCATCACCCTCCATTCCTCCACCCTCTAATACACCCCACGTAACCCACCCACCACCCCGAGTAGGATCAGTATTAGCTGATCCCACTCCTGAAGGCTTGGACATGATGTTCAAGGCCTACCAGGCTCGACTTCAAAACGGGCCAACAGCTGCAAACCTAGACAAGAGTTACCCTAGAGCTGATTTAGAGATTGAACGGATGAAAATGTGCATAAAAATGGTAGAACAAGCTCAAGCTATACTTGAGACTAGTCAAAAGTTCAATCAGACGAACTCTGTCAAATCAGATTTGCATTTCCAAGGCTTACTAGAAAGATTAGAGCAGTTGGTAAACAAATCACAAGTTTCTTTACCTCCACAGGCTCAACCAGTTGTTGAAAGAGGAAGCTCACCACCAATGGGAGCTTATGTTCCTAATTCCACGGATGCTGGAATACCTCCTTCAATTCAACGGTACTCTCAAGAGTTCTTGCGGGAAATACAAGAAGAGAAATGGGCCAAGGAAAAAGGTAATTCCCCTCCTATTCCTGAGATTAATGATCTTCATGATCAATTTCCCCAAGACATTCCGTCTATCTATGGAGATCAAACAGAGCAACAAGAGGATGAGAGATTAGATTTTGAATCTAATTCTTTACAAGAGTTGCCTCATTTCACAGGCCCATGGGAATCTGAATCTCTCCAGATCAGAGCTCCCACAATATTGGTAAGAAATGAGGACTCAGTGATTCCAAGAAACACTGATGTGGTGAAAAACACTAAGGTTCAATGTCATCTCACTGTAGAGGAGCTCCTCAAGGCAAAACCGGAGCTCTGGAATCATGTGAAGGATCAGGTTCCAGAACTTGAATCCAATATACCAAAAGTAGGCTCTAAGCAAAAAGTTCCAGAGATACCTCTCGACAAGATAGGAGACATGAGCGAAGGTGAAGAAGGTAACACTTATCTTCCGATCACCTATCAAGGTTACACAACCAAAGCAATTGTGGATTCGGGTGCTGGTGTTGCTATTGCGACCACCTCCTTGTGGAAGCGATGGGGCAAACCCACCTTAAGACCATGAAACTTCAAATGGCAGATGGTCATTTTGAAAGACCTCTAGGATTGCTTGAAGGGATAACTCTAACCACTTGTGGTGTAGAGTTTGAACATACATTTGCTATATGTGACTTTGAGAAAAATAATGTCTACGAGATGATCCTAGGAAGACCCTTCCTACGACAATTGCAAATAGTACAGGATTGGGGAACCAACTCCTTGTACTTACAGCACTTAGGGGTCACCACCAAGGTCAATCTGAAGGATTACACCTTCAGAGATGTACCACCCCTATAGTGGAATCCTATCCACAAAGCGAAAGAAGATTTTATCTCCGTGCATTCTGGAAGTTCACCTGATCCATCATGGCTGCATGAAGATACTCACTTGTGGATGTGCAAGGTCGCAGAGGAAGAGGAAAAGTGCCTAAAAGCGAGAGAAGAAGGAGCTCCCCCAGGAGATAGACCAATAAAAGACCCAGCCTATACACCGATGATATTTCCAGATGAGGAATTTGAGCCTCATGGTTGGGCAGAAATCTTAGCTACCATGGACATTGCAGTCAATGAAGAACAATGGACACCCCATTGTGATGAGGAGGGTTATGATATTTCAGTGTTCATGTGTCAGCCCTTGTTGGAAGAGTGTGATCCTAGTGAGTTCATAGAAGAAGAAGAGAATGACGATGATCTAGAATCCATTGTGATGGATACTTACTTTGACTCAGAGGAACACTATTTAGAAGATATAGGAGTGTTAACCCAAAAAGAAGAAGAACCCCTCACAAGTATTAAAACGATAAATTCAAAGGAAGGAAGTGAAGGGGGTCAAAAGAGGAAGAAAAGAAAAGCAGTGGAACAAGAGGAGGAAGAATCATTGTTTGAAGTACCAGAAAATTTCAAGAAATATGAAGTGGAAGACCGAAAAATTTTGGTGCGGATGCCTAAGAGAGAGGCCATTGTGGGAGAAGCATATGACAATAAAGAAAAGACCAAAAAAAATATAGTGACCATTGAAGGGAATGAAGAACGATGTACGTACATAGGAGATGACCTAAGTGCAAAAGAAGAAGTAGAGCTTGTAGCTCTATTAAGGGAATATAGGGATGTGTTTGCATGGCACTATAGAGACTTGAAAGGAGTAGATCCAGAGATGTGCTCTCATACGATTCCGATGACCGCTGATGCCAAGCCCACCAAACAAAAGCCCTACACATATAATGACAATTATGCAGCCAAAATAAAAGAGGAAATTGACAGGCTGATTGAAGCTGGATTCATCTATGAGATTGAGCACACTGAATGGGTGTCCCCCATTGTAGTGGTGCCCAAGAAGAATGGGAAATTGCGAGTGTGCATTAACCTTAAAAAAGTTAATGCCGCTACGATCAGAGATAGTTATCCACTTCCAATCACCGAACATCTATTGGAGCGTGTGGCAGGCAAGGAAGTTTATAGCTTCCTTGATGGATTTTCAGGTTACAACCAAGTAGCCATTGCCCCCGAAGATCAACACAAAACGGCCTTTGCCACAGAATGGGGAATCTTTGCATTTCGTGTGATGCCATTTGGGCTCACCAATGCACCTGCAACATTCCAAAGGCTCATGTGTCATGTCTTCAAAGAGTTCTTGCGAAAGAGCTTAGAAGTATATGTGGATGATTTATGCGCTCATTCCCAAGAAAGAAGTTACCACATCCCTGAGCTCAGGCAAATCTTCAACAAGTGTAGAGATTATCGAGTGTGTCTGAACCCAGAGAAGTGTGTGTTCATGGTACGACAAGGTAAGATCTTAGGTCACATTGTTTCTAAGAATGGAATTTCAACAGATGAAGACAAGGTAAGAGTGATAGCAGAGTTACCAAGACCAAGGAATGTTAAAGAGGTACAAGCCTTCATGGGCCATTGTGGATATTACCGTAGGTTTATCCACATGTATGCCATCATAGCTAAACCTCTTTATGGGTTGTTAACAAATTTTGAGTGGAACGAGGAATGCGAGAATTCCTTCAACGAACTGAAAAGACGTTTGTGCACAGCACCAATATTGACTACTCCGGATTGGAGCAAACCCTTTCATGTCCATGTAGATGCCTCCAATCATGCAATAGGATGTGTACTAGCACAACCCACAGGTGAGGGAAACCTGGATTTGCCGATAGCATATGCTAGTAGGCAATTAAATGCAGCTGAACGAAATTATACCACAACGGAAAGAGAAGGGTTAGGCATGGTATATGCTGTGAAGAAGTTTAGACACTATTTATTGGCCAATAAGTTCAAGTTTTTCACTGATCATCAAGCTTTACTATATTTGGTCAATAAACCTTGCAAGACAGGCCGCTTAGTAAGATGGTTCCTCTTACTAATGGAATACGACTTTGAAGTTGTTGTCAGGAAAGGTAGAACCCATCTTAGGGCAGACCATCTTTCTCGCATCACTTCAGGAGAGCCACCGCAAGGAGTGTCTGATGAATTGCCCGATGCTTATTTGTTCAATTTAGAAGTTGTTCCTAAATGGGCAAATAAGTTGGTACCAGTCCTAACCTTCGGGCCTGCAAATAAAAATGTTAAAACAAGCAAAGAGGAAATCGTAAAATCACTAAAGTATCAAATATTGGCCGGAAGTATGTACAAGCAAGATACCGAGGGCGTATTAGCTTGTTGTGTCGAGGATGATGAACATGCTAGTTGGTTGCAACAAGCCCATGAGGGACTGCTAGGAAATCACTACCCTAAACAACGAACATTGCAGAATCTAAAACGTTTAGGAGTGTATTGGCCTAGCATGGACAAAGAAATACAAGAGTGGATCCACAATTGTCCAGTGTGCCAGAAGAGACCCCCAGTGGAACATGCCACTCTTTATCACGTGTCATTAATCCCAGATTGGAGTGCTCCATTGGTCGAGTTCATGAGATCGGGAACATTACCCAATCAGGCTAGTCTTGCAAGAAAACGGAGCATGGAGCAAGAGGCTCAAGACTATGCCTTAGTAGGAGACAACCTATATCGAAGAGGCAAGGATGGTTACCTAAGACTGTGCGTTCATGAATCAGACTATTTGAAAGTCTTAGAAACTGCACACAGCGGTGCTGCAGGTGGACACTTTGGGCCTGACAGAGTAATTAAGACCATTCTATTTTCAGGACTTTGGTGGCCCACTCTTCATATGGATGCACATACTTATGTGAAGAGTTGTGACACATGCCAACGTGCCCAATATCCGATAAGAAAAGATGAAATGCCTTTAAGGCCAATGATGGGAGGACGTGCATTTTCAAAATGGGGTATAGACTTTGTAGGTCCCATCAACCCCCCAGCTAGAAACTCCCATGCAGAATATATTATTGTAGCCACAGATTACCTTACAAAGTGGGTGGAAGTAAAAGCCACGACAAAGAATGATGCTCAAACGACGGCTAAGTTCTTATTCGAAAATGTGTTCACTAGATATGGGTTACCAATAGAGTTGGTTAGTGATAGAGGTACACACTTCTTGAATGAGGTCATTGAAAATCTCCTTCAAGAATTCATGGTGATACATAAGAAGTCTGCCCCCTATCACCCACAAGCTAACGGACAAGCCGAGAGCACGAATAAGATCCTATGTAACGTATTGACGAAACTTGTAAATAATAAACGCTCGGATTGGGACAAACAACTTCATCATGCTGTTTGGGCATGACGAGTTGCTTACAAAACGGTACTCAATGCTACCCCATTTCAAATGGTCTTCGGACAGAATGCGGTGCTACCATTAGATTTCCTAATTCCAGCTTTAAGGGTAGCACAAGAGCATGAGTGGAATGGACATGAGTTGTCCTCTAGGATCTTTGATCTAGAACGTTTAGGTGAGACGAGGTTACGAGCAGCAGCAGGCATCTATGCTGCAAAGAAACGGCAAAAGGCATACTTTGATGCCCATGTGAAGGATAAGGGCTTGAAAGCAGGAGATCTAGTTTTAGTCTACACCTTGAAACAACATGCAAGAAAGTTAGAAAAGAGAGGCTACGGCCCTATGATCATCAATAGGATCTCCACGAGTGGAGCAGTACAACTAGCCACTTTAGAGGGGGATGTGCTCCCAAACTATATTAGCGGATGCAGAGTCAAGCTGTATCAGGAACCCCTCACGGAGGAAATGCTAAGTCGACTCAATACTGCTAAGCAACGTAAAGAGGAGGAAAAACGAATTCGAGAAGAAGCACAGGCCGAGGCCTTAGAGCGTATCAGACGAATGAAGTTGAGGAGACAAGGGAGGGATCAGCCTGTGACTGACACTCAAGAGTCTCTAGGCTATCACATGGCCATGTGTGAGACTTCAGGTGAACGTACCCATAAGATAGTGGACCGACGACCTTTTGTGACCCTAGAATTAGGACAAAGAGACAGCACAACAAGCGTGAGAGCTTTAATTGATTCAGGAGCAGCCACAGGTGCAGTTCGGCTTTCTTATTGCCAGCAGCTGCAATTGGAGGTAAAACCCCTAGAAGCATATCTGATAGGATTAGGAGGTGTTGAAACCCCTTGTATGGGAGAGGTGGATCTTCCCCTCTACATACAAGAGGTCCTCATGCCAGCAAAAGTGCTAGTGTGTGAAGACGAGGATCTGACCGAACCTCTTGTCTTAGGCCAAGACTGGATCTATGATCACGCAGTCAACCTCAACCTAAGAAGTGGACTTCTTCAGGCTTGGGTAGACCAAAGCCGTCTCACAATTGAATTAGAAAATCAAGCACTCAAACCAATAGAACAGGCACCAACTCCTGGTCCCTCCAGGAATCCACATGAAGATAACAATGTTGTCCTTGTACAAACTTCTATGGTGCAGAGGATTGTCAATCTCACTGAAGGTACAAGAGCCAATAAAGAGTTCCTAACTGATCCAAGGAAGATTCTAGACGAGCAGACCAAACATCACTTGACACGAAGGAGGCTGCTGATCAAGAGGCAGGAGCGCCAACCCGTGCAACACGGAGCATCTTGTGGCGCGAAGCAGATCTGGATAGGCAAGGATGGGAAACCCACAACTCTAATAGCAGACTCTCAAGGAGACAAAAAACGAGCCTCACCGTCAAGGAACAAAGTGAAGAAGCCCCCTAGGATAACCCCTAGGCATACCATTTCTATTTGGGTTCCTAAGCGGTCAATGAAGGCCACCCCTAATGCTAGACAGATATGGGTGGCCAAGGCTTGCTTACGAGCCCAAATTACTTCACCTTCAGGCACTAGGATGAAGCAACTTTCACAAGCACTCTTGGCCAACAACTCAGAAAATGAAAAGATACCTACACCTCTCACTGTCCCCACTCCCATCAACCCTAGGAATGTCTGGAAATGGGTACCCAAAAGGTCCCAAATACATCACACTCTCATCCAGAAATCTTCACCTGTCTTTAGCTCTAAGAGCTACGACTCCTCTATCAAAGTGTGGAGAATTAAACTGTGTACTAAACCCCCTGACCCAATTCTGTAAATCCGTCCACACTAACACAGGAGCATTCCGAGCCCATTGCATAACCAAAGTATGCATCTAGGATGACACTGACCTTTAATCACCACTCACACCTATCACAAACACTTCACCACTAACCACTGACCTCCGGGATTGTCATGTTAGTATTGTGAAGGGAACACCATTACATCTTGTTTCCTATGCAACATTAATGTGCCTTTCTTCTTCCAGCAGATAAGCAACCTACTCTCATGGCAACAGCGGCAGGCACAAGCTCTCAGGCAGGCTCTGGTGCTCCAATCAATTGGGATGCCATGCCAGTGGAGGCCCCACCAACAGCTCGACCTGAAGAGTTCGTGAATGTGCGGAGAATTCCTATTCCAGATCCACCCAATGGCCTAACCGAAAGAGTAAAGGGGCATTCTCACTGGTTCAATGAGATGCCAGGAGATTTGGGAGATGCGAATCACATCTGGGAATCCAAGATGGAATGTGGAGGAGTGTGGTGGACCTTCTAGTTCTTCTCACGAGAATTCGAAGCATTGCAAAATGCAGCTCCACTTCAAGATATCTGGCAAAAAGCAGGATTACAAACGTATTTTAGTGCAGCCCTGCCTAAACCCGATTTCCTCAGGTGCTACTACCTAATTGCCACGCTGAAGCCGACAGGGGATAAAGATCATTCAGGCACATTCTGGGTGCCCTCCTTGTCAAATCTGGAGGAAATGAGGAAGTTCGAATTGAATGTTACTTTAATCAGGGAAGCACTTCAGATGTATGGCACGCATGTACCTTCTGACCGCGACCCCTTGATACCGGAGTCGATGAAAAGCAATAGAATCAAGAAGCTAAAAGAAATGTGCACCCTCACCCCCAACATCGCCATACCTTTGCGGATGTGCCTCCAACACTTCGCATTCCCCGCTCAGGACCGTTTCACTCAACCTCACAAGAAAATATGGTATGGGCTATATCTAGCAGAGACTGGAAGCTTGCCCATTAAGATGCCGGTATGGATCTTAGACCAAGTGTATGAGGCAGGCAAGTGGGGAGTGAGAAAGCCTACTCTACATGGCTGTTGTGCGCTTACAAGAATCATCTACAGATGTCTTGCATATGATGTGCCAGTTGCCCGAGCCCTAAAGTATGCACAACTGGAGTTGTTCAAAGGACGGAAGTCAGGGAGCCAGCCTGCAAAACGAATGCGTGGATCGCTCTCCCAGGTAATGATCCCTCAAGAGGCCACGACTAAAGCCTCTCCCAGACCAGAAGCTCAGGTCGCACCTTTCACGATCCATCTTCAAGGAGTTCAAGCTGGGGAGGTAGTACAACCCGCTCCATCCGCCCCTCCACTACCTACCGATGCAGAGTTTGCATCTATGGCCACCTTCACAGAGGATCCAAACTTCGATTTTGAAAGATTCCTGCAGACGGTCCCTCTATCAGACAGTGAAGATTCCCCTGACAATGTTGATCCGGGAGCATCAGTCCAAAGAGAACAGCCACGGGGCGAGACCAGCAGAGTACATGGGGAAGAAGTGGCACAACATCCTCAGGACCCAAATACACAAGTTCAGGAAGGTGCACAAAGAAATGAACCAGAAGACAGTGAAGAAGAGGCCCCTGCCTACACGGCACAACTCAGACGGTTGTACAAGACCATCAAGCAGGTACAGAGAAGACATAAGATGACAGAAGAGGCGAATAGAGCTCTAGTGAACCAGATGCTTCAAACCGAGAATGTCGACTCACATTTTGTGGAATCATTGAATCTATTGGCAGAGACATGTGGGATCGGGGAAGCATTGAGGACAATGGTCTATCAGGAAAACCCTATCTATGATCAACGAAGGATTGATACACGGCCACGACGAGGGAAAATGATTCAAATGGAAGTCTCTACTGCCTTGCCTACCATAATCTCAGAGGATGTTCACATGACGAGCCCAAGTCCCACTGACGAACAAAATGTAATTACTCAGGTACCATCTCCACCTTCACCTTCCATTCAACCCTCAGAACCCTTCTCCACTAGCTTTTCTGAACAACCGATATCCACCCATCATGAAACCATTGTACACTCCTCTGTTTTTACATCCTTCCCTTTACCCACATCCATCACTTCCACCCAAAATTTTGAACCTCACACCGGTCATCCGGCCACCGATCAAACCATAATAGGTCACCCCTCCTATCTCCCCGCCCTTGGACAACCACTTGCCACTAGCCAGACCTCACCCCATCCTTTTCCATTCACCCACACCCAAACACTATCCACCACTTCCCTGGTAACTGCCTCATCCTCAACCCAAGTCACCCAACCGTCATTCTGGACGAACCTTGTAAATATACTCCAGCAGGTGGATAATTATAATAAAAAGTCCCTTTCCCAACCCCACTCCCCCACATTCACTGCCACCACTATCACACCACCCACCATTCCTGTATTCACAGTTCACGAATCACACACTCTCACGTCCGATCCCATGGACATCTCACCATCCACAGGATCACCCACCACCACTGTTATTCCAACATCACCACGTATCATTTCACTCACGTCGCCATTTCCAAGCACTGTAGGCACAACATCCACTTTTCCCTTTCCCATCTCCCGACCCCTTGCATCTTCCACCTTTACCCCTGCACCCACCTCATTTAGTCATGCACTCAACACCATGCTCGAAGCTGCTGCCCAACTTAACCAGGAATACAGGTTATTAGAAGAAAACAATAAAGAGCTATGTACTTTGTCATCCCACCTCCAGGCACGTGTCACTGCCTTGGAGTTGTCTAATACGGAATTACAGCAAGAGGTGACCACCCTCCAACAATATCAGGTGGAGCTCGAGTCCACACATACAGAGAAGAGTAGGGCAACGGAGGAACAACTTAGAGATCAGCTAGCCCGTAATGCTAGACTACAACGAAACATGGCTCTACTCCGACGCCATTTAGCGGCTGCTCAAGAAGAAAACATAAGACTACAGCAACAAAATCAAGACAACCTCGAAGCAGCCATGGAAAATACTCCAGGGGCACCCATCGACCTTGCTAAATTCCAAGCCATCCCCTCAGAGAATATACAACAAATATTAGAAACCTATGCCACTCTCTTAGAAGCTCATGATCAGCTTGCTGACCAAGTCAAAGACCTACAGAAAGCCCAAGTGCCTGCACCACACCAACAAGAACCTAAAGAGATGGCCAACGCTGCAACCTCACCAAAGCCAGAATTATCAGTAACCAATGAGGTACTTGAGCTACGGCAACAGGTGGCAGAACTAAAAATTAAATGGTTACAGTATGAACGACCTCCCTCTCCACCTGATCAAACCATAGAAGAAGACATAGTAGTCATTCCAGTGGAGGAGACATTTGAAGACAATTATGAGCCTCAACCCCTTCCAGGAGGCAGAATTACGGAGGAAGGCCAGGATACATATGAGGAACCCCCGTCAGCATGGATGAAGCAGGTAGAGGAGATGGGCCACACTCACGAGGAGCGCGTAGCAACTCAGATGCTAGCAATGAAGGCCATTGAACAAACCATACTTCAATCTGAGTATTTCAGGCACCTTGCTCCTAGACGACTCATCACGAGCTCAGAATTACAATATAAGCCATATTTTGTATTGTTGGCCGACTACAACGCAGAGATCAAAAGAGTCACCAACAAGTGCCCTACCTTCGCCACCCAGTTCGAACCAGAAGATATACCAGAGGCAGCCAGAAAAGGGGCGATTTCTCAACCTACTTGGAGGCAAAGATTACTGGAAACATACCCGGAAATGCTGAGAACATGGGATCACGCTCCCATGCATTTGAAGTATAACCCTTATTATGGGCCAGTACAAAGAAGAAGATCATGGAAAGCCTTCGCCATCAAGGTTCAGAACAACGCAAATTGTAAAGAATGGCTCAATTACCCCGCAATCGCACCCCCAACCGGCACACCTACAGTATCATACATGATAGCCACCATCAGACATTGGATGCCACGCCTCCACCCCATGCCAGATGTTGCTGCCCAGATGATGCTCAAGATATTCGATATGATGCAGGTGGTGCTCAAAACTTTCCGCAATGTATGCCATATTCAGCCTCCAATTCCCGGGTTTGTCAATGGTAACTATGACCTGCTATATGATATGAGCACCACCCGAAGCATACGAGTGGCTTATGCATGGCACGCACGCATCAGATATCTCCCTGCCTGCTATAAGCAAACTTTCGATGATATGTTCACCACAGGGTTCTGGGAAGCACACTCCGAGGTGTTCGCGCCAAGGCCCACCCATTTGTTACACCTCTTTGCATGCGAACAAACGATGCACTCAGAACTCTACACAACGCCACAACCGGACATACCGGGTGCAGTCAATTGGGAGACCCTCCAGAGAGACTTGGTTCGGGGACTACGCATCAAGGAACAAGAAGTGGCAACCGACCTCCTGCAAGAGTACATTGATCAAACAATGGAGCAGAGGTCTGTCAGAGGCGACAGACGCTAGGGGGGGGAGAGTATTGGCAGTATACGAGAAGAGGCAAGTACGAGCATACAAGCAGATCTAGCACTAAGGCAACCCTTTATTTTTTTTCAAAACCCTTACACCATTTAAAAGTGATTCTCATCACTAAAAACCCCTGTAAATACCATTTTCACCTTTTTGTAGCTCCATTTTGTGCAAGCCGAGGAGTCCTCGAGCTTGAGGAGCCTTAGAAGTAGTTGCCTACCAATTTTCGTATTTTTTAGATCTCGTTTGAGCCCTCAAATAAGCCCTGGAACCTAATTTTTAACTAGGCTGGACACTAGGTCTGGACAGGGCCAAAGCTAGTCAAAAACTATAAATAGAGCTAGAGAGCTCATTTTTGAGCTAGCTTCTTGTAGTTTTGAGCTTGTATGAGAACTTTGTTGCAATAGAAGTGATTCCATTGTCTTACTCTCTTGGTTCTTACCGTGTGTGCGCGTGTGCGTGTATGTGTGTGCATGCTTGTGTGCTTCTCACCCACGCACTTGTGCTTCCACTTGCTCGTGGTCTTCATACCATCCTCACGTCTTCCCGGATTGACATTAAAGGAGGTGCTACTCATCACTGAGCTACACAAAGCTTATCAAAAATGGAGAAAGCTCTAAAGGTAACCAATCTTCAGCTTTATACAATGATAAAGCAAGTCCAAAGATAACAAAGGAAAGGCAAAGAAAGTGGATGATGAAGCAAGTACATATAAAGTTAATTATGCAAGTAGAGGAAGACATGGCAGAGGTAGAGGAAGAGGAGGTAGGCAAGGCAGTGGGAGATCCCAAGACTCCAACCCATGTTCTATTTGTGGACTAACTAATCATACAACTGAAAATTTCTTTAGGAATTCTAGGAATCAAAGAGGAAGAGGATACAATAGAGGAAGTTATGGCTACTCAAAAGGAAAGTTCATTAGTTATCATGGCAACTACAACAATTACAATCATTCAAACTATCAAGGAGGCTACAAAGGAAGGAGAGACTTCAATAACTACACAGAAGACTCAAACAAAGAGGATTCGTTATTGATCATGAACATGGCTATGCCACAAGGTAAATCTGATGAGCATATTTTCTACATAGATTTAGGTTGTTCAAATTATGTGGCAGGAAATGTGGCACTCCTATCAAATTTAGAAGATCCAAGGATTAAGCATGAGGTACAAACAGGAGATGATACTAGACACCTTGTGGAGAAAATAGGAAATGTCAAAGCACCTGATGGAAACATCAACCTACTCAGTAAGGTACTCTATGTCCCTACCATTACAAAGAATTTGATAAGTGTTGGGCAGATAGTAGAGAAAGGGTTGCAAGTCAGGTTCACAAAAGCAGGAGCATTTGTTGAAGATCCAAGTCAAGGATTCAGAAGAATTGCAAAAGGTGAAAAGATAGGTAGATTGTTCATATTTGAATTACAAGACACTAGAAACATTGCTCTCTTTAATTATGGTAGTCTGACACTCACAGAATTGGAAGTATGGCACAAAAGGTTAGCACATATTGTTGAAAGGTCATTAAAGCAAATTTGCAGGGACTAAAGTGTACTTGGACTCCCTAACTTGTCAAAACAACATATGATTTATAAGTGTAGTGCATGTCAATTTGGAAAGTCTCACAGGTTACCATTCATGAAGAAAGGTTATATGCATGGAGATCTCTTGGAGTTGGTTCATACAGATGTATGGGGACCTAGCAAGGATGCTTCAATATCTCGATCACGGTATTATGTCTCCTTTATTGATGATTGCAGCAGATGGACTATCCTATTCTTTATGAAACACAAAGATGAAGTTTTTTCATGTTTCAAAAGATATTTGGCTCTTGTGGAGAATCAAACACGTAAATCACTAAAAAGGCTAAGGTTAGATGGAGGGGGAGAATACTTCTCCCATGATTTTGATTCTTTTCTTCAAGAATAGGAATCAAAAGACAAGGTACACTTCTGAGCAAATTTAAGTGGCAGAAAGAAGGAATAGGAAAATTGTTGAAGCTGCAAGGTCTATGTTGAATGAGAAGCATTTACCTAATTACTTATGGGTTGAGGCTGTATCTACAATCACTTACTTGATTAACATATTGCCTTCAAAATCCCTTGATGGAATGACTCCATATGAGGCTTGGAATGGAAGAAGACCAAGCTTAGATCATTGTCAAATTTTTGGTTGCACTGCTTATGCTCATGTTCCTTCACGGGTTAGAGGCAAGATGGATCCAAATGCAAAAAGGTGCATATTCATTGGATATGACAACAATCAAAAGGGCTACATGTTATACAATCCTACCAACAAAGGATTCTTGGTAAGCAGAGATGTAGTTTTTTATGAGAACAATTCATGGTATGAAGATTCATGCAGGAAGGGCAATTTACCATATGATCTTGAAGAAGATTTTCCAAAGCTTGGTAGAGAACAACCAAAGATTGAAGAACAAGACACCTCAGAGGATGATGAAGAATCTCGGATGGAAAAGATCAAAGCATGGAAGTCTAAAGGTAAAGCAAAATTGCAGCAACTTGGACATGAGGCAGAATCATCACATCATGGCCTAAGAAGATCTATGAGGGAAAAGAAAAAACCAGAAAGGTATGGGTTTGATACCTCATTAGTAACTAAACATTCTATCTACATAGCACAGAACATAAACCAAGAGGAGCCGTCATCATTTGAAGAGGCCAAAGCAAAAACAAAATGGAAGCATGCAATGAAGGAAGAAATTGAAGCACTTGAGGAAAAAAACACTTGGGATTTGGTGCCCAAGACTTCATCTATGAAGGTAATAGGCTCAAGATGGATCTACAAGCTCAAGAAGAATTCTGATGGTTCCACAAACAGGTATAAGGCAAGACTTCTAGAAAAAGGCTTTGCACAAACTCAAGGAGTTGATTATAAAAAAACTTTTTCTCCTGTAGCTAAGATGCCTAGAATCAGAGTGTTACCTAGTATTGCTTCTTCCAAGAATTGGAAGATACTTCAACTAGATGTAAAGAATGCATTTTTGAATGGTTGGATAACAAAAGTGGTATATATGGCACAACCACCTGGTTTTGAGAATCAAGTTTATCTTGATTATGTGTGTAAACTTAACAAAGCATTGTATGGTCTCAAGCAAGCCCCAAGAGCTTGGAATTTCAAGCTTGTTTCATTCTTGCAAGACAAAGGCTTTCAGCCAAGCAAGGCAGATCCTTCACTCTTTATTAAAAAGAGTAATTTTGAGATCATCTATCTATGTGTATATGTAGATGATATTATATTGACAGGAAATGATGTAGATGGTATGAAGAAGATCAAAGATTAGACGAGAGAAGAGTTCAAGATAAGTGATTTGGGTTCACTTACCTACTTCGTAGGTTTGGAAGTTGTCTACAAAGATCATGGTTTGTTTTTCACTCAAAGAAAGTACATTAAGAACATGTTGGCAAAATTCAAGATGCAAGATTGTAAGATTGCAGGTATCTTGAGCCCATAAAAGTCATATTGGTCAAAGTCAACCATAGTCAAAGTCAATTGTAGTCAAAGTCAAAAGGTCAAAGGCAAACTAGTCAAAGTAAAAAATTCAAGGTCAAAGTCAATAGGTGCAAAGTCAAAGTGCTAAAGTGCAGGTGTCAAGGTGCACAAGTAGTGCACAAGTAATTGTCCACAAAGGGTGAATTGGAGAAAGTGGTTGCAAGTTGCAGAGGTATTTCTCTAATTCCCTAAGGTTCAAAGTGTTTTTAAAGTGTTTTGGAAGGTTTAGGTGAACCCTCTCTTAGGTGCACAAGTGAAGACTTAAAAGGGAAATGTGAAGGTATGTGAAGCGGTAGCATACACAGAAGTGAAAGTATGGCCCCCCAATTAATTTTTTTTGTTTTAATCTAAAGTCACTACAATACAAAACAGGGATTCGCTGGCTGCCACTTGTGAAGACAATCTTGGGACATCAAAGTGAGCACTAAGATACTCTTGCAGTTAGGAGCGTACGTGAATCGACACTCAAATCAAGGCAAGGACTATTCTTGGACAATTCTAAGACTAAGCAAGAGTAAGCATAGTCTAAGCAAGGCAAGAGAGAGAAGTGCAAGAGACACACAGTGTGCGATGCAGAGAAGTGCAGTGCAAGGTGTGCATGAAGAGTGACCAAGGAAGTGTGCAGAGAAGTGCTAAGCTAGTCCCCCAAGGATCCCAAGGTCTTATTGAAGTGTGTGCATGCCAACAGAAGGTATGTTGAGATATCAAGCTCAACATGTGATGATCCAGGATGACACGTACCAGTTTTTCATTTCTCTGACATGTATAGTGGTCACACCAGTATATGTCAAGGATACTTCATTGAGCTTTATTAGATTTATCTACCGAGAGTAATGGCACATTTGTTTCTTGCCAGCTCACTCATTCGTGGACATTAGGTTTTTCCTTATGTACTAATCTTTATATATTGCACTTGTTGTATTCATGTTTTTAGGTCATTCTTGTACATTCCTTTTATGTAATAGAAGAAGAAGAAGAAAATTATTCTTCCTTGCCTCAATCTGTGTGTGTGCTCCTCCTTGAGAGTGAGAGTGTGTGTGTGAGCTCTCTTCCTTATCTCCTTCCTCGTGACATGGTATCAAAGCCAACGTGGTTGTAGAGAGCTCGTGGAAAAGGCGACGGTGAAGACTACGCGGCAAGGCATGGAGAAAACGTGATTTCACAAACGGCCTCCGTTTGCTACAAAAATCGGCATGAAGGTAGAAGACCTCAAAATATTTTCAGGAATTATCCCTTTAGGGTCACTTGTTTTTGTCAGATCAAAGTTTCGGAGCCATCTCGACCTCCGTTTTGAGCCTGCAAGGTGGGGCCCACAAAAAAAACCAGGTTAGTTTCAAAAACTGTAACTTGCGTTGTGTTCGGTGACACTCATATATTCGAGATCCAGCATTTCAAGCGATTCCGTGTACTGTTGATACACAAAAACTATGTTTTTCTGAGATCGAACTGTCATGTCATAGTGCGATAGTGTTCAAGCAGAAGTGCTACTTGTAGTGTTTTGCAGTGTTGTGAATTGCTGCAGAAATGGCAAACACAGATGGAATGAGTCAGCTTATGAGCGATAAGCTGGACAAGAACAACTTCTATGCTTGGATATTCGGAATGACGAATTTCCTTATGGGAAAAGGCTACTGGAAGTACATCGAAGGAGAGAATGAAAATGCTCTGCAGTTACCAGAAAGGAACCGAACTACAGACCAGTTAAGAGCATATGAGGAATGGAATCAAGGAGCACAAAAGGTAATGTATTGGCTAGCTGTTAGCATATAGGATAGCATGATTGGACACATACAGGATGCCAAGACTCCAAAAGAGGCTTGGAACAATTTGGTCACTTTGTATGAGACTAATACAAAGGCACGAAAATTGCAACTCAAGAACAAGCTGCATACATTGGAAAAGAAGAGCATGTCGGTAAGTGACTACACTCTAAAAATCAAAAGCATATGTGAGTCACTTGCATCTATTGGCGTGAATGTAGATGATGATGATAAGGTGGAAGTGTGCCTTCGTGGTTTAGGAGCTACATATAAGCAGTTCAGAACTTCCATACAGACGAGGGAAAATATTCCGAATTTTGCTGATCTAGTATCTATGCTAATTATTGAAGAAAAGAATCTTGGTGAGGATTCAAATTCCCAAGAAAAGCCCAGCTCTGAGCAGGTATTCTACTCTGGTAGAGGAAGAGGCAGAGGTAGAGGTATTGGAAGTGGAAGACGAAACAGTAACCAAGATCAAGGTCAACAACAGAATCATGCAGGAGGAAGAGGACAGTTTCGAGGCAGAGGGAGCCAAAGAGGTCACAGAAATTTCCAAAGAAATGATTCAGGCAATGATAGTAAAGGATGCTGGAATTATGGTAAACCTGGACACTTTGAATGTGATTGCAAGTTGAAGAATCAAAATAACAGAAGGCAGCAAAACAACTATGCATCCACAAGTGTAGATGATTCTAAGAAGTTGTTTATGGTTCAACATCACATGATGAATACGATGTCTGCTGGTGTTTCAAAATCAAATGATAATGTCTGGTATGTTGATTCAGGTGCTTCAAATCATGAGACCAGGCATGCGGAATGGTTTAGTAGTTTGCAGAAAATGCCAGTTCCTGGATATGTTGAAACAGGTGATGATACATCACATCCTATTGAGCATACAGGAAACATAGCATTGTCTATGGAGGACGGGAAGGTAAAACATCTTGCTGATGTGTTGCATGTTCCAAATATAACAAAGAATCTGGTTTCTGTTGGACAAATGGTTGACGAGGGATTACAAGTCAGGTTCAATGCTGATGGATTATATGTAGAAGTGTACAAGCAGGATGGACGATTGGTTGCCAAAGGAGACAAAGTGGGTAGGATGTTCACCTTAAATGTGAAGATTCCTGAAATGAATGCAGCCATGTTTGCAAAAGGTGCAGGAGTTATTGTAGATATAGAGATATGGCACAAACGGATTGGACATGCAAACTTCCAAAGGCTGAAACTGATGCAGTCGAAGGAGATTGTCCATGGACTACCAAATTTCAAAGTTGCAGAAATGCAAAAGGTATGTGCAGCATGTCAATTTGGTAAACAGTCAAGATCATCATTTCCACATGACAAGCATGTTAGTGAGAATGTACTAGAAGTAGTACATACAGATGTTTGGGGTCCAGCAAAGACCACATCTATGGGTGGTTGCAAGTTTTATGTTACTTTCATTGATGACCATACACGCAAATTATGGGTATATTTCATGAAAGAGAAGAGCGAGGTGTTCACTCACTTCCAGAATTTTAAAGCTATGGTGGAAAAGCAGACAAGGAAGTACATTCAAACATTAAGATTTGATGGACGAGGTGAATACATGTCAAATGAGTTCAACAATTTTCTAAAAAATCATGGAATTCGGCGTCAGTTTTCATGCAGGTACACACCACAACACAATGGCGTTGCTAAATGCAAAAATAGACATATTGCAGAAATAGCAAGAGCCTTGATGGCTGAGAAGAATATGCCTCATTGTTATTGGGCAGAAGTTGTGCATACTGTTGTATACATCATGAACAAAACTCCGACTGCTGTTGTGCATCAAGTTATACCTGAAGAGAAGTTTACAGGTAAAAAGCCAAACTTATCACATCTGAAAGTTTTTGGATGTATTGCATATGTACATGTTCCAGATGAGTTGAGGACGAAGCTTGATCCGAAAGCAGAAAAAGGTGTCTTCATTGGATACTCCATTGAGCAAAAGGGGTACAAATGTTATAACCCACTCACACGACAGGTGAAGGTGAGCAGAGATGTGGTATTTGATGAAATGTCAAGGTTCTATGCAGATGCCAAAGAAGGACTGAATCTTGAACCAAATGACAAAGAAAATGCTAAAAAATCAAGTGCAGAATCTCAAGTTTTGAGTGGACCAAATGCATCACCAAGCAATAGTTCCAACTCAAATCCATGGAGTGGAAGATTGCGTGGAAATTTCACTCCAAATTCATCAAATACATCCAAGAAAGGTAAAGAAAAGCTTTCTACCGATAGTAAAACATGTGCAGGTTTTGAAGATGTTGATGGAGATTCAAGTGGTTCAGAAAAGAGTCTTGATGAGGAACTTGGATTGCCCTCTATGAAGACTCCAGGAGTAAGAAGGGCACATGCAGATGATACAAGGAGAAGTGACCCAGGACCAAGAAGATCTGGGAGGATGCGTAATTCAGTGCAATGATTGACATATGATAGTTACATGGCTTGCCATTGTGCTTACATGACAAAGGTAATACAAGATGCTGAACCTTCTTGTTTTGAAGATGCAATTGGTAATGCAGATTGGGAAAAAGCTATGGATGAGGAGATGGCTGCACTTTATGGAAATGATACATGGAAGCTGGTTCCATTGCCACAAGGAAAGAAACCCATAGGCTTCAAATGGGTTTACAAGGTAAAGCATAATGTTGATGGTTGCATAAGCAGGTATAAAGCACAATTGGTAGCTAAAGGTTATGCACAAACATATGGCATTGATTATGAAGAAACATTCAGCCCTATAGCTAAAATGTCTAGTGTCAGAACACTTGTTGCATTAGCTACAGCAAAAGGATGGATGTGAAGAATGCTTTCCTACATGGTGAGTTACAGGAAGAAGTATATATGGACCAGCCACAAGGATATGAAGATTCAAAGCATCCAAAATATGTTTGCAGGTTGCAAAAGGCTTTGTATGGGCTGAAGCAAGCCCCTCGTGCATGGCATGCAAGGATTGTTGATTACTTAACCAGCATTGGGTTCTCTATGTGTGATGCAGATCACTCACTATATGCAAGGAAAGCTGATGATGGCATCACTATTGTGGCTATTTATGTTGATGACCTGATTGTAGGTGGTGATAATGAACAAAGCATCAAAGAGGTAAAGAAAATTCTTGCGCAGGAATTCGATATGAAAGATCTTGGTGTGTTGCACTATTTCTAGGGCATTGAGTTTATACATACAGAAACAGGTATATGGATGTCACAAAGGCAATATGCCTTGAATATGCTACAAAAGTATGGTATGGCTGATTGTAAGCCAATTTCTATGCCATTAGATCAGAATTTGAACTTGGATACTACATCAGGTGAAGCATTGGAAAATGCTACTATGTATAGGAAAATTGTGGGAAGTCTTATATCTCACAATTACAAGGTTTGATCTAAGTTATATTGTTGGACTTGAAAGTCAGTTTATGTAGGTTCCCAAGAAGCCACATTTGGATGCTCTGAGGCACACTCTACGTTATGTGAGTGCTACTTTGGATTATGCATTGTTTTATGAAGCTGGTGTAGATTTGCAGGTTCATGGATACACCGATGCAGATTGGGTTGGTAGTGCTCCAGATAGAAGATCTACTAGTGGCTTTCTTTTCTCACTTGGAGGCGCAGCTATTACATGGATCAGTAAGAAGCAACCCACTGTTGCTTTGTTGAGTATAGAGGCTGAGTATAGAGGTACTGCAATGGCAACATGTGAGACATAATGGCTAGAGATGTTACTTGCAGATTTAGGTGTGGAAGTGCAAAAGCCTATCACTATCTATTGTGATAATCTTAGCAGCATACAGTTAGCACGGAACCCTGTTTTTCATGCTAGAACAAAGCATATCTAGGTACATTATCACTTCATCAGAGAGAAGGTATTAGAAGGTGATATTGATCTTGTTTATGTGAGAACAAATGAGCAGATTGCTGATATTTTCACCAAAGCACTTGGAGCTGAGAAGTTGAAGAAGTTTCGGGAGATGCTTGGAC
This sequence comes from Ceratopteris richardii, assembly GCA_020310875.1. Classification (NCBI taxonomy): domain Eukaryota; kingdom Viridiplantae; phylum Streptophyta; class Polypodiopsida; order Polypodiales; family Pteridaceae; genus Ceratopteris; species Ceratopteris richardii. Next base: position 25,147,096 of record CM035423.1, read on the forward strand.
TACAGGATATGGCGTTGAGCTTGAGGGGGAGTATTGAGATATCAAGCTCAACATGTGATGATCCAAGTTGACACGTACTAGTTTTTTGTCTCTCTGACATGTATAGTGGTCACGCTGGTATATGTCAGGGATACTTCATTGAGCTTTATTAGATTTATCTACCGAGAGTGATGGCACATTTGTTTCTTGCGAGATCACTCATTCGCAAACATTTCCAGACTACTCAAGTCCATGAAAAAGGAGGTCAGTTTTTTTGAATTAATAAAGATGGATGGGAAATTCAGGTCAGAACTCTTGCAGATAATTGATGAAATGTCCATAATAAGTTTAGTGGCAAAGGCTGTTGTTATGTCTAAAGATAAAAGTGTAGGAGAAGCACTCCTCATAGATTACAAGAGCCCTCGGCTAACAGTCTCTATCAAAGGTCATGAGTTTCAAGGAGTTATTGTGGATGGTGGTTCTGGCATTAACTTGATGCCTGAATATACCATGAAAAACATTGGTCTATACCCTTCAAGACCTGCCAACTTCACTGTAACAATGGCAGACCAAATCATAGTAAGGCCTATGGGAGTGGTCCCTAGAGTCCCAGTCAAGATACAAGGTACCACCTTTAACTTGGACTTTGTTGTTTAATAGTTGCCACAGGTAGAAGGAAGTTTCCCCCTCTTAATTGGGAGACCTTGGTTAAGGCATACCAATGTGTTGCATGACTGGGGCCAGGACACAATGTGGGTAAAGCAAGAGGGAAAAGAGTTGCAGTAGATAATTCTAGAAGAAGGACCAGACAATCAAAGAAATATTAGCATGATGCAAGCAATTGGTATTTGTATGGAAGAAGAATTGTTGGACAACCCAGAAGCAGATCTAGTTGAAGGAGCAAATTTATATGAAGATGAAAACATGTTGGCTTGGCTCCATGCAGACGACCCATCCTACTGCTATGGAATTTTTCCAAACTCAAGTAGAGAGGAAACATATGAAGAAAAAGAGGACATCATTCAGGTTACTAATTTGAGTGAAACAGTCTTCGTCAAAGGCCATAGCAGTGATGAAGTTACTTCAAATCATATGTCAATGGCCACTTTTTTATGGATACTGGTATGGATATCTTCTGTTATGTCAATTTTAGTGATAGCAAGTGCAGGGCTTTACAAGAATGTGGAAGGAGTACCTGCAAGTCTTTGGAAACAGAGGGGTCCATTTGATGAAGAAGCTGGAATAGTGAAAATGAAATTTTGCAAATTAAGCTATATAGTTGCTGACACAAAGGTACAAAAGTTGCAGTATGGAGGAGACAATATTTTACTGAAGGATTTAGGGTACCCCTATCACATGACCAGTGTGCCCAAAAAGAAGAAAAATCCAATGAAGTGAAGTACAATTGGAGATTATGGAGGAGTTTCTCTGAGTCAACAATACGAGCCTCAAGGCCTATCATCAACAAAAGTAAAGATTTATGGATCACCTAGAACCTGCAAAATTTGTCCAGGTTGTACATAGTCTTTTCCCGTCATTTTTGCTTAAGTTTTAGTAGATTTCATCAATTTTCATGCTTGTTCTTTGCATTTTTAGCAAATTTAGCAACTCTTTCTTAGGTCTTGGCATAAGTATAATTTTGGAATTTTTCTATGAATTTTTCAAGCATTTTTTGAATTTTTTTGGTATTTTTCATCCTTTTCAAGTATCATTTTCTTGCCAAATTGGAGAAATAAGGGAAGCTCTCTCTGGTTTTGAGCGAGAAATATGGTTTAGACCTGTGGAGATTTTTTTCATAATTTTTTGGATTTTTTTGGATTTTTTTTTGTTTTTTTCGGTTTTTCTGTAATTTTCTTTAATTTTGGGTAATTTCAAAAAAAAGGCCCCCCAGGCATTGCTCTTTTCAAAAAAAAAAAGAAAGAAAAAGGGAAGATAAATTATAAAGAAATAAATAAATAATAATAATAATAATAATAAAATAAAAAACCCTTCCCTCTCTCTCTCTCCCCCCCCGTCCCCCCCTCGCCCTCCCCCCCGCCCCCTTTCTTTTTTGTTTATTTTTATTTTATTTTAATTATTTTATTGTTTTGGTTTTCTTTTTGTGTTTATTTTTTATTATTATTTTATTTTTATTTATAATTTTATTTTTTAATTTAATATTGTTTTTCATTTTTTCAGAGCTCTAAGCATTCACGTTTATAAAAAAAAAACATAAAAAACATTAAAAAAAAATTAAAAAAAAAGACACAAAAAGATAAAGACTATTTTTTTCTATTTTTTTATTATTTGTTTATTTTATTTTCAAAATATATTTTTTTTATTTTTTATGGCTCAAACCCTTTTGGCTCTGGATCCTGCCTCGAATGGCCATTGTTTTCAAACCTGGGGTCATTTTCATGTATCTTGGCACCTTTGTATTCAATTTTTGACTTACTTTCTTCAAAATCCCTACTTTTCTCTGACTTTTGGTCACAACCCCCAAGTTTTGAGCCCCTTTATCAAATGTTTTTATTGATCTAAATGGTTCGCATGGTCTCTTCTCACTTTATATTACCACATTTTTCACAATTTACCATATGCCCCCTCTGTAGCTCTCCTGTTGATCATTTTGCCCCTCTCCAGACCCCATAATCCTACTCCCTCAACCTCCCCCCAGCCACATCCTTACCCCTCCCTGTCCTATCCATCTCAGCCCCCTCAGCCCTCCCTTACCCCTGTATCTACCCTCCAATTGCTCTCCTTTGCTTTTTTCCTTGCAACAATTCCACTTTTGCGTTCTTCTCTGATGCTTGTTCTCTCCTGCTTTTGGTGGATTTGGTTGCTGCTCAAGTGTCCTCTTCAAGATTTTGCTTCTCCATAATCATGTTGTCCTCTATGCTCAGAGTTTTGGTTGTAGCTCTCCGGGACGGAGAGCACATTAGGTGGTGGCAACTATTGAGCCCATAAAAGTCATATTGCTCAAAGTCAACTATAGTCAAAGTCAAAAGGTCAAAGTCAAACTAGTCAAAGTCAACAAAGTCAAGGTCAAAGTCAACAAGTGCAAAGTCAAAGTGCTAAAGTGCAAGTGTCAAGGTGCACAGGTAGTGCACAAGTAATTGTCCACAAAGGGTGAATTGGAGAAAGTGGTTGCAGGTTGCAGAGGTATTTCTCTAATTCCCTAAGGTTCAAAGTGTTTTTAAAGTGTTTTGGAAGGTTTAGGTGAACCCTCTCTTAGGTGCACAAGTGAAGACTTAAAAGGGAAATGTGAAGCGGCAGCGTATGCAGAAGTGAAAGTATGGCACCCCAATTAAAATTATTTGTTTTAGTCTAAAGTTACTACAGGACAAAACACGGATTCGTTGGCTACCACTTGTGAAGACAATCTTGGGACATCAAAGTGAGCACCAAGATACTCTTGCAGTTAGGAGCGTACATGAATCGACACTCAAATCAAGGCAAGGACTATTCTTGGACGATTCTAAGACTAAGCAAGAGTAAGCATAGTCTAAGCAAGGCAAGAGAGAGAAGTGCAAGAGACACACACTCTCCGACGCAGATGTTGGTGTAGCGCTTATTGCGGAATTCGCTTACACCACAGAAACTAAGCTAGAGTGATGTTACAACACCTCTATAATCATCAGTAGCTTAGCAAAATTTTTTAAACTGAAAAACTTATAACTGTATTTAGTGAACATCGAAAATTCACTTTACAGAAAGCTTCTCGTTTCCTTCAAGCTTCAATTCTGAACTGATTTACTTCAGTCTTTACACTACTGTATTAGCTTACAGTTAAACAATCTTTGCGTCACTTAACTTTGTCAAAACTGTGTTTTGAACTCATCAAAATTCCACCGGAACTTCACCGGACTGTTACCGGAATCTCACCATAATTGTATCGGAATACTACCGGAATCAACTGCAAATCTGTTTGTAGTTACTTCAAATGTGTATACATGAAGTAAGGAAGTGATACCTGAACTTCCTTCACTGAATGAACTCTATCTGAAGTTTAAAGAAAAACTTCACCAGTTCTAGATGTCTCTTTCCTGTCAGACTTTGTACTGTGTGTACATATCCATTTCACCAAAATCTTTGATCAACTTATAATAGAGACTTATAGCTACAAGATAAGCTATATCTCATACAAAACTATACACTGTACTTCGAGATCTAACTCATAGAAGTACCGGAAAATATTTACTGAGAAAACTGTAACTGTTAACTAACTTTCACAGTAACATGAAATCTCTCAGATTTCTTCACATACAAAGAATGCGCTCAAACTTCCACATGAACATGTGTTTTCTATTAGAGAAGATGTGTACAAAATATAGCTTGGCCTCACTTTGCTCATAGCTATGGAAAACTCTCCTACTCTGAGTAGTTTCTCTTTACCATCTCTCTTAGATGGATACTTGACATTTCAGGTTTTGTTATTCATCTCTACATACGCGATCTTTGGCATCTTCTACTCTATGCTATTCTATTTCTCTCTCATATGCGCACTTTTCATCTATCTATCTTAGCTCTCTTATATACAATTTGATCCGGTTTCAACAAACTCTAATTCTGGAAGTTTCTACGTTGTATATTACAGTCGTGAATTTGTCCCTTCACTAAGGCTTTGGTTTTCTGAACACTTTGTTTTTGCTTTTCTTTGTCTTTATGTTGTTATGCATAATTAGTGAGTGAATCTCCAACAGCTCCCCCTCAATCACTAATTTGCATCTTCCAGTCTTTCATATATTCTTCTTTTCTTTTATACCTGCCATTTCTTTGAATCTGCTTGTCTTTACTCCATCTAAGCTCTTTGTCAGAATATCTGCAATCTGATCTTTGGTAGGAATGAATACCAATTCAATCTCCTTCTCCATTACCTTTTCCCTCAGGAAATGATACTGAATTTCTATGTGTTTTGTTCTTGCATGAAATACTGGATTTGCTGCAAGATACAATGAGCTCATATTGTCTCCATGTATGATAGGTATACCTTGATCAATACCCATGCTTTTGAACAAGGTCTGCATCCATATCACTTCTTTAGCTGCTTCCACAAGTCCTTTATATTCTGCTTCTGTTGACGATAAAGCTACTGTGTGTTGCTTCTTTGAACACCAGCTTACAAGCTTATCTCCTAGGTATATCATATACCCATGTGTGGACCTTCTGTCATCTTGACTTCCTGCCCAATCTGAGTCACTCTATGCTCTCAGTTTTATATCTGATGTATAAGGATAATACAATCCTTCCTTTATAGTTCTTTTGATATATCTAAGAACTCTTTGTCCTGCAACCCAATGTTGATCCTTCGGACAATGCATAAACTGTGAGAGAACTCCCACTGCATAACTGAGATCCGGTCTTGTTAGTGTAGCATAAATTAAACTTCCCACTAACGACTGATACTTTCTCATATCTTTAAACTCTGCACCACCATATTTTCTAAGTTTATGATTTACTTCAAGCGGTGTTGAAGCTTCTCTACAATTCTCCATGTTAACTTCTTCAGTAAGTTTAGGAGATACCTTTCTTGCGAAACATATATACCATGATCTGTATATGTAACTTCCATTCCAAGAAAGTATGATAACTTTCCTAGATCACTGATCTTGAACTCTTTTTCAAGCAGTCTCTTTACCTCTTTAATTCCTTCATCTGAGGATTATGTCATCTACATAAATACAAATGTAGATCATACCTTCATCTGTTTTCTTGATGAGTAAACTTGCATCTGCCTTCGAACTTTGGTATCCAAGGTCATTGAGATACTTCACAAGTCTGTAATTCCAAGCTCTTGGAGCTTGCTTCAATCCATAGAGAGCTCTTCTTAGTCTACAAACATAATTTGGGTAACTGGAACTTACAAACCCTTCAGGTTGTTCCATGTAAACCTCATCTGATATATATCCATTTAGAAATGCATTCTTTATATCTAGCTGACTTAGCTTCCATCCTTTTGATGTTGCTATAGCAATCAATGTCCTTATGGTTGACATCTTTGCCACCGGACTAAACGTCTCATCATAATCTATGCCATATGTCTGAGCATAGCCTTTGACTACCAGTCTAGCTTTATATCTGGCTATCCTTCCATCTGCAAGCTTCTTGACTTTGTAAACCCATTTGTTTCCAATCACTTTCTTACCATTTGGTTTTGGAACAAGTTCCCAAGTCTTGTTCTCTTCAAGAGCATTGAACTCTTCTTTCATCGCTTCTTCCCATTTTTTCTTACCTTTTGCTTCACTGTAAGTCTGAGGTTCTTCATCTTCCTTTACTAAGTAAGCATAGTTTTTCTGAGTCAAATAAGAAGTGTCATAGGAATACCTTGTTGGTTGTCTCCTTACTCTGTTTGATCTTCTAGGTTCAAACTCTTCATGTGTATCTGAATACACATCTTCATAAAATCTTGATCCATCTTCATTTCTCATACCTAATCCGATCCTGGATGTACTTGCCTGCATATGATCTTCATCTCCATTCACCTGCATATGTGATTTACCTTTTTCAATTCTTCTTACCTCTTCTTCAAGTGTTTCAACACTATGCTCTTTATTTGTATACCAGCTTTTTCCTTCATCAAATGTCACATCTCTGGAAACAATAAACTGTTTGGTTAGAGGACTCCATAATCTGTAACCCATCTGCTTTTCATCATATCCAATGAACACATATTTTTCAGCTTTTGGTTCAAGCTTATGTCTCAACTGTGATGGTACATAAGCATAAGCAACTAATCCAAACACTTTGCAATGATCAAGTGTTGGTTTCTTACCCCACCAAGCTTCATAAGGGGTCATCCCATTTAAAGTTGTACATGGTAATCTGTTTACCAGGTATGTTGCTGTATTTACAGCCTCAGCCCAAAGATAGTTTGGACAGTTCTTCTCTTTTAACATTGCTCTTACAAACTCAACTAGAGTTCGATTTGTTCTTTCTGCTACTCCATTTTGTTGCAGTGTATACCTGCAAGTTATTTCTCTTTTGATACCTGCATTCCATAGATAATCATTGAATTCTCGAGAAAAATATTCTCCTCCTCCATCAGACCTTAGTCTTTTGAGTTTCTGTCTTGTAAGTCTTTCAGCATATGCATGAAAATGTCTGAAAGCTCCAAACACTTCTGATTTCTCTTTCAAAACATAAAGAGTTATCCATCTTGTTGCATCATCAATAAACAGAACATAATACCTTGAGCCACTAATAGATCCTTCTTTCGTTGGCCCCCATACATCTATATGTATGAGCTCTAGCGCACCATCATGTTTGTAACCATTTTTCTGAAATGGTAACCTGTGGGCTTTTCCCATCTGACAGGCTTCACATTTGTGAATCATATGTTGGTTCTTCATGTTTGGTAATCCTCTCACGGACTGTTTCTCTATCATAGCTTTGATTCCCTTTTCATTAAAATGTCCTAGCCTCTTATGCCAGAGGTCTAGTTCTGTAAATACCTCATCACCATGTGTGATCAAGGCTTGACCAACATTCCCTTGTACTTTCAGAGTAAAAAGTCTACCTTCCTTTTTACCATGGACAATCTGTTTGTATCCTTTCTCTAGATCTTCAACAAATACTCCTTCATTTGTAAACCTGACTTGAAAACCTTTTTCTACTATCTGACCCACAGTGATCAGATTTTTCGGGATTGTTGGAACATACAAAACATTTGTTAGTAGATCAGCTCCATTCTTACACTTTACCATTCCAATTGACCTTACATTATGTTTTGTGTTATCACCTGTCTGTACTGTATGATTCGAAATGCCTCCTTCTAATTCCGATAATAATTCTATATTTCCTGACAAATGATTTGAACAACCAGAGTCAATATAGAATACTTTGAGGTCTTCATTCTCTGACACACTTATCGAGTTCATCATCAACGTCGTATGATCATCATTCTGTGTATCATTCGCATAGTTGTAGTAGGTAGTGTTGTGAGACTGATTCTGTCCCCAACCTCTTGCTCCACCTCTACCATATCCGCCTCTTTGGCTTTGTCTTCCTCTTTGATATCTTCCGCTTCTGCCTCTACTGTTGTTATTCTGATTCTGACTTGATCCTTGTGAATTATGCCAGCAATCATGAGCCAAGTGATTGCTTAATCCACAGATCCAGTAGGCTTTCTTGTTATTATTCTGATTACCTCTTCCTTTACCTCTTTTCCTGACATTACCTCTTCCTCTTGCATAATTTGCTTGAGCAGTCACTTCTTCTTCATCTTTTTCTTTACCTTTATCACCTTTCTTCTTGTTCTCTGCATACATAGCTGAACTATGTTAGCATTAGTCCAAGCAACTGATTTAAATCTGGTACAAAATGATTTAAAGACAATTCAGTTGAGAGTACGAAAGGTTTCCACCTTTCATCTCCTCTCAAACCTGTAAGCACTTGCGCTATTAACCTGTGGTCTTTGATATCTTCACCAATCGATCCAAGACTGTCTGCCAAGTCCTTCATCTTAGTGACATAATCACTAATGCTTTGACTTTGCTTTTTCTTGAATGTTGTGAACTCCGACCATAAGCTAGCCTTTCTAGCTTTCGTAGTATTTTGGAAGTGATCTTCCAACACTCTCCATATGTCTTCTGCTTTCTCCAGACCTCTAATATGCGGCAGTAGATGATCTGTAATGGTATTGTAAACATAAGCTCTTGCCGTTGCATCTTTCTTCTGCCACAGCTTCAAGGCTTCTACTTCTTCTTTCTTCGTTTGAATATCATCTTCGAAAGTTGGCTTCTTTTCTTCTCCTGTCACATATTTCATTAAGTCTTTACTCATAAGTAAAGATTCCATGCACAGTACCCATGCCGGATAATTATCTCTGTCCAATTTATCAATTGAGATATGATCTGCCATGATCTTCTTGTTTCTGTTACTTCCGGTGAATGTAATGTTAAAAGGTTTTACCTTTTACAAACCTTTACCCTTGAGAATTTCTTTGGAACGTTTCTTGATGCCGTTTGTTGTTGATCACCTCAGCTTTCACCTTTCTTTATGAGAATTCTTCAAATTCTCTTTCCGTTTCTTCTTCTGATAAACCTTTTCTGCTCTTCAGAACCTTTTCTGTTCTGGTACCACTTGTGAATCTTACCGCTCTGATATCATTGTTGATTAACAAGCTCTGATACCACTGTTGGTGCAGCGCTTATTGCGGAATTCGCTTACACCACAGAAACTAAGCTAGAGTGATGTTAGAACACCTCTATAATCATCACTAGCTTAGCAAACTTTCTGAAACTGAAAAACTTATAACTGTATTTAGTGAACATCGAAAATTCACTTTACAGAAAGCTTCTCGTTTCCTTCAAGCTTCAATTCTGAACTGATTTACTTCAGTCTTTACACTACTGTATTAGCTTACAGTTAAACAAACTTTGCGTCACTTAACTTTGTCAAAACTGTGTTTTGAACTCATCAAAATTCCACTGGAACTTCACCGGACTATTACCGAAATCTCACCGTAATTGTATCAGAATACTACCGGAATCAACTGCAAATCTGTTTGTAGTTACTTCAAATGTGTATACATGAAGTAAGGAAGTGATACCTGAACTTCCTTCACTGAATGAACTCTATCTAAAGTTTAAAGAAAAACTTCACCAATTCTGGATATCTCTTTCCGGTCAGACTTTGTACTCTGTGTACATATCCATTTCACCGAAATCTTTGATCAACTTATAATAGAGACTTATAGCTACAAGATAAGCTATATCTCATACAGACTTTACACTGTACTTCGAGATCTAACTCATAGAAGTACCGAAAAATATTTACTGAGAAAACTGTAACTGTTAACTAACTTTCACAGTAACATGAAATCTCTCAGATTTCTTCACATATGAAGAATGCGCTCAAACTTCCACATGAACATGTGTTTTCTATTAGAGAAGATGTGTACAAAATATAGCTTGGCCTCACTTTGCTCATAGCTATGGAAAACTCTCCTACTCTGAGTAGTTTCTCCTTACCATCTCTCTCAGATGAATACCCGACATTTCAGGTTTTGTTATTCATCTCTACATACGCGATCTTTGGCGTCTTCTACTCTATGCTATTCTATTTCTCTCTCATATGCACACTTTTCATCTATCTATCTCAGCTCTCTTATATACAATTTGATCCGGTTTCAACAAACTCTAATTCTGGAAGTTTCTACGCTGTATATTACAGTCGTGAATTTGACCCTTCACTAAGGCTTTGGTTTTCTGAACACTTTGTTTCTACTTTTCTTTGTCTTTATGTCGTTATGCATAATTAGTGAGTGAATCTCAAACAGCAGAGAAGTGAAGTGCAAGGTGTGCATGAAGAGAGACCAGGGAAGTGTGTAGAGAAGTGCTAAGCTAGTCCCCCAAGTATCCCATAGTCTTATTGAAGTGTGTGCATGCCGATAGAAGGTACCCATCCATCCCCCTTAGTGGAAGCTTGGTGCAAGGTGTGCGCAAGTGCAGGCTTGGAGAAGGTGGAGGTTTGGTGCAGAGGAGGCCGGAAGCAACAAGTCCCTTGGGTATTTGGTATTTTGTAATTGAGCACTCTGTGGGATTTTGCATCAAAGCATTGGATTGTATTGTGCTTCAACATTGTATTTGTCTTATTATAATCAATCGAGAGAGGCTTCCAATGTGTATCTTTCTTTTTGTCTTTCCCTTTTCTCCTACAAACACTCAAATCCCTTCTTGTCCAAGAATCCCCCAACAAGGTACTCCTAGGGAGGTCAATCACAAATTGAGCTCACATGAAGGTGAAATCATAGAGGACAAGTCTAGTGGGTAGTCTCAACTATGCCACATTGACAAGAGTAGATATATGTTACAGTGTGAGTGTGCTAAGTCAATTTATGCACACACCAAGGAAACCACACATGGATGCTGCCAAAAAGATTCTCAAGTATCTCAAAGGAACCATAAATGAAGGACTTTATTATCCTTATGTATCTGATTTAGGTTTGAAGCTATTTTCTAATGCAGATTGAGCTAGTTCCAAGGAAGATAGAAGGAGCACTTCAGGATATCTTACTTTTGAAGGATCAAAGCTTATTTCATGGTCATCCAAGAAGCAACCTATAGTTGCTCTTTCTTCCACACAGGCTGAGTACATGATCATATGGCAAATGTGTGTCCCAATGTAACACAACCTCAAACCAACCCTAATGGCTAGTACTACACAATCAAAAGGGAATACATGAATCACACGGCACAAGATGGTCCATACAACAAACAAGTAGTATGACAAAATTACCCACAAGCATACCCTCAACCAGGTAGGTACCAAGGCTAGTACAATGATCTGCCTCATTACTACAGATCCCCACAGAATTACCCTTATCAGAATCAATAGAGACCACAACCTGTTTTAGCTCAGCAGTCACCCCCACCAGCCAATGTCATTTAAGTCAAATATGCGGCTGCAGAAGAGAAACTTAGTAGGGCTTTAGTCCCTTCTTCCCCTCTGATCATAGAAAGTGATCCCAATTCAAACAGGTTTGACTCCACCCATGTAGATAGCCCACCAGCATACTACACGAAGTCTCCAGAACACATGGAAACTTATCAGTATGATAGTCTACCAATGGAACCCAATTGGGAGCTCGATTATGCCAATGTAATGTATGCTAACCCTAACTCATGGCCCCAGTTGAGATAGCCAAGAGCACAGGGCCTTAGAGGACCATGCTTTAGGTGCCAAGCAGATCACTTCATTAAGCACTTCCCACATCCTTTGATAGCAAGACAGTAACAATATTATAACATTCAATGCTTTTGTGCAGAATGTGGTAAAGAGCATATCATATGAGATTGCCCTAAGAACCCTGCTATGCCTCAAAAGTGATGCCCATTAACGTGATAGGTATTGTGCACACCTCAGATGGATCCAATACAACATATGTACCTATTCAAGCTATAATGAGAGTCCAGGCACTCTTGCAAAACCAACAATCTAACCCAGAAAAGGTAGCCAAGACTAGCAAAGAGGCAGAGGTGGACACAACTTCAACAACAATAATAGAAGCTATAATAGAAGGGACTACAACAATTATTCAAAAGATCAACCACATGAAGACTCATTGCTTCTTATGAATCTAAGCCACAAAGAAGGTAAAGAAGATGATCATTTGTTCTACATAGATTCAGGATGTTCGAATCATGTTGCAGGCAACATTGCTCTTCTATCTGATTTGGAAAGTCCAAAGCATAGACATGAAGTGCAAACACAGGATGACATGAAGCACAATGTGGAGAAGATTGGTAATGTCAAAGCTTCCAATGGTAGGACAAACATTCTGAGTAAGGTTCTCTATGTACCCACTATCACTAAAAACCTAATAAGTGTAGGCCAAATAGTTGAAAAAGGCTTGCAAGTTAGGTTCACCCAACATGGAGCTTTTGTGGAAGATCCATGTCAAGGCTTCAAGAAGATAGCTCGAGGTGAGAAGCATGGTAGGCTCTTTACTTTTGAAGTAGGAGAAACCAGGAACATAGCTCTATTCAACTTTGGGTCTCAAACCCTAAGTGAGCTTGAAGTGTGGCATAAGAGACTTGCTCGTGTGAATGAAAGAACCTTGAAGGATATATGCAGGGATCAAAGTGTTCTAGGATTGCTGAACATATCAAAGCAACACATGATCAACAAGTGTGATGCATGTCAGATTGGGAAGGCACAAAGACAACCATTCAACCACAAAGGCTACATCCACAACAACTTATTGGACTTAGTACATACAGATGTATGGGGACCAAGTCAAGAACCTTCATTGGCAAGATCAAGGTATTATGTCTCATTTATTGACGACCATAGTAGATGGACTGTTCTATACTTTATCAAGAGTAAGAATGAAGTGTTTGATTGCTTCAAGAAGTATCTTGCACATGTGGAGAATCATACAGGTAGATCACTAAAGAAGCTCAGATCTGATGGAGGGGGAGAATACTTCTCCAAAGAGTTTGATGAGTTCTTGCAGGACAAAGGTATCAAAAGGGAAGTGACTACTAGGTACTCTCCTCAACTAAATGGAATCGCAGAGAGGAGGAACAAGACATTGGTTGGATCAGCCCGAACAATGCTTGAAGAGAAGAAGTTGCCACATTATCTATGGGCAGAAGCTATTTCAACTGCTATGTACCTTGTCAATAGACTACCATCCAAATCACTTCAAGGTATGACTCCTTATGAAGCATGGCATGGAAGAAAACCTAGTCTTGGACATTGCAAGGTTTTTGGTTGTTTAGCTTATGTTCATGTACCATCACAAATAAGAGGTAAGCTAGATGAAAGGGCAACAAAGGCAGTGTTTATTGGATATGATTCAACTCAGATGGGTTACAAGTTCTTCAATCCTTCAACCAAGCAATTCACTACAAGTAGAGATGTTGTGTTTGAAGAACACAGGTCTTGGTATGATGAAGACAAACAAAAGGTAACACTACCATATGATCTTGATTCTAACTCTCATCAATTAGGAAGCAAGCATGATACACAGGTCTAGGATCCAAGAAGTGATACAGACGATGACCAAGATGAAAGAGAAAAGGATCACAAGCTATGGAAGTCAAGAGGCAAAGCAAAGATGCAAGAGGTTGGAGAATGCTCCAAACAAGCACCTAGAAGATCAGCAAGAGAGAAGAAACAACCAGAAGGTATGGATATGATTCCACATTTGTTACAAAGCATTCAATCTACTTGGCAAAAGACTCTATTTCAGAGGAACCCTCAACCTATGAAGAGGCAAAGGGAAACCCTAATTGGGAAAAGGCCATGAACGAAGAGATAGATGCATTGAAGGAGATGGACACTGGGGATTTGGTTCCAATGTCACCGAATCAAAAGGTAATTGGTTGCAGATGGGTATATAAAGTTAAAAGAAATTCAGATGGATCAGTTTGTAGGTATAAGGCAAGATTAGTTGCCAAAGGATGCTCACAAACTCATGGTATAGACTATGAGGAAACATTCTCACCAGTTGTAAAGATGACTACAATTAGGACATGGATAAGTGTAGCTACTGCAAGGAATTGGAGACTCCTCCAACTTGATGTAAAAAATGCATTCTTAAATGGTTGGATAAGTGAAGAGGTATACATGTCACAACCACCAGGTTTTGAAAACCCTAATCATCCATCTTATGTTTGCAGACTTAAGAAAGCATTGTATGGATTGAAATAAGCTCCTAGAGCTTGGAATTATAGGTTGGTTACATATCTTCAAGACCAAGGGTTCAAAGCTAGCAGCTCAAATCCTTGTCTATTCATCAAAAGGGATCACAATGAGGTTATCTATCTATGTGTATATGTAGATGATATTATTGTGACAGGTGATGATCTAAATGGCATTCAAAGGATCAAGAGACACATGCAAGAGGAGTTCAAAATCAGTGACCTAGGTGAGCTCACATATTTCCTAGGTATGCAGGTGATATACACAGATGAAGGAATGTATTTGACTCAAAGAAGATACATTCAGGATCTTCTTCTCAAGTTCAAAATGGAGAACACTAAACATATAGGTACACCTTTGGAGATGAATCATAAACTTAGTGTTTATGAAGGTGAGAAAATTAAAGACATTAAAGAGTACCAAAGCTTGGTAGGTAGCTTGATATATGCTACTCATACAAGGGCAGACATCTCATATAGTGTGGGAGTTCTTAGTCAATTCATGCACTCAATGAGAAGACCACACATGGATGCAGCTAAGAGAGTACTTAAGTATCTCAAAGGTACAATCAACGAAGGTATATTCTATCCTTACTCTTCAGATTTGGATATCAAAATCTATTCAGATGCAGATTGGGTAGGAGCTAAGGATGATAGAAAAAGTACACCTGGTTACTTAGCATTTTCAGGTTCAAAGCTAGTGTCATGGAGTTCCAAGAAGCAACCAACAGTTGCTTTATCTTCAACTCAAGCAGAGTACAGAGGCTTGACCATAGCAACTCAAGATGCAATATGGTTAAAAGCATTGTATATAGATTTGGGACTAGTGAGTTCCAAACCTCGCATATTTGGAGATAATGTAAGTTCCATGCATCTAGCAGCAAATCCTATTTTCCATGCGAGAACCAAGAACATAGAAGTCCATTACCACTTCATCAGGGAGAAGCTCATGGCAAAGGAGATCGACATTTCTTTTGTTCCAACTGAAAAGCAAGTAGCAGATATGATGACGAAGGCACTTCATGGAATAAAGCTTTGTAGATTCAAAGATATGGCAGGTATTCAACCTATCAGAGAATGAAGACTCAAGCATACTTTAGCTTGAGGGGGAGCTGTTGGAACATCAAGCTTACACTATGCTTGAGGTGGATTTGATCTACATCAAAGGCTATCGCGTCGAAAGAATATCCGTTGGAGAGTTTTTTTTTTCATATGCTCATTTATTGTATTTTTTTGAGAAATTTTTGATGGTTCATTTACCGTTGTAAAAGCCTTGAGCTTTACACATGTAAAGGTAGAAATATAGAGCCCAAATCCCACGAATTTGTGGTGGTTGAAGTTGCATTCAATCAAGCAATCAATCACCTAAAAGTAGATCAAAGTAGATCTTCACTTTTCCTAGATTATAGGAAAGTGAATTGATTCCCTCCAACAACCATTCCCACCTTCATTTGAATTCAAATTCAACTTGTAAAAGTCATGGAACACTCCTAGAGGCTATATAAGGACTTGAAATCACTTGTACATTACATGGAAGCAATCTACATACACTTGTGACCATCATTGTCTTGCTCCTTCAATTCTCTGCATCATCTTCTTCACCAACAGTAATCTTGCAGAGGCTGTTGCTCTCTCTCCAGAGCTCCAAATTGAGTGAAAGATGACTCCTTGGAAAGGTATTAGTGTCTAGTTTATGCCTATACATTTTCATAGAATTTGGTTTAGTACATTGGGAGAAATCTGGGTTTTTCTATCTTGGGTCAATCTCTGTGTATTCCTGAAAAATAGGAAGTACCACCGGCGAATGTCGCATTCATTCCTATAGCATATTTTTCTTATTCCTTATACTTTTGTGCATTCCATACACTCAACCCTATGTGTATCACTCCCATAAAAGCATTTGTTCTAATTATAATCACGCTGGTCGCTATGGGCATTTGAAGCTCAATGTCTCTTCCATAGATAGTAAGTTTTTTGAGCTAGTCGACCCACGAACCTATCTGTTTTGTATCGACTCATTCTCCTTGATGTTCCAAAGTACATAGTGTGTTTCTTTGCACTTATAGCATGCCTATCTATTTGAGTATCCATAAGCTCAAGGGCTGGTCTTGTGCCGGTTGGCTTGACCAAACTTCGTCACTTCAAAACGCACTTTTCTACCTTCTACAAGCTTCTCCAAGTTCTTTCAGTTAAGTAGTCAACAATCCTTACATGCCAAGCATGAGAAGCTTGCTTAAGTCCGTATAAAGACTTTTGCAATGTGCAAACATATTCTGGGTGCTTTGAATCTTCATATCCTTGTGGCTAGTCCATGTATACTTCTTCTTGTAACTCACCATGTAGGAAAGCATTCTTCACATCCATCTGATGCAAAGCCCATCCTTTTGATGTAGCTACTGCAACAAATGTTCTGACAATAGGCATTTTAGCTAATGGGCTAAATGTTTCCTCATAATCAATGCCATATGTTTTTGCATATCCTTTTGCTACCAATCATGCTTTGTACCTGCTCATGCTACCATTAGCATTGTGCTTTACCTCATAAACCCACTTGCAGTCTATGGGTTTCTTCCCTTGCGGCAATGGAACTAGCTTCCATGTTTCATTTCCATGAAGTGCAACCATCTCCTCATCCATAACTTTCCCAATCTGCATTTCCAATTGCATCTTCAAAACAAGAAGGTCCAACATCTTGTATTACCTCGGTCATCTAGGCACAACGATGAGCCATATAATTGTCATATGTCAATCATTGCACTGAATTCTGCATCCTCCAAGATCTTCTTGGTCTTGGGTCACTTCTCCTTGTATCATCTGCATGTGCCTTTCTAACTCCTGGAGTCTTCACATAGAGCAATCCAAGTTCTGTTGGAGTTAGACATATGCGGAAGCACATGAACACCACAAGGAAGAAGAAGAAGCTTGGAGCACAACACACAATACTGAATGTATTACTAGAGAATGTACAAAGATAAGTAGCCCATTAAGGCAATAGGCATATATACAAGTTGGGGAAAAAAAACCTCCTAAAGAGGGAAAAAAGTACCCCGATGGTCCTAGAGTGTTCACACACATCACTACCTAAATATATCAACAAATTCCCCCTGGGAGTGATGCGCTGAACAAGTAGCTGGCACTCATGTATTAGGAAGTGCCAAGCTATGTGGAAGTAAGCCCAAAGCTTTGCGGAAAGCTTCAAACTTCTCCCTAGGCAGAGCCTTCGTGAAAAGGTCTACAATGTTCTCCTGCGTGGGCACATATGCCAATCTGATCTCCCCAGCAAAGAACCTCTCCCTGAAATAATGATAATGCACCTCAATGTGCTAAGTGCGAGCATGGAACACAGGGTTCCTCGCAACTGCCAATGCGCTCTCACTGTTAATGAAGATGGTGGTGGCACAAGACTGACAAACACCCAAATCAGCCATAAGGCGTCTGAGCCACACGACACTCAACAGTAGCTGTGAAATTTGCCCTATACCCAGCCTCACAACTAGAAGTGGCCACAGTAGGCTACTTCTTGCTCAACCAAGATATACATGAGCTACCAAGCAAGAAGCAAAAGCCACTAGTGGACACAAGAGTGTCATAGCAACCAACCCAGTCTGAGTCAAAAAAAGCATTCAAATCTGGCGGTAGTGATCCCCCCTTGGGATAAAACAACCCAAGTAGTCGAGTACCACTCAAGTAGCGAAAGATGCCCTTAACCACCTACCAATGCTTGACACATGGGCAATGCATAAAACTGCTCATCTGTGAGACAACAAACTGAATATCTAGCTGAGTAATGCATAAGTAAATCAGGCATCCAACAACTTGTTAATAGAGGATAGCATCAAATGCATCTCCAGCATCATGAAGACTCAATCGTAAACCTGTCTCCATAGGAGTGGCAATAGGCTTACAGTCTTCAAGGCCAAAACACTGCAATAATGTGTCAATATATTTCGTTTGTCACAAAGCCATTCCACCATCAACTTGCATAAACTAAATGCCCAAATAGTGATGCAAATGCCCCAAATCAAACATCTCAAATGAGGCATGCAAATCAGCCTTAAAATCAGCAATATGCTTCTCAATAGGACCAGTGAGCAACATGTCATCAACATAGACAACAATGATCAGAAGCACATCATTACCACGCTTAACATATAAGGTGCTTTCAGTTGGACTGTTCTCAAAACCATGTGCAATCAGATAGGCATGTATCTTCTCATACCAAGCACGTGCTGCTTGCTTTAAACCATATAATGCCTTCTTTAACCTGCACACATGGTTTTCTTACCCTTTCTACACAAAGCCACGGGGCTGAAAAACATACACTTCTTCATGCAAGTCACCATTCCGAAATGTATTTTTAATGTCCAACTGATGTACATTCCAACCATGATGGGCGGCAAGTGCGCAGATGCTCTGAATAGTAGTCATACGGCATATAGGTGCAAATGTCTCATCAAAATCAATGCCTCTTTCCTGTGCATAACCCTTTGCAACAAGCCTAGCCTTATACCTGTCAACTGTTCCATCAGGCTTATGTTTCAGCTTGTAAACCCACTTAGTGCCAATGGCCTTCTTGCCAAGAGGCAAGTCACATAAAGACCAAGTACCATTCTTCATTATAGCATCATATTCAGATTGCATAGCAGCCATCCACTTTTCTGAATTTTGTGCTTCATCAAATGAAACATGCTCGTTCTCATCACAGAGACTAGATGCAACCATAACATAGCAATCTGGTGCAAAAGAGGCACTATGAGAGCCTGATCGAGTACAATATGACAAAGGTGCATCTAATTTGCTGTCATGCAAAGTTTGCACCAACCATTTTGGCATAGTTTTTGCCTCCTCAATAGCAACTCTCTCATTAACAAGTGCATCATGTAAATCTGCATCAGAAATGGGATAATCTACATCATCACATGAAACCTGCAAAGGCTGAGAAGTTGCCTCATTAGTACCATCACTAGACTATCCACCTATAAAAAGAGGTAGTAAAGTATCATACATGTATTTGGAGCTAACAGATGTCTCCTTCGTACATGAAAGCAATGGTTGAATAGCATCTTCCACAAAAACAACATCACGGCTAACCAGAATGAGTTTACTCTGTGGATGATATAGACGATAGCCCTTACTTTCAGAATTGTACCCAACAAAAATACATTTTACTGCTTTATCATCCAATTTTGTGCGATGTTGTTCAGGCACTAATGCATATGCCAAAGAACCAAAAACACACAGATGAGCAATAGATGGTTTGTGATCATGCCAAGCCTCATATGGAGTGATAGACTACATTGCTTTAGTGGGATAGCTGTTAAGTACATATGATGCATACATGATAGCCTCAAGCTAGAAACTGTGGTAAACCCTGACTCTTGACCATACACCTTGCCATCTCCATGAGTGACATGTTCTTTCATTCAGCAACTCCATTCTCTTGAGGTGTATATGGCACTGTACACTCGTGTTTTATCCCACGTTCAGCCAGAAATGCATTAATCAGAAGACATATATTCCCCCCCTTGATCAGAACGGAGGGTGCCCATTTTAAATGCTGACAAATTTCAGCCAAGACCGTTTGAAGCACATGAACACTTCCGACTTTGCCTTCAATGGATATATCCATGCATGCCTGGAAACATCATCGATGAAAGTCATGAAGTAAAGATAATTTCCAAAAGAAGGTGTCTGCATAGGACCACAAACATCACTATGTACAAGCTGCAATTTCTGAGTAACCCGAACTGAACCATCTTTTGGAAAGGAGGAATGAATCACGTTCAAAGTGTCTAGGTTTACCACAATTCCAACATCCTTTATGGTCATTACCTGAATCATTTCTTTGGAAATTTTTGTGTCCTCTTTGGCTTTCCCTGCCTCGAAATTGTCCTCTTCCTCATGCATGATTTTGTTGTTGACCTTAGTCTTGGTTATTGTGTCCTCTTCCACTTCCAAAGCCTCTACCTCTTCCTCTTCCTCTGCTAGAGTAGAATACCTGCTCAAAACTAGGTTTTCTTTGGGAGTTCAAGTCCTCACCAAGATTCTTTTCTTCAATAATCAGCATGGATACCATATCAGTAGAATTCAGAATATTTGCATTGGTCTATATAGATGTTCTGAGCTGCTTATATGCATCTCCTAAACCACGAAGGCACACTTCCACCTTATCATCGTCATCTAAATTCACGCCAATAGATGCAAGTGACTCACATATGCTTTTGGTTTTCAGGGTGTAGTCACTTATCGACATGCCCTTTTTCTCCAATATATGTAGCTTGTTCTTTAGTTGCAGTTTTTGTGCCTTTGTATTGGTCTCATATAGTGTGACCAAACTGCTCCAAGCCTCTTTCGGAGTCTTGGCATCCTATATGTGCCCAATCATGCTATCCTATATGCTAACATATAGGATAACATATATGTAGCTTGTTCTTTAGTTGCAGTTTTTGTGCCTTTGTATTGGTCTCATATAGTGTGACCAAACTGCTCCAAGCCTCTTTCGGAGTCTTGGCATCCTGTATGTGCCCAATCATGCTATCCTATATGGGCTTAAAATGGAGGTCAAGATGACTCTGAAACAGAAATCTGACAAAAAAAGTGACCCTAAAGGGCCTAAAGGGATAACTCTTAAAAATATTTTGATGACTTCTATGTTCACACCAATTTTCAAAGAAATCTGAGGTCATTTATGAATCGTACTTTCTCCATGCCTTCTTACATACTCTTCACCCTCGGCCTTCTCCACGAGCTCTCTACAGCCACAATGGCTCTCATACCATGTCACGATGAAGGAGACAAGGAAGAGAGCTCACACACACACTCTCACAATCAAAGAGGAGCACACACATAGATTGAGGCAAGGAAGAATATTCTTCTTCTTCTTCTATTACATAAAAAGGAATGTACAAGAATGACCTAAAACAACAATACAACAAGTGCAATATATCAAGAATAGTATATAAAGAAAATCCTAATGTCCACGAATGAATGAAGTAGCAAGAAACAAATATGCCATCACTCTCAGTAGATAAATATAGTAAAGCTCAATGAAGTATCTCTGACATATATTGGCGGACCACTATACATGTCAAAGAAATGAAAAAGTGATATGTGTCATCCTAGATCATCACATGTGGGGCTCATTGAAAGGACCACTTCTATAGACATTTTTTATAAGAATGAACACACATAAATGGAAAAGTCCAATAGAGAAAGATGAAAAGATGTGAAGAGATAAATAAAGAACCTTGATTCTCAATCTCCCAAAACCATAGGTACAAATACGACATTTCTCAATGTGTAGCTTAGATGGAAATCTAGATAGAACCTAGGGGAAGAACCTAATCAGGTTGGATCATGGAGACCATTCTTATATAGTTGTCATTGTGATGGGAAGGTGTCAAAATAGTTGAAAAAATAATGAATTACACCTTTTGGATATAAATCTATGACATGAGGTCGACCTATATCACTCCTTCAAGTTGAGAGCATCATCCCCCAAGCCATGTCAAAGAAGGGTCAAGTCCTCCTTTGCATTAACATCATTGATGTTCTTTGGGGAAATTTTGCAACACCAAAGGTCCTTTGGTTTCGCCTTGAATGGCAAACAAGTAGCTTAGAAGATCATGCCTCACCTAACCAAATGGTTAGGCTTATAAAGATCATCTATAACCATTTATGGTTAACTCATGAACTTCATCTAGATTTGGATTTAAGGTTCCATAAATGTAGGGACTCTCAAAATGGAGTCTACTCATGATGGGAGCCCTAACAATTTAGAGTACCATGGATCATTTGCGGTCTCACATGGGTAGATGATTCTGCATATCTAACACTATAATAGACTCAACAAAAAATAAAATATCTCTAAGGCTTTTAATTTATGGGCTAAAGACAAGGGGATTGCAATAGCAGCCTCTTGACTATAGGTTTTTTATGTGCATAGAGATTTGATGCTTACAAAAAAATGTTATCCAGTAATGAAATTAGTTTTTTTTTTGGGTGTTTTCTACCTATCCATTGGCATCAGGGTATTATGTACATGATTTTGTATGGATATTTCATATGTATCAAAGAGGTTTTCTGTATCATGGTTTATAGAGTGTGTATCCCTATCATAGATGACCTTGATAAGGCACTCATACTATAAAACACGTGTTTCTAAAAAAAATTGATACTATGGTCACAATAAAATATGAAGAATCTTTTTGCGTCTACATTTGGTTGAATAACAAGTGGTCATTGAAATATATGATTTTTTTACCTGATGTTTACTTGGATTAATGAGAAATATGAAGTACGCTCCCCATTGTTCAAATGGTTTCCACCTAGTTGAGGCCTCAACTACTTTTTAGTCCACATACTTCTTTGTAGTCCACATCATTTGCATGTACCTCCATTACACTTTGAATATGCTTGGCCACCATAGACCACTATCTAAAACCTTATATACCATCAATTGAACTCATAAATGTTCATTTGCATGGATGGCCTCCAAGAAGTTTAGCAATTCATGTGAAAAGAAAGATCTACAAGGAATGACACCATGCATCTTTTATACAACTTATGGATAAGAGGAAAGCATTCACACTTCACCAAGAGGAATCATTTTTCCTTAACTACCATGTGCATGATAAGCTCACCTATTGAAAGTAGTTCAATAATGTCCTCACATCAAGCAAGTTTTTAAATTTCTTTGTGTTCCTACGTATGAGCTTATGTAGTATGGGCAAGATCTTAGAAAGTGAATATTCAACCTCTTCTGGACAAGGAACCACCTAAGTTTGAAGAACCCTAAAAATAAATTCTCCCCCCTCTCAACCCAATTTGTTATATCCAAAATACAATCCCCAAGACTCTTATGCCAATACCCCCTATCCCCCTTGTCCTACTCAGTCACATCCCCATTTCCTGTCTGTGAAGTCTCCATTTTCAATTTGTCATCAGACAGGTGGCCCTCAGCCCTTTCTTGCTGGGAAAAAAAAATTCAAATACACTCAGTTAACCATTTTCCAAGTATTTGGTGCATTATGTAATAAGGAAACATGTGCATTTTTCAATCCAAATGCCATCCTCATATAAATGTGAATTCCCCAACGAGTGATATTCTTTTCTTGATCATAAAGGTCAATGTTTAACTAGTTACAATAAAGCCATCCATAAAATAGTGTTGTACTTGACCATGTGCTTCCTCCAATACTTACTTTGTGAAAGGTCCAAGAAACCCATCTTGGATAGTGGCCCTAGTGGATAGCCATTATCATGCATTCTTAGGATGAGATGGCTGGATAAGGCTAAGAAAATCCACCACCTAAGATCTATTTGAATGGGTGGATGGAACGGACATGCGAAAAGTCACCTCGATTATGTACAAATGCCCCCCTTGCTAATGAAGGAGATGTGCCATTTAACTGACTGTTTTTTTCTCAAGAGGAAGTTCGCCCGAAGCATAATCTCCCTATGATTGAATGGGCATAGTACCCATGGGACCCCCCCATATCGCACAAAACAAAGGGTTAGACTACCCGAAGGGGACACTAGAAAGGACTGTCGGAAGGCAACTCGTTTCGACTAGTTGCACTGGCGTTAGATCCACAAGTTGTCCTACCATAGGGAGGGGTTGAACCCTCGCTCCCGCCTCAAGAGACGAAAGGCCCAACCACCTAGCGTAACGTGCACGTACATTTATGTAGTTGTTGTTGCGTGTTGTGTTGATCTCATTGGTATCTCTCTCTATATATATATATACTCCTCATGTTTTGATGTCAATTTTTGCATAAGCTTAGGCTTGCACGGTGAGAGAATGCTCCCTCCACATTTGGCGCTCATGCTACACTGAAAGCCTACTCTACCAGCTTTACAAATCCCTCCCAATTTCTTCTTGGTGTGCTACGTGGTGATACTACCGCCACGTACGTGCATATGACATGCTATCTCCATGGAGAATCGAGTTCTTAGTACTTACTTCTATCTCCTTCCTCCTCAAGCTAACGGATGAGTCGGCATTTTGTATTCTCACAAAGCGATGCTTCTGCTTCGATCTCTGTCTACGGCAATGGGCATAGCTCTTTCGCAGCGCCCATCACAGCGACAAGAACACCTGTCATTCACAGTAGCGGCGAGACTCACGAGTCACATGGGTGACCGACCACGACACATAATGTGCTTAAAAAGCCAATGCATCTGAGCTTCAGGCGTCAGGCGTCAACTTTTCTGATTGAAAACTCGTACGAGAACATTTTAAATTGAAGGTGGCCCATGTCTCACGATCACAGTACAGTCCTCTAAAGAACTAAAACCTCAGCATGTATCGCTGAGTCTCCAATAAGCTTCGAGCACGTAGATGCGCAAGCGTGATAGCCACGCGGAACCAATAAGCTCGGGCTAACAGATACCACGACGAAATTTAATGCGCCATTTTTTTGATTGCCACGTCCATCGTCTACAGCATCGATGCAAGCACTTGTAAAGTCGGAGTGTCAATTTTCAAAGCTTTTACTTTCCCATACAAGAATCAATCAGGCTTTTTCATCACTTTATTGTTCAACCAAGGATTATGCATTGCTATGCTGATATGATGTTATCGTTTCGTGAGACGCAATGCTCGCGAAAGAGTTGGGGAGGAACCGAAAATCAGTCACTATGGTTTCGCCCTCCTGCGTGAATGGATGGGACTCGGGAGGTAGAGCAGCACTGCCCCGTGCAAATGAAGCCATTGATTTCCACGGCACGAGTGTAACTTGGGTCTTATTCAACTAAGCAAGCTGGCTTTCGATCGTGATGTGCTCTCCATATGCTCATTGCTCTGTGTGTGTTTAGAGTGGCCATATCAGAGCTCACGGGCATCACTATCAGTTAACACACAAGTATAGACTTTAAGAGGCCAAAGTTCAACCAACTATCCTACAGGACGTGGACCAAGGTTCAAGTTCCAGGCTGGACATGTTATGGCTTAGGCCAGTTAAACCCAGTTGTAATTATGTCTCTCAGTTGTAACCTTGTCTAACCTTGCTTTTTGGGATACGGGGGATCCCGCGGGTGCTATGCCCATTCACTTGTACAATTGCAATTTCAAAGTTAAAGTCCGGGGGAGTAGGCTTCGGTTGAACCTCCATTTAAAAAAAAAAAAAAGTATAGACTTTACATGGGTCCTCTTTTTTTTATTTTTTTTGAGAGTACAATGAATCGGAAGGACACACATATCCAACCTCGCAAGGTAGAGGCACTCATCTTGGGGAACTCTTGAGGCATCCAGCTCTGAGTGGAACTTGAACCCAGGCCATCTCCTTAGGAGTACAAGGCACATCTGTTAAACCATGCCTGTTAGATATGAATCCGCTTTTTGCTATTAACAATAGATAAAATTATATTGTAACAACAAAAACATTGATTAAAAAATGGACTAGTTATTGAATGTAGCAAAATCAGAGGTGCTATCTCGTAGGTGGGTTGGTTTGGCACTTGCCTCTTGAGGCAGAGGTCTTGTGTTCAAACCATGGACTACACATTGGCTTTGGACAATAAGAAAAAAAAAAAAGCCACAGGTGCTCCAAAAACTAAACCACTAAAACAACTACACATAAACCAAGATCATACATTCTATGAGTGCATTGAAAACACATTGTACTTTGGCATTTTATCATGAAATGATCACAATTACTGTGAGAAACCAGACTCTCGGAGTGAAGCTCGTATTTAACTTTTTTTTTTTTAATAAAAGGAAGTTCAGCCTTAGCCTATCCTCCCGGACTTTAATTAAAATAAAGAAGAAAAGTTACAAGTGAATGGGACTAGTGCCCATGGGACCCCCAAATCCCACAATGCAGGGGAGGAGTATGGCAAGCTAAAGGGCATTACAAATGAGGCGGATAAATCTATCATCTCCCTCATGTTAGACCCATTTGGGTTTCAACTTGTTGTTTTTGAGGAGATAAATATAGTGATGTCTAAACGGTGGAGATCTCTTATCTCGGGAGATTCTTTTACCTAGAAGAAACAAGGATTTCTCGATTGACCATTCCTTAGGAGTTTGGCCAAAATTGACAGCACATTGCTTCCTCCAAATCTTCCAAAGAGTCTCACCCCTCATGCCATTCCATAGCCTCAATGAGCAGCCGACCGCCTCACCCAACAACGCCTGTTGCCAATTGATTTGGTTCGTGAGTCTCAATACCCGTGTCACATGAAGCTAGATAACACGGGACTTGGGGCAATCGAAGAACATGTGAGCTAAATCTTCGATGCGTCAATGGCAACGCTTGCACCATGGTGGCACACCATAGATTTTGTTAGCCCTTGCATTGGACCAGATTCCCTTATGCAAGATTTGCCACATGAGAACGGACTTTTTGATCTCAATTAGGGGGTGCCAAATAGACATGAACTTTAGTTCCCATCGAAGTTTGGTCCAAGAAAGGCACCACCTCTTGTTAAGGGTGTGATGAACATCTAAGTTCTCTTTGAAGTTGGGGATTCTGGATATTTTCTTACCATTGCTCCATTTGAGGTCCTCCATGCAAGGAAGTTCCTGTCCGCAGAGAAGGGGGGTTAGTTGAGTAGTCCCACGCTAAACACCTGCCTTGAAGAAGAGTCCATTCCTCGAGGGTAACTCTATGTCTCGGGTCTAAGTCGTCGAACCTAATCCACTAGCTGGCCTCTTGTTTCCAGAGCTGTTTCCATTGTTTGAACCCCTTGTTCCATAACCGCTTTGCAATTTGGAGGTTCCAAGGCTCCACCCCCCTTATGCCGCTGATCGGGAACGAGATTGAGTCATTTTGTCTTATCCGAGCCGCCGACTTCCACTCATCACCGATTCTCATGAATTGTTTGGCCTTGTTCCAACTCTTCCATAAAGAACACACGAGGCTAGAGCCTTTAGGAGACACCGGGTGGGGGGAGAACAAAAGCATGAGAATCCCTATGTCCTTCCAACCAGGATGGCCAACTAAGGTAAGGTCTTCCATGTTTTCGAAGATCAATTTAGCCCAAGAGGACTCACTATTGCTCCAAGCCTTGATAAGCCACTTTGCTACCAGCTTGTTAGCCAACCCAATGATGATTGAAGAATAAAGTCCCATTCCAATCTGTCATACGCGTTGTCGAAGTCGATCTTAATGAATACCAGATCTTGTGCATACTCCTTATCAAATGCAAGGCCTTCCCAAATATCGACAATTGCTTCAAGTATAGATCTACTTTTTTTTTTGT
The DNA here is from genome assembly GCA_020310875.1 of Ceratopteris richardii. Taxonomy (NCBI): domain Eukaryota; kingdom Viridiplantae; phylum Streptophyta; class Polypodiopsida; order Polypodiales; family Pteridaceae; genus Ceratopteris; species Ceratopteris richardii. The sequence continues at coordinate 25,174,410 of CM035423.1, forward strand.
TTTTTTTTTTTAAATGGAGGTTCAGCCAAAGCCTACTCCCCCGGACTTTAACTTTGAAATTGCAACTCTACAAGTGAATGGGCATAGTACCCATGGGACCCCCCGTATCCCACAAAGGTGGGGTTAGACAAGGAGACATGATTACAACTGGAGACATGGTTATAATTAGCTTTAGCTGGCCTAAGCCATAACATGTCCAACCCAGAACTTGAATCTTGGACCTCCGCCTCAAGAGGCCAAAGCTCAACCAACTCTCCTACGGGACGTGGACTAGTATAGATCTACCTTTGATAAAACCTTTCTAGTCCTCACAAAGCCATGACTTTAAATGTTGTTCAAGCCACTTTTTGCATGCATTTCATGTAATTTCATGTAATTTCATTTAATTTCATGTAGTGAAAATGATTTTACTCATAAATTCACAATGGTAGAAGAAAGCGAGCAGCAAGCTCATCCAGACCACTCATTCTGTTTCACTGCACTTTATTGAAGTTTGTGCTTTGGTGTCTCGGAATGTAGAAGTTTAGAAAATGATCACATACGTTTGGATTGCCCTATAGTGTGCGCGCAATTCATATGCGATTGTGTATGTGTGTGTATTTATTTTTAATTTTATATAAATGGAAGTTTAGCAAGCGTTTATTATTTTTTTTTTTTTATATAAATGGAGGTTCAGCAAGCGCCTACTGTTTCGACCTTTAATTTTGAAAGAACAATTCTCTCGTTTACTCTCTCGAGCTTTAATTTTGAAAGAATAATTGTACAAGTGAATAGAGATAGTATTGGTTGGAATTCTTATATCTTCAAACTTTAATTTTGAAAGAATAATTGTACAAGTGAATGGACATATAGTTCATAAGACTTCCCATATCCCACAAAACAAAAATTAGACAAAATTACAATTGATTTCAATTGGCCAAAACCATTACAAGAGCAATGAACAACTCTGAATCTCTGTGGCGAGAATTAAACTCTGAACTTTCCCTCAAGAGATCAAAGATTTAACCACTAGACCAACTGAACGTGAACTTCAATGCCAGATCTGAAGTTTATTTTTTTGAGCCGTGACTCTTCGTCAATCGGAGTCGACTCTAACTGTGCTTGAGCTGGGCCGCAGCCTGCAGGCCCTTCGGCCATCGTAGCGGTGGGTTCTAAAGCGTACATGCGCAGAGAGAACAGGTCCGAAAATTGGTTTTTAACCCTTTTGCTAGTCGCCAAAACTGAAATTCGTCTGCTACTTCGCTTTCCTCCCGGTTCGTCCTTGTCTTTCAGCATCCGATCTCTTCTCATCTACTGATCAGCTCTCTCGCTCCTACTCTCTCTGTGCCACTCTCCGTTTAACCTCTTCCGCCACGACTTTTTCTGCTTAGTAAAATAATTCATACCTTCCATATCCTCTCTCTCCCGTGGTGTCCCGAGCAATCGCTTATAAATCATCTCCTGATCTCTGTTCATCAGTTTGGCTCTTGCAATTTGTTCAGCAGAATGGAGTGTTCTTTGTCAACATGGCCTTCTATAGTACGCCATTTCTGTCTTTATCCTCGGCCATTTCGGTAGAGGCGATACTGGTTTGGAACAACACTAAACATGTCTGTGATAAAAATTGTTTTCTTGTCGACTTCCATGTCTACCTCAACTAAAGTATTGACCCTTCTGTTTAGTTTATCAGTGTTCTCTTTTTGATATTTTTCTGTAGAAATTCACGCAATCCAAATTCATGGAATTCCCAATTCTACCCATGCTGCTTTTATCCTTCTGTGTGAGGGGAACAAGGGCGCATTACATATTTCTGATATAACGATTGTTCAATCCGGTGTTTTCTTTTGACAGTATGATGATTTATCCTGGATGGGGCTTGCTAATATAAATTCCCTCGGAAGTCCGGAGCGGAGCTTGGACCTTCCGAGTCAGTTCGAAGAATTTTCTTTCTCTTATCCGGAGGGTTGGAGCCGTGCATTTCCCACGCTACAAAGCCTCTCCAATGATAGTTCTTTTCAGATCTCTTCCTCTAGGAGGGACAATGCCGATGGGCTAGCGCCACCAGGGTTGCTTGCCAGCCTACGGTGCGAAAGCATAAACGCAGAAGACTTTACTTCAGCTTTGAACTTTCTTCCTCCCTGTAACGATACATCTGCGAAAGTGAATGGGGATATGTATGATACCTGTGATGAAAGAGTTAATGTAGAAGCTGCCGAGTTCGAGGAAGCCAGCAATGCTTTCATGCCCGAATCAGTGTCAGAACTGTCTGATGTAAATAGCAACGTGCTTCTGATCTCTGATCGCAAGGGATCCTCGAACGTGGGTGTCGATTCTGCTAATAATGCCTCTTTGTTGAACTCTGTAGAAGACGTGAGGAAAGTTGACAACGTCGTGTATGATTCAGCATCTTTGAGTAGGTAAGACAAATCCACATGTGTATGCTGTAGGAACCGAAGTGCCGTTTATGTCAGATAAAGTCTGGGAGTTTTCTGTTATTTGGCAGTACTTCAAGGTCTCCGGTTGTGAGTTCTGTTCAGACGGCCATGCAGGATCCTTCGACTCGGACAAATCAAGACAATGCACAACTGGCATACTTGGATGCACGAGGTGATGGGGCGGCGATTGAGATGGTGCAGCCCTCAGGAGTCTGTATTGCATTCCACTCCTCCATGATAAATGGATGTCTGGACGTGAATGAAAACAATGTGCTATCACAGCACCATGTACCAAAAAGCATGGTATAAACCCTTGCTGTACATGCATATAAAACTTAACAATAGTCATGTTGTTGAGAATGATTAGGGTTTAGTATTCCTGCATCGCCATTATGTTTCAGCTTCATGATGTCACTTTTATCGACCTTCAAATGAACTCTATTCATGCTCGAATATTGTTACTCGTGGTTGTCCTCCTCCACTGTGTGCATTCTTTCATATTGCTGACTATCGGAGACTGAATACACGAACTTATTATCTACGGTCTCTAATTTATTCAGGCTTTTTCAAATACTTTGGATGTTGTGAATCTTGACAGTCTTATTCTGTATATATTTGAAGGTGGCATGGAATGAGGTACAGACTGGAGACAAACATCCTACTGTCTTAAGTCAGCAGGATCGAATGGCAGCAATAACATTTGAACTAAAACGTAGTCGAGCTCAGGTAGGGCATGTCAAATATTAGTCTGTTGACGTTTTCTGATGGAAGGTCGCGTGAGAATTCTCAATTCTTCAATGCCATCTATCCTTAGGCAAGTCGAGCTCGGCGACGTGCCGCTAGTAAACGAAGGATCAGGCAATCTTCAGTACAGAAACTCATTCGCATGTCCTCTCAACCAATAAATACGCGGGAAAGGCGAGGTTCAAGCATGCCTACGCCAGCTTCCATTTCACAAAAATCTCCACACTCAGACTGCCACAGCCAGCAAGCCTGTTTGCCGCCATGCATCTATGATGGAAAGCCACATCTGAATCCAATACAACAGGTAGTGGCCGACACCAGCACTGTGAAAACCATTTCCAGCAAACCCGAGACCTGCCACCTGGACTTTGAGGTATGTGACGTTCAGTTCACTTCATCAATTATTAGTTTGATAATTTTTTCAACGTGCGGCTTGAAGTCATTTTGTTCGTCTGTGTATGTATGTCCGTAGGACACTTGTATTTCCTCAGACAGTAGCAGTTCTTCGCAGTCCAAGAAGGGTAACCAGAATGTAAACCGGTCAAGCGTTGTATCTTCCCTAGCCACCAGTCACATGGTTAGCGCAAATCAAACTTTGGATGCTGTTCTGCTTAGTCAGCTGCGAAGTGTACTAAATAAGGTGTTTCTGAGTGCCTTAGCCAAACTTTTCTCGTGTTTCATTTTCTCTCCTTTAAGTGCATATTTCTATTTCAACAAGTCTTTCAAAATTGCTCCAGTATTATTTGTACTTCTTGGATTGTATTTATTTAGATTCTTCTCTCTGCCTCTGTGTTTGCTTTGTAACGAGTTCATGAATTGACTGTGTCTATATATGTGTAGATGGATCTGCACACGAGGCTTTGTTTAAGGGATGCATTCTTCCGTCTTGCAAGAAATGCGAAATATCGTCAGAGCAGATCTGAGAGTGCTTTTGTCTTTCCTAGCAGTTCAAGGTAATTAGCGATTTCGACTTGGAAATTTATCTGCATATACGATCTTGGAGGTAATGATTTTGGCCTAGTGATTTGTCTCCATGACATGAACTTGGAAGTATCGATTTTAACTGAATGAACTATAACCATGATATGAACTTGGAAAATTTTGTAGTTGAACTCGTAAGAGCTGATGGATTATGCCTTGAGCCTCTGAATTTTACGAACGACAAATTCTAGTTGTCAGTGTTACAAAGTGTAATGAGGCGTAGATGTACTTGCTCATGCATTATAAATCTGATCACATTGGCACGCATGTATCATATCAGACGATGTTGATCAGTTCTCAAGTTTCTGGACTAAAATAGTATGGCAGTATTTCTAAGGGATGTTAATATGATTGTTTTCATAATATTTGCAGCCATTCAGTAATGGAGGAAGCTGAGACAAATTTAGTAGACAGATGGATAGTAAACATGTTATTCTCTAAGCAACCTGCAAACTTGAAGACACATTTTAATTCTTCCCAGACTCATAATTCAGCTAGAGAAAAATCCGACATTAACGACAAGGTGCAGCAATGGAGCAGTTGTGGAGGTTCTCTAACCTTGGATGGCCAGCCCTTATACAGTGTTGTGAAAGGCTTGTGAGGAGGGTGTGCTTCATCGACTAAAATGAAGCAACACATGCGGTGCTTTCAAGGTTGGTTGAAGGTCAATCATGGACGCATTCTCTGTATAGTGGATATGGTGAGTTGGCTGCGTAATTTGATGTCTATGTAGCTTGATATCCAGTTTCTTAAGCAACTTAAGAAGGTTAATATTTCCTGCCTTTACTTCAGTGGAAAGAGGAGTTGATGGATTCCACCCTTCCACCAGTGCTGTTATACAGCAAGATGAGGGGCAAATGTCCTCTCTTCGCCTGGGCCCTGCCTTTACCTAATAGAAGGTCCTCTCAGATCATAGCTGAAAACATGCTTTTGTGCAATCAATAGTGTATAGTTATGGAGTCGATTGTACTGCCAATATGTAGCGACGTGAACTTGCGCTCATATTTGGCCTCTGCCAGCATGTTTCTAACATGCATATAGTGAAACTGATGTACAGCTTTGTGATGATTAAGTAATGACTGGAGATAATGCCGCAACTGCTGTTTTCACATGGATTTAGAGATGAGATTTGCAGCTCTCCATGTTTTTAACAGGCTAGGTGTTTAGTTTTTAAACCATCAAATCCGTCACAGTTTCTTTGTCAAATGCAATATTTTGTAACTGCCACAGTTTTCAATAGTTGCCCTGTCAGGTGGTCCTGCACGGGAAGTTTGAATTTCTCTGTACTTAAAATTTTTAGCAGATTTTCTCGAGGTGGGTTCCAGCCCTTACAACTCAGCTCTTTCAACAGTTTAAAAGATTGTTGCAGGGTGGGTTCCAGCTCTTGCAACTAGTTGGCTACTGTATATGCATGTTAGTTCAGTTAGTTTGAGCCCTTGCCTCTTGACTTGAGGGTGGGGGTTCAACCCGTGCTAGCCCCGGTTGACATGTATTGGGCCTTACGCCAGTTTAAACTTAGTTTCCTTCTGCCTTCGGGCAGTTTTAGCCCCTACGTTGTCGGATACAGGAGTTCCTATGGATACTATGCCTATTTGCTTGTACAGTTGTTCTTTCAATCAATTCAAGCAAAGGGAGATTAAGCTTCAGTTGAACTTCTTCTTTGAAAGAAAAACAAGTTGCCCACTTGGACTGCAACTAGTTGGCCGCTTGGGTTTGTTGTTACTGAAAGCAAGCTTTTGTTTTTGTGGGTATGGATGCCATATCCAGCGGGCGTGGTTTAGCGGATGTGCCTTGTACTCCGAGGCAGATGGGTAGGGTTCAAGTCCCGCCCGGGGCTGGATGCTTCAGAGTTCCCCAAGATGGGTGCCTCTACCTTACGAGGTGGGGTGTGTGTGTCTTTCCAATTCATTGTACTCTCCCAAAAGAAAAAAGGGAATCTCTTTTTTCTTTCAAATGTTATCTTTTTTCTCCTTGCAAAGACCAATTAAATTAGTGGAAATAATTTAAAGAATTTAAACTCGCGTAGAAGCTTTATTGAAATGATATACAAAATTCAGGATAAGGAGTTTGGCCTAGTGCATAATGCAATTGTGTACTTAAGTCCTCCGTACTGAGCTTGACCCGCATCTCATTTTATCCAGCTACTTTAGTTGATTACTGTGTGTGTGTGTGTGAGAGAGAGAGAGAGAGAGAGAGAGAGAGAGAGAGAGAGAGAGAGAGAGAGAGAGAGAGAGAGAGAGAGAGATTTTTGATTCTCCTTTGTCGTTTAAGGATTGAATGGCTGTTCATCGAATAAACTTGTATCGAAAATACAATGCGGCAAATCTAAAATTTATTCCATATTTGATGTTTAATTGATAAGATCAATTCCATCTCAGAAGAATTGCGGCAATTTGGAGGACTTTGATTTTTATGAAAAGGATACGTTGAATGATTTCAACATATGATTCAATCATTTTACTTTATCAAAGTGTTTCTCTATGAGACCATGTTGTCAATCAACTTTCTGTTTGAACAACTATTTGGACTGAAGATCGAATATGATTTCCTTAAACTCAGATTTGATGCTTCATGCATACGTCTAATCATAAATGGCAATGGTTTTCTTTGGCAAAGATTACGAGCTAGCTATGCTAGAGACTTATGGTTTGTTGCTTAATGGAGAGCCTATTCTAGTTGAGGAGAAGTATACATACTCGGGTGTGGAGGTTCACTTCAAATTCTCAGCCAAATTGATCATTAAGAGGTGGGAAGAAAAGAAAAGGAAGATTCTTTTACGCTTGTCAATGCTTGTTATGGTTGTTCTTTCTCGGCTTAAACGCGATTGGCGGTACTTTTAGAGCTTAGTTTTTTCCTACGATCAATTTGGGTGCAAAATTGATGGGGGCCCATAGGCAAAACTTGTTTGGATCCCTTGAATGTTTAGTGGCGATGGGGATGAGAATGATTTGTGGTAAGGGTGCGCATTTTACGCTTGTTGCAGTGGCGGTGATGCACAAAGAATTCCACATTCTTTCCCTTGTGGCTTACTTCGGGGGATGCAAGAGTGCCCTCTTTGGGAAATATTTTGATGGCTTGACTTGGCTTGGGACTTCATTAGGAAACCTAGGGGATGTTGGTTCCAAAAGTGGACTTGGACTTTTTGAGCTACGCTTTGGAAGCAAAGGTAATATCTGAGGTTGGGTTTGTCATGATGAAATTTCGCGTTTGGCCTAAGTGGGAAAAGTAAAATGCTTCCATTTCATTGTTCCTCTAAATTGTGGTAATTTGGTGTTCTCAAAGGGATACTTGCATCACAGTGCTTGTAGTAACTTGCTTACTCCCATTCTCGAATACATGCTTTTGTCGAGTAGATTAGGGGGGTTATGCATGGCTAATAGGATTGAAGATAAAGGGAAAAGCAAGTATCCTCTTTGTGTTGAGGGAGAAAGGTGCGGTTCCTTACCTCATTTGATGGTGAAGTGTAGAGTGGTGGCAACGCTTAGAGAGTGGTTAGGCTTTCTTATCATTTTTGTAACCCACAAGTTGTTGGTTGGTCCCATGTTTCTTGTGGACATGATCCTTATTCTCTTTGGAGGGGAGGTTTGCGGAATTCATTTAACCCATTGGGTAAAACTCTAGGGGGTTAGCTAAGTTTGTTTTGGTTGCTTCCTTCTTAGGTGAGATGATATCCATGTATAAAAAATATATGTTCAGGATTTCAGCCCTATGCCTGAATCCCTTAGGTGGATATGTATGTGGGATTGGCTTTAAGATGAAGGGAAATGATGATTTGTAAGGGATGTATGTTTAGAGCTTTGGTGCTTAAGGTTTATGGGTATATTTTCACTTGCTACTAGTGAGGAGATGGGAGATGCTAAACTAGGCGAGGACCCTCCAATCTGACACTCCTTTGTGGGGTATGTTATTCTCTTTATTGGGAACACATTTAGTAGGTAGTCTAGGGGATGCTAAGTTCTTTCGCAAAGATGTTCATACTTTGGCGTCTTGTCGGGGGCATTGAGTATCTCACTGCACTGATTCTTTGTTCTACGAATTAGTTGATCATTGTCCTTGTGTTGGAAGGTCACATATAAGTCATCTTTGAAAGATGAAGTGGGTGGATAGATTCTGCCTTCTGAGTGGGATAACTCTCTTGAGCCCCCATCCACATTTTAGGAGATAAAATGTAGTCAAAATTATGAAATAATAACTTATGACCTAGGGGTTTATTTGCAAGAGAACTAGAATTATGACCACCACATGCTAGATAGATGACTCTCCTCCCAACCTTATGCCTGTATATATAGCTGCTTGAATCAATGAAAACCATAAATGTAACTAGAGTCCACAAGTGCATGTGCAATCTCCATCGTTGCTTTAGTACCTTCCACTAGAGTCCACTAGTGGTTGATGTACTCACCACTCAAGTTAAGTTTCTTTGGACTCAAGTTAACTCATGGTAAGTGAGTTAATTTGAGTTAGAAGGCTCTAGAGCTCCTTGGGCAAAACGCTCTCCCCATGCTCCCCACGGGGGTTGAACCCAAGACCTCCTCCTTCACAATCTTGAGACTTTACCAGTAGGCTAAGTGGATTACTTGTTTAACAACACATGAACTTATACTTAAGTCTACTCTTGAGATCTTTGGCCATACACACGAGTGACCAAACGGTGTCCGATTTCATATCTGTCTGAACCGATCGGACCCCTAGATCATAGACTTACTTTATCACATTCTTCCCCCCCTTGGGAAAGATTTTCATCCTCGAAAATAAATCTATATATAATAACCATAGGCAACCTTCGAGCCTCATGTTCTTAAATTGGAAGAACATGGTCTGATACCAATGCAAGAGAACTACAATTACGACCACCACATGCTAAAGAGATGACTCTCCTCCCAACCTTATGCCTATATACATAGCTGCTTGAATCAACAAAACCCACAAATGTGACTAGAGACCACAAGTCCACCATTGCTTTAGTACCTTCTACTAGAGTCCACTAGTGGTTGGTGTACTTGCCACTCGAGTTAAGTCTCTTTGGACTCAAGTTAACTCATGTTAACTTGAATAAGGCTCTCGAGCTCCTTGGGCAAAAGGCTCTCCCCATGCTCCCCATGGGGGTTGAACCCAAGACCTGCTCCTTCACAATCTTGAGACTTAACCACTAGGCTAAGTGGATTACTTTTATAAAAGTAGATGAACTTATACTTAAGTCTAGTCTCGAGATCTTTGGCCATACACACGAGTGACCAAACGACATCCGATTTTAGATTTGTTTGAACCAATCAAACCCTTAGATCATAGACTTATTCATTACATTATTTGTGGTCATTTTGCATCACAAGAAAGTCTTAATTTGTTATATTCTTTTGCACATAATGGCATGAAGAATGTGGAGAGTGGGGTTAGGAATGAGAAGTATGAGAACTAGATACTTGACAATATCTCATACATATCATAATATTCCAAAGTAGGGTCCCTTATGACATTCAACTGACATATATTAGAGGATCTAATCAAAGAGAAAAATAAACTTACGTGTTGAAATTTTTAAAAACACTTGAAAATCCTTAGATATTGACTATAAATTCAATTTGTTTTGAATATTTAGATTCATTTCAAGTCCTTATGTTTTACAAATGGTCGTAGCCACTATAAGATGGAATATACCGATTCCAAACATTGGTACAATTGATTTCAAAGTTTTGATTAAAGAAAAATTTTAATCTTTTAGTTCACTTTGTGTGAGGTCCCAATTAGCTACTTGTCACTCTTCTCCCAACCTTGAATAGCCCTTGCCCTTATGCACATCTAGAGTCCTCTATAAGGTCCAAACACTCCTCATATGGCTATTCTAAGGAGATGGAATAACCTCACAAAAGCACATGGACTCGTGCTAGAGTTTGTCTGCCCCGAGCTTTGGTCCTTGACTCATCTTGGGTCCTCGACTAATGCATGTAGACCAATCGTAGACCATAGAGGTCTCAATAAATATAACACTGTGATCCTTTCGAATCGGGTAGCAACTCTAAACAAATGCATATATATAATTTGAATATCGAATGAGTTTGAAGGTATGTTTAGTAAATGTTTGCACATAGATTAAGAATCATTAGAACCCAATTAAGTTACACTCATTTTGCACACTCCAAATTAAATTCAACAAGATGAATTAGGGAGTTTGTGTGAATAGAGGTCAACCCTTATGGTTGAAAACAATTGAATTGATGTGATGATATATGCTAACATAGATGATAGTAAAGATATGTCAATAAAAGTCTCCACTAACTTTTTATTTGATTCTCGCACAATTCATATAGACTCAACTTCAAGTTTGTAGCTCAGTGATGAGTAGCACCTCCTTTAATGTCAATCCGGGAAGACGTGAGGATGGTATGAAGACCACGAGCAAGTGGAAGCACAAGTGCGTGAGTGAGAAGCACACAAGCATGCACACACATACACGCACACGTGCACACACGGCAAGAACAAAGAGAGTAAGACAATGGAATCACTTCTATTGCAAGAAAGTTCTCATACAAGCTCAAACTACAAGAAGCTAACCCCAAAAATGAGCTCTCTAGCTCTATTTATAGTTTTTGACTAGCTTTGGCCCTGTCCAGACCTAGTGTCCGGCCTAGTTAAAAATTAGGTTCCAGGGCTTATTTGAGGGCTCAAACGAGATCTAAAAATTATGAAAATTGGCAGGCAACTACTTCTAAGGCTCCCCAAGCTCGAGGACTCCTCGGCTTGTACAAAATGGAGCTACAAAAAGGTGAAATGATATTTACAAGGGTTTTTAGTGATGAGAATCACTTTAAAATGCTATAAGGGTTTTGAAAAAAATGAAGGGTTGCCTTAGTGCTAGATCTACATGTGTGTCCGTACTTGCTTCGTCCCGTATATTGTCAACACTCTCCCCCTCCTAGGGTCTGTCGCCTCTGACAGACCTTTGCTCTGCGGGTTGATCAATATAGTTCTGGAGAATGTCAGCTCCCACCTCATGTTCTTTGATTCGCAGCCCTCGGATCAGGTCTCTCTGCAGGGTATCCCAATTGACTGGGCCCGGTATGTCCGTCTGTGGCGTTGTGTAGAGTTCTGAGTGCATCGTTTGTTCGCATGCAAAGAGGTGTAACAAATGGGTGGGCCGTGGCGCGAACACCTCTGAGTGTGCTTCCCAGAACCCTGTGGTGAACATTTCATCGAACGTTTGCTTGTAGCAGGCAGGGAGATATCTGATGCGTGCATGCCATGCGTAAGCCACTCGTATGCTCGGGGTTGTGCTCATATCATATAGCAGGTCGTAGTTACCATTAATAAACCCGGGAATAGGAGGTTGAATACGGCATACATTGCGAAAAGTTTTGAGTACGACCTGCATCATATCAAAGATCTTGAGCATCATCTGGGCAGCGACATCTGGCATGGGGTGGAGACGTGGTATCCAATGTCTGATGGTTGCCATCATGTATGCCACCGTGGGAGTACCGGTTGGGGGAGCGATGGCGGGGTAATTGAGCCATTCTTTGCAATTGGCATTGTTCTTGACTTTGATTGCAAATGACTTCCATGTCCTTCTCCGTTGTACTGGTCCATAGCAATTGTTATACTTTAAATGCATGGGTGCGTGGTCCCATGTTCGTAGCATCTCGGGATAGGTCTCCAATAGCTTTTGCCTCCAGATGGGTTGATGTATTCTCCCTTTGCGCGCCTCCTCTGGAATGTCCTCCGGTTCAAATTGCGTTGCGAACGTTGGGTACTTGTTGGTCTTACGTTTGATCTCGGCGTTGTAGTCTGCCAACAGTACAAAGTATGGCTTATATTGTAATTCTGAGCTGGTGATTAGTCTTCTAGGAGCCAGCTGTCTGAAGTATTCTGATTGAAGTATGGTTTCTTCAATGGTCTTCATGGCCAACATCTGGTAGGTGATACGTTCTTCATGAGTCTGCCCCATTTCTTCTACATGTTTCATCCATGCCGATGGGGGTTCCTCATAAGTGTCCTGTCCCTCCTCAGTGGTTGTGCCTCCTGGAAAAGGTTGAGGCTCATAGTTCTCTTCATATGCTTCCTCCACTGGAATAATAACTTCTTCCTCTTCCATGGGTTGCTCAGGTGGGGAAGGAGGTCGCTCGTACTGCATCAACTTCAATTTTAATTCTGCAACCTGTTGCCGTAACTCCAGTACGTCATTGGTCGTTGAATGTTCAGGTTCAGGTGAAGTAGCAGCGTCGGTCATCTCTTTAGGTCCCCGTTGGTGTGGTGTAGACTCTTGGGGTCTCTGTAGGTCCTTCAGTTGGTCGGCAAGCTGATCATGTGCTTCTAAAAGATTGGCATAAGTTTCCAAGATCTGTTGTATGCTTTCTGAGGGAACAGCCTGAAATTTAGCCGGGTCTATGGGTGCTCCCGGGGTGTTCTCCATGGCAGCCTCGAGGTTCTCTTGGTTTTGTTGTTGAAGCCGTCTGTTCTCTTCTTGAGCTGCCGCCAGATGTCGTCGTAGCAAGGCCATGTTTCGTTGAAGCCTTGCATTGCGGCCCATTTGATCTCGCAGCTGTTCCTCCATGGCTTTGCTCTCTTCCATATGCCTCGCTTCGAGTTGCGCATTTGCATGTTCGAGGGCAGATATTTTGCTTTGTGACTCCGTATGACTGGACTCCAAAGCATTGATACGCTCTTGGAGTGTTGCTGAGAGGGTGCAAAGCTCCTTGTTATTTTCTTCCAATAACTTATATTCCTGTTTAAGCTGAGTGGCAGCTTCGAGCATGGTGTCGAGTGCAAGACTAAATGAGGTGGATGCAGGGGTAAGGATGGGAGATGCAGGGGGTTGGGAAGTGGGAATGGGAAAGGTGGATGTTGTGCCTACCGTGTGTGGAAGTGGTGATGTGAGTGTAATAACCTGTGATGGTGTTGTGAGAACAGTGGTGGTGGGTGATCCAGCGGATGGTGAGATGTCCATGGGGTCGGACATGAGAGAGTGTGATTCGTGAAATGTGAACACCGGGATGGTGGGTGGTGTGATAGTGGTGGCCGTGAATGTGGGGGAGTGAATTTGGGGAAGGGACTTTTTATTATGTTCATCAACCTGTTGAAGAATGTTTACAAGTTGGGTCCAGAAGGAGGGTTGGGTGATTAGTGTGGTGCCCGAGGTAGTTACAAGGGACGGGGTAGGTAGAGTTTGGGAGGGAGGAAATGGAGGGGTGGAGGGTAAAGGAAGGGAAAGAGTCTGTCTAGTGACAGATGGTTGTCCAAAGGCATGGAGGAAGGAAGGGTGACCTAGTTGGGGTTCAAAAATCTGAGTGACAGAGATGGATGAGGGTGAAGGAAGGAAAGTGGAAACGGGGGTGTGTACAATGGTCTCACTATAGGAGGATAATGGTGGTGTAAAAAGACATGTGGAGAGAGGTTTTGAGGGTGGGATAGGAGATGATGGGGGGGATGGTGCATGCGTAATTTCCTCCGGTTCATCATTGGGCCTAGGGCTAATCATGTGAACATCTTCTGACGTGGACGTAGCTAACGCGGTAGATACTTCCATCTGAATCATCTTTCCTTGTCGAGGCCGTGTATCAATTCTTCGTTGATCATAAGCAAGGTTCTCTCGATAGACCAAGGTTCTCATTGCTTCACTGATACCACAGGTGTCCGCCAAAAGATTTAGCGATTCTACAAAATGGGGGTCGATATTCTCCGACTGTAGCATCTGGTTTACTAGGGCCCTATGTGCTTCTTCTGACATTTTATGGCGTCGTTGCACCTGCTTGATTGTTCGGTATAGTCGTTTGAGCTGTGCCGTATATGCAGGGGCTTCGTCTTCACTCTCTTCTGGGTCATCTCTTGGTGACTTCTCCTGAGCTCGTGTGCTTAGTCTCTGAGGAAGTTGTGCCACTCCTATCTCCTGTACACTGCTTGTCTCGCCTCGTGCATGTTCTCTTTGGGCTGATGTCCCCGGATCGACATTGTCAGGGCAACCTTCACTGTCTGATAGATGGGCCGTCTGCAGGAATGTTTCAAAATCAAAGTTTGGGTCCTCGGTGAAGGTGGCCATAGCTGCAAATTCTGCATCGGTAGGTAGTGGAGGGGCAGAAGGAGTGGGTTGTACCACCTCTCTTGGTTGAGACTCTTGGAGATGGATTGTGAAAGGTGCCACTTGGGCTTCCTCTCTAGTGGAGGCTTCGGCGGTGGCTTCTGGAGGGATCAGGACCTGTGAAAGGGATCCACGCATTCTTTTTGCGGGCTGACTCCCTGACTTCCGCCCTTTGAACAGCTCCAGGTGTGCATACTTTAGGGCTCGGGCAACTGGCACGTCATATGCAAGACATCTGTAGATGATTCTTGTCAGCGCACAACAACCATGTAAAGTGGGCTTCCTCACTCCCCGCTTGCCTGCCTCATACACTTGATCTAAGATCCATACCGGCATCTTAATGGGCAAGCTTCCGGTCTCTGCTAAATATAGCCCGTACCATATCTTCTTGTGAGGCTGCGTGAAACGGTCCTGAGCGGGAAATGCGAAGTGCTGGAGGCACATCCGCAGAGGTATGGCAATGTTGGGGGTGAGGGCGCACATTTCTTTTAGTTTCTTGATTCTATTGCTTTTCATAGACTCCGGTATCAAGGGGTCGCGGTCAGAAGGTACATGCGTGCCATACATCTGAAGGGCTTCCCTGATTAATGTTACATTTAATTCAAACTTCCTCATCTCCTCCAGATTGGATAAGGAGGGCACCCAGAATGTGCCTGAGTGATCTTTATCCCCGGTAGGTTTCATCGTAGCAATCAAGTAGTAGCACCTGAGGAAGTCGGGTTTAGGTAGAGCTGCACTGAAGTAAGCTTGTAGTCCTGCCTTTTGCCAGATATCTTGAAGTGGAGCTGCATTCTGTAAGGTCTCAAATTCTCTTGAAAAGAACTGGAAGGTCCACCAAACTCCTCCACACTCCATCTTGGACTCCCAGATGTGATCTGCGTCTCCCAAATCCCCTGGCATTTCATTGAACCAATGGGAGTGCCCTTTTACTCTTTCGGTTAGTCCATTGGGTGGATCTGGAATAGGAATCCTTCGCACATTCAAGAATTCTTCAGGCCGAGCTGTTGGTGGAGCTTCCACTGGCATGGCATCCCAATTGATAGGAGCACCAGATCCTGCCTGAGAGCTTGTGCCTGCCGCTGTTGCCATGAGAGTAGGTTGCTTATCTGCTGGAAGACGAAAGGCACATTAGTGTTGTATAGGAAACAAGATGTAATGGTGTTCCCTTCACAATACTAACATGACAATCCCGGAGGTCAGTGGTTAGTGGTGAAGAGTTTGTGATAGTGTGAGTGGTGATTAGAGGTCAGTGTCATCCTAGATGCATGTTTTGGGTATGCAATGGGCTCGGAATGCTCTTGATGTTAGTGTGGGTGGATTTACAGCATTGGGTCAGGGGGTTTAGTACACAGTTTAATTCTCCATGCTTGGATAGAGGGGTCATAGCTCTTAGAGCTAAAGATGGGTAAAGGTTTCTGGATGGGTGTGTGATGTATTTGAGACCTTTTGGGTACCCAAATCTGCGTGGGTGTGGGTCTATGGGTAAGGTATTTCTTGGCGATCCAAATTTGTCGAATGCTCGGACTTGTAGGAGAAGGTCGAGGGGATGGTGGATACTGATTCTGTTTCTGCCTTGCCTTTTGCTTGTCGATCTCGGCTTTGTTGGAGTTCTTGGGTGTTTTTTGTCCTTTTGGCACCCATATTTGTCTGGTGCCGCTTCCCTTGGTTGGCCTAAACTGCTTTCCTTGCTGCGTCTTATGATACTGCCGTCGGTCTGGATTCCTTCTTCGTGGTTGACTCTGCTGTGGTTGAGGTTGAGAGGTCGGGTGGACGCTCTGCTTTGGAAAAGAAGGGAGTTCCAACACTTGCGTGACCTGCCCACTAGGAAATGATTCGTTCTTTAACTTTAATCTAGGCCTGTCCGCAACAAGTTTGGAAGGATGAGCACCGCAGGGTGTCGTGCTCATTTGGCTGCTGATGCAACCCACCTGACCGATGATTGTGTCCATCTGCCCGCTGATTGTGTCCATCTGCCCTCGCTGATGGGTAGCTGCCCCTTCTAGTTTGCAGGAAGTTCCAGGGAAGGTCTCCTGTCGTCTTTCTGATTGACAACTGTCTATAGCCAAGCCCAAGCGGGTTGGTGTAGACGTAGCGTGATTGAGCTGATCAAAGATCTTCCGGTCTTCCGTCGCATGTGTTTCATAGGGTCTAGGGTCACAACCGTCAGGCGGAATGCCGTTAGGGAAGTCAAGCGGTATCACTCGCTTCTGCTCTAAGGTTCCAATCTGTAAGGAGCCTTGTCTAAGATTTAGGTCCACTGAGTGATCGTATAGCCAATCTTGGCCAAGGATTAGGGGTTCTATCAGGTCGTCATCATGGCACACTAGTAGCTTCGCCGTCATGGTCATATTCTTAATGAGGATAGGAAGATCCACCTCACCCATGCAAGGGGTTTCCATGCCTCCTAGCCCTATGAGGTATGCCTCAATTGGCCGCATTTCTATTCCTGAATCCTTATAGTGGGACCATCTAATCGCACTAGTCGCAGCACCTGAGTCAATTAAAGCCCTGAGTTCTTGGCAAGAGTTGCCGTGTTCTAGCCTAACTGTAATGAATGGTCTCCTGTCCACTATGCTAGGATGAGTGGTTGACTTTACTTGACACATGGCCATGGAATATCTGGGTGAAGTTTCCTGATGGTTATAATGTTCTCTCCCTAGTCGTTGTCTTCTTAGCTTCATGCGCTTAATGCGCTCTATGGCCTCTGCCTGTGCTTCTTCTCGAATTCGTTTTTCCTCCTCTTTACGTTGTTTAGCAGTATTGAGTCGACTTAGCATTTCCTCCGTGAGGGGTTCCTGATACAGCTTGACTCTGCACCCGCTAATATAGTTTGGGAGGACATCCCCCTCTAAAGTGGCTAGTTGTACTGCTCCACTCGTGGAGATCCTATTAATGATCATAGGTCTGTAGCCTCTCTTTTCTAGCTTTCTTGCGTGTTGTTTCAATGTGTAGACTAAAACTAGATCCCCTGTTTTCAAGCCCTTATCCTTCACATGGGCATCAAAGTATGCCTTTTGCCGTTTCTTTGCAGCATAGATGCCTGCTGCTGCTCGTAGCCTCGTCTCACCTAAACGCTCTAGATCCAAGATCCTAGAGGACAACTCATGTCCATTCCACTCATGCTCTTGTGCTACTCTTAAAGCTGGGATTAGGAAATCTAGTGGTAGCACTGCATTCTGTCCGAAGACCATCTGAAATGGGGTGGCATTGAGTACCGTTTTGTAGGCAACTCGGTATGCCCAAACAGCATGATGAAGTTGTTTGTCCCAATCAGAGCGTTTATTATTTACCAGTTTCGTCAATACGTTACATAGGATCTTATTCGTGCTCTCGGCTTGTCCGTTAGCTTGTGGGTGATAGGGTGCAGACTTCTTATGTATCACCATGAATTCTTGAAGGAGATTTTCAATGACCTCATTCAAGAAGTGCGTACCTCTATCACTAACCAACTCTATTGGTAACCCATATCTAGTGAACACATTTTCGAATAAGAACTTAGCCGTCGTTTGAGCATCATTCTTTGTCGTGGCCTTTACTTCCACCCACTTTGTAAGGTAATCTGTGGCTACAATAATGTATTCTGCATGGGAGTTTCTAGCTGGGGGGTTGATGGGACCTACAAAGTCTATACCCCACTTTGAAAATGCACGTCCTCCCATCATTGGCCTTAAGGGCATTTCATCTTTTCTTATCGGATATTGGGCACGTTGGCATGTGTCGCAACTCTTCACATAAGAGTGTGCATCCATATGAAGAGTGGGCCACCAAAGTCCCGAGAATAGAATGGTCTTAATTACTCTGTCCGGCCCAAAGTGTCCACCTGCAGCACCGCTGTGTGCAGTTTCTAAGACTTTCAAATAGTCTGATTCATGAACGCACAGTCTTAGGTAACCATCCTTGCCTCTTCGATATAGGTTGTCTCCTACTAAGGCATAGTCTTGAGCCTCTTGCTCCATGCTCCGTTTTCTTGCAAGACTAGGCTGATTGGGCAATGTCCCCGATCTCATGAACTCAACCAATGGAGCACTCCAATCTGGGATTAGTGACACATGATAAAGAGTGGCATGCTCCACTGGGGGTCTTTTCTGGCACACTGGACAATTGTGGATCCACTCTTGTATTTCTTTGTCCATGCTAGGCCAATACACCCCTAAACGTTTTAGATTCTGCAATGTTCGTTGTTTAGGGTAGTGATTTCCTAGCAGTCCCTCATGGGCTTGTTGCAACCAACTAGCATGTTCATCATCCTCGACACAACAAGCTAATACGCCCTCGGTATCTTGCTTGTACATACTTCCGGCTAATATTTGATACTTTAACGATTTTACAATTTCCTCTTTGCTTGTTTTAACATTTTTATTTGCAGGCCCGAAGGTTAGGACTGGTACCAACTTATTTGCCCATTTAGGAACAACTTCTAAATTGAACAGATAAGCATCAGGCAATTCATCAGACACTCCTTGCGGTGGCTCTCCTGAAGTGATGCGAGAAAGATGGTCTGCCCTTAGATGGGTTCTACCTTTCCTGACAACAACTTCAAAGTCGTATTCCATTAGTAAGAGGAACCATCTTACTAAGCGGCCTGTATTGCAAGGTTTATTGACCAAATATAGTAAAGCTTGATGATCAGTGAAAAACTTGAACTTATTGGCCAATAGATAGTGTCTAAACTTCTTCACAGCATATACCATACCTAGGCCTTCTCTTTCCGTTGTGGTATAATTTCGTTCAGCTGCATTTAGTTGCCTACTAGCATATGCTATCGGCAAATCTAGGTTTCCTTCATCTGTGGGTTGCGCTAGCACACATCCTATTGCATGATTTGAGGCATCTACATGGACATGAAAGGGTTTGCTCCAATCCGGAGTAGTCAATATTGGTGCTATGCACAAACGTCTCTTCAGCTCGTTGAAGGAAGTCTCGCATTCCTCACTCCACTCAAAATTTGTTAACAGCCCATAAAGAGGTTTAGCTATGATGGCATACATGTGGATAAACCTACGGTAATATCCACAATGGCCCATAAAGGCTTGTACCTCTTTAACATTCCTTGGTCTGGGCAACTCTGCTATTGCTCTTACTTTGTCTTCATCTGTTGAAATTCCATTCTTAGAAACAATGTGACCTAAGATCTTACCTTGTCGTACCATAAACACACACTTCTCTGGATTCAGACACACTCGATAATCTCTACACCTGTTGAAAATTTGCCTGAGCTCAGGGATGTGGTAACTTCTCTCTTGGGAATGAGCGCACAAATCATCCACATATACTTCTAAGCTCTTTCGCAAGAACTCTTTGAAGACATGACACATGAGTCTTTGGAATGTTGCAGGTGCATTGGTGAGCCCAAATGGCATCACACGAAATGCAAAGATTCCCCATTCTGTGGCAAAGGCCGTTTTGTGCTGATCTTCGAGGGCAATGGCTACTTGATTGTAACCTGAAAATCCATCAAGGAAGCTGTAAACTTCCTTGCCTGCAACACGCTCCAATAGATGTTCGGTGATTGGAAGAGGATAACTATCTCGGATCGTAGCGGCATTGACTTTTTTAAGGTTAATGCACACTCGCAATTTCCCATTCTTCTTGGGCACCACTACAATGGGGGACACCCATTCAGTGTGCTCAATCTCATAGATGAATCCGGCTTCAATCAGCCTGTCAATTTCCTCTTTTATTTTGGCTGCATAATTGTCATTATATGTGTAGGGTTTTTGTTTGGTGGGCTTGGCATCAGCGGTCATCGGAATCGTATGAGAGCAAATCTCTGGATCTACTCCTTTCAAGTCTCTATAGTGCCATGCGAACACATCCCTATATTCCCTTAATAGCGCTACAAGCTCTGCTTCTTCTTCTGTACTTAGGTCGTCTCCTATGTACGTACATCGCTCTTCGTTCCCTTCAATGGTCACTACAATTTTCTTGGTCTTTTCTTTATTGTCATATGCTTCTCCTATAATGGCCTCTCTCTTAGGCATTCGTACCAAAATTTTCCGGTCTTCCACTTCATATTTCCTGAAATTTTCTGGTACTTCAAACAATGATTCTTCCTCTTCTTATCTCACTGCTTTTCTTTTCTTTTTCTTTTGACCTCCTTCACTTCCTTTCTTTGAGCTTATCGTTTTAATACTCGCAAGGGGTTCTTCTTCCTTTTGGGTTAATGCTCCTAGGTCTTCTAAGTAGTGTTCCTCTGAGTCAAAGTATGTATCCATCACAATGGATTCTAGATCATCGTCATTCTCTTCTTCTTCTATGAACTCACTAGGATCACACTCTTCCAACAAGGGCTGACACATGAACACTGAAATATCATAACCCTCCTCATCACAATGGGGTGTCCATTGTTCCTCATTGACTGCAATGTCCATGGTAGCTAAGATTTCTGCCCAACCATGAGGCTCAAATTCCTCATCTGGAAATATCATTGGTGTATAGGCTGGGTCTTTTATTGGTCTATCTCCTGGGGGAGTTCCTTCTTCTCTCGCTTTTAGGCGCTTTTCCTCTTCCTCTGCGACCTTGCACATCCACAAGTGAGTATCTTCATGCAACCAGGATGGTTCAGGTGAACTTCCAGAATGCACGGAGATAGAGTCTTCTTTCGCTTTGTGGATAGGATTCCACTATAGGGGTGGTACATCTCTGAAGGTGTGATCCTTCAGATTGACCTTGGTGGTGACCCCTAAGTGCTGTAAGTACAAGGAGTTGGTTCCCCAATCCTGTACTATTTGCAATTGTCGTAGGAAGGGTCTTCCTAGGATCATCTCGTAAACATTATTCTTCTCAAAGTCACATATAGCAAACGTATGTTCAAACTCTACACCACAAGTGGTTAGAGTTATCCCTTCAAGCAATCCGAGAGGTCTTTCAAAATGACCATCTGCCATTTGAAGTTTCATTCTCGTTGGTCTTAAGGTGGGTTTGCCCCATCGCTTCCACAGGGAGGTGGTCGCAATAGCAACACCGGCACCCGAATCCACAATTGCTCTGGTTGTGTAACCTTGATAGGTGATCGGAAGATAAGTGTTACCTTCTTCACCTTCGCTCATGTCTCCTATCTTGTCGAGAGGTACCTCGGGTACTTTTTGTTTAGAGCCTACTTTTGGTGCATTGGATTCAAGTTCTGGGACCTGATCCCTCACATGATTCCAGAGCTCCGGTTTTGCCTTGAGCAGCTCCTCTACAGTGAGATGACATTGAACCTTAGTGTTCTTCACAACATCAGTGTTTCTTGGAATCACTGAGTCTTCATTTCTTACCAATATTGTGGGAGCTCTGATCTGGAGAGATTCAGATTCCCATGGGCCTGTGAAATGAGGCAACTCTTGTAAAGAATTAGATTCAAAATCTAATCTCTCATCCTCTCGTTGCTCTGTTTGATCTCCATAGATAGACGGAATGTCTTGGGGAAATTGATCATGAAGATCATCAATCTCAGGAATAGGAGGGGTATCACCCTTCTCCTTGGCCCATTTCTCTTCTTGTATTTCCCGCAAGAACTCTTGAGAGTACTGTTGAATAGAAGGCGGTATTCCAGAATCCGTGGAATTAGGAACATAAGTTCCCATTGATGGTGAGCTTCCTCTTTCAACAACTGGTTGAGCCTGTGGAGGTAAAGAAACTTGTGATTTGTTTACCAACTGCTCTAATCTTTCTAGTAAGCCTTGGAAATGCAAATCCGGCTTGACAAAGTTTGTCTGATTGAACTTTTGACTAGTCTCAAGTATAGCTTGAGCTTGTTCTACCATTTTCATGCACATTTTCATCCGTTCAATCTCTAAATCTGCTCTAGGGTAACTCTTGTCTAGGTTTGCAGCTGTTGGCCCTTCTTGAAGTCGAGCCTGGTAGGCCTTGAACATCATGTTCAAGCCTTCAGGAGTGGGGTCAGCTAATACTGATCCTACTCGGGGTGGTGGGTGGGTTACGTAGGGTGTATTAGAGGGTGGAGAAATGGAGGGTGATGGGGATGGTAGTGGTGGAAGTGTGTGGGAGTGCGGTTGAGATGTGATCTCTGTGATTTTTGCCTTGGTTTCTCTCACGCTTTCTTCAAGTTCGTTTATCTTTTTTGCCCATTGCCTCTTCATTCTTTCACGACTATCCTTCCAGGCGCTAGTTCTCTTTTTGGGTATGCTCTCTGTTTCACTCACCTCGGGGTTCTTTTCGGGACCAACACCTTGGTGTTGTTGGAGTGCCTGGGCTCTTGTGATCACCTGCACAGGTGCAGTGGAAGTCACACTCCCTGTGGAGTCTACAACTAACCCAACAACATTGATAGGAGTGATTTTAGGCATGTTATTAGGGTTCTTCGGGCAATCTCGTAGGAGATGCTCTTTCCCGCAATCTTGACAGAAGCCCTGAATGGTTACTGGTTGAGGCTGTGTAGGGGCAGGCAGTGGACAATCACGTATAAGGTGATCTCCCTGACATCTGAAGCATGGTCCTCTAGGAAATGGGGGTCGTACCTGCCTAGGTTGAGGTCTAGAGTTGGGGTTTGTGTACATAACATTAGAATACTCAGGTTCCCCACTATTTTCACTTGGGTCCTCATAATAGTATGACTCGTTATGCTCGGGTGACTGCATGTAGTAAGCATGTGGGCTATCAATATGTGTGGAGTCAAAACTATGGTCACTTGGATCACTGTCTGATAGCAATGGGGTGACTGGAACTATGGCTCTATTCGGATTTTCTTCAGTAGATGCATATTTCACTGGGATCACATTGGTTGGAGCAGGGGGTTGCTGCACTAGGACTGGTTGAGGTCTCTGCTGCCCTTGATAAGGTGGCTGATAAGTTGGTTGTGGTCTGTTGTATTGTGGTGATGGGTACTGATTCTGGTACCTACCATGTTGTGGATATGGCTGAGGATAATTTTGCCTAACAGTTTGTTTGTTATATGGGCAGTCTTGTGCCGTGTGATTGGTGTACCTGCGCTCTATGGTGCAGTACTGGCTACTAGGATTCACCTGAGGTTGGGCCATAATGGGGCATACACTTGCCATATGTTCACCGCCACAATTGTAACACCGCTTAACTGGGGCAAATCTTGGAATTTGCTTGCTAGAGACACCTAGTTTTTGGGCTACCTTCTGTGCAAGTTCCTCGATGGATGTGGATTGACCAGATGCCATGTTACTAGAGCTATCAGAATCCTTATAGATTTTTGATAGTTCTAATTCCTCACCTAGATTGTCCTCAATGTCTATGCACATGCGCACGCACTCCTCTATCGTTCTAGGGTCCTTCAGGTACACATATGACCTGAGCTTAGTGCTCAACAATCCGTCTAGGAACAAGGCCACTTGTTTGGCTGGTGTGGGTAACTCCGGCATAGGGCATCTCTCCAGGTACTGTCTAAATCTTCTTCCAGCTAGTCTGACCGTCTCTTGAGGTGTTTGTTTGAAGCTATGAATTAGTGAGGAGGTGTTATGCCTGATTCCACTCTTAGAAAACTCAACAATAAATGCCTCTAAGAGTTGGTCTATGTTTCTGAAATGCCTCTCATTCAGTGGTTGGAACCACGTAAGGGCAGTGTTCCTAAGGGTTAGACCGAAAGCATTATATTGTGTGAATAGGTCCTCCACCTGTTCAGCTTTCAACACTTGTCGAAATTCTGCCACATGGTCATAAGGGTCTCCCGTGCCATCGAAATAATTCTTCATGGACTTCACCAGTTGAGTTGGTCGCAGGGTCCTAGTGTGTTCTCTCGGCCTTGGCCAAGGAAAATCATCAATGTCCCTGTGATTCCATGGGGTTCTATGTTTCTCAGGTTCCACTCTATTCCTTTCTGTTCCCGTTCTTTCTCTTCCCAGGGAGTTGGCGAAACTTACCTCAGGTTTGTCTCTACTTCTATCTCTCTGAGCCCCATGAGCTTGGGAGGTCCCAGCTCCTTGGTGACCAAGGGACACATTAGACCTTGGTTGGGGAAAAACAAATTCTCCCTTCCATGTGTAGGCATGTCTGCCATGCTCTGTGACCACAAAGATTCTCTCTGATGCATTGTCTAGGTAGGTTACTTGACCTGGGCTATCAGGGTCTTTAAACTCATAGATTGTGAGGGCACTCACTTCCTGAGATTGAGAAGATTTATATCTCCAAAAAGCCTCATCGGTTTCTCGGTTTAAAAGCAGATCTATACTTTTATTATCCTGTGGAATCCATTCTAGGGTCATGATTCTGGTCAAGACAGATTTACCACGGGGAGTTCTTGGCTCTCTCTCTAAGTTCCCTTGCTCTATATCACCCATGTCGGTCTCCGCAATCACATTTCCAAACTCATCAGTTCTATCAGGAAGAGTGGTGACTACATATATGGTCCCTTCTTTATCTAGGTAGGCTCCATTCTCAAACTTGACTACCGGATGGTCTAATCCATGGGGTTGATCGAGGTTCTTAATCTGGACCACCGATCTTCTCAGTCCGTCTTCGTAGATGCGAGCACCTAGACGATTCGTCCTGATATATTCCAATTGAGTCTTATAAGGCCCTTCTGGCTTTTCTAGATAAGCCAACCCTGAGCTACCTACTGGTCTCTCCATGAGATAGGACATCTCAGAATCACTTGTTTCTGATCTGGGAATGTATGGGTAATCACTCAACTGCTGGGCCCAAGACCTGGCAGTGTGATTGACACTAGCTTCAGAAGATCTGAGGCTCTGTCTGTCTCGGCCTAAGTGTCTGCCTGATCTAAGGTTCATAAGCCTGATTTATTTATCCCCTGGAACCCAAGCACACTCTCGTTGCAGGTTGATTTTGCACCAATCACTTTGTTCTTTTTAGTTGAATATTATGTTTATGGTCTTGTCTGAATTCGCGTCGTCAGGAGTACTTAAGTGAATTTCCGCACTTGATAAGTGATCGACTCCAGTTTACCTTTTGTCCCTTAGGGTTTTCGCACTTAAGACCTATTTACTTCTTGCACTTTGTTGATTAATATTCTTGGACTTGATTCATGCCTAACGTTGCCCTAATTAATTACCACACCTAAGTCGTACTTAGCCTAGGCTAGGAATTGACAAAGGAGGGTTGAGAGATCTTCCAACCTCAATTAGCTGGTTGACCAGACTGCTACACAAGCCCAGGAAGCCCTCTCCCAAGCTTGGTACTCACCCTTGCTAGCTTGCTTTGGATTGCCTAGAGCGCGCACAAAGTTCCTGCAAAAGCTCACCTGTTAGTATAGCTCTATTGCCACAAGTAATTGAAAGACACACTTCAATAATTTCAGCCCCCTTGGAGTAGTTCACTGTACCCCCTCTCTGGTTTCTAGGCCTTTTGCCCACTTCCAAGGTTCTAAAGTTATACCAAGGTGCCTAAAATTAAGCTCAACTACCCTTCCAATCACTAAAAAAATTAACCCTAAATTTTCATGCGTTAAAAGCCGTGTATCGCGATAGGTCGGGGTGTCGCGATAGCTCGTGAAGTGTCGCGATAGGTCGTGAGGTGTCGCGATAGGTCGAAGTGTCGCGATAGGTCGTGAGGTGTCGCGATAGGTCGAAGTGTCGCGATAGCTCGTGAAGTGTCGCGATAGGTCGGGGTGTCGCGATAGCTCATGAAGTGTCGCGATAGGTCGGGGTGTCGCGATAGCTCGTGAAGTTTCGCGATAGGTCGGGGTGTCGCGATAGCTCGTGAAGTGTCGCGATAGGTCGGGGTGTCGCGATAGGTCGGGGTGTCGCGATAGGTCGGGGTGTCGCGATAGCTCGTGAAGTGTCGCGATAGGTCGGGGTGTCGCGATAGCTCGTGAAGTGTCGCGATAGGTCGGGGTGTCGCGATAGGTCGGGGTGTCGCGATAGCTCGTGGGGTGTCGCGATACCTCGAGGTGTCGCGATAGCTCGTGAGGTGTCGCGATACCTCGTGGTGTCGCGATAGCTCGTGAAGTGTCGCGATAGGTCGGGGTGTCGCGATAGCTCGTGAAGTGTCGCGATAGGTCGGGGTGTCGCGATAGCTCGTGGGGTGTCGCGATAGCTCGTGAAGTGTCGCGATAGGTCGGGGTGTCGCGATAGCTCGTGAAGTGTCGCGATAGGTCGGGGTGTCGCGATAGCTCGTGAGGTGTCGCGATAGGTCGGGGTGTCGCGATAGCTCGTGAGGTGTCGCGATAGGTCGGGGTGTCGCGATAGGTCGGGGTGTCGCGATAGCTCGGGATATGGTGAATTTTTCTGTTCTATCTAGTGATCCTGGGAGCTCTAGGCCTGCGCAGTGTCGTGGTGCACTCAGAATCGTGATTGGGTGAAATTTTCGGAGTGTCGTGATAGCTCGAGCTCAACGCCTCGGGGACTGTGCAGACAATTTCTGTACCTGCTGAGCTTGCTGGAGATGATGATGGAGCTGCCACCTGCAAGAAACATGCAAAAAACACACAAAGACAAGCACGCACAATCGCTCTCTCTCAAACTCGCACACAACAAATGAGGGAATGATAGGGAAGAGGGGATATGTAGTGGAGAAGGAGGTGGAGGTGGAAATGGAGAATGAGGTGAAGATGAAGATGGAGATGGAAAAAAATCAGAAATTTACCTACTACTTACCATTCCAACGCGTCCTCTCTACGTCTTACCATCACACGCTCGTCCTCAAAGCTCGATCCCCGGCAACGGCGCCAAAATTTGGTGTAGCTCAGTGATGAGTAGCACCTCCTTTAATGTCAATCCGGGAAGACGTGAGGATGGTATGAAGACCACGAGCAAGTGGAAGCACAAGTGCGTGAGTGAGAAGCACACAAGCATGCACACACATACACGCACACGTGCACACACGGCAAGAACAAAGAGAGTAAGACAATGGAATCACTTCTATTGCAAGAAAGTTCTCATACAAGCTCAAACTACAAGAAGCTAACCCCAAAAATGAGCTCTCTAGCTCTATTTATAGTTTTTGACTAGCTTTGGCCCTGTCCAGACCTAGTGTCCGGCCTAGTTAAAAATTAGGTTCCAGGGCTTATTTGAGGGCTCAAACGAGATCTAAAAATTATGAAAATTGGCAGGCAACTACTTCTAAGGCTCCCCAAGCTCGAGGGCTTCTCGGCTTGTACAAAATGGAGCTACAAAAAGGTGAAATGATATTTACAAGGGTTTTTAGTGATGAGAATCACTTTAAAATGCTATAAGGGTTTTGAAAAAAATGAAGGGTTGCCTTAGTGCTAGATCTACATGTGTGTCCGTACTTGCTTCGTCCCGTATATTGTCAACAAAGTTGTAAAACAAAATTTTCTACCTTCCAAGCCTTGCGAATCACAATCAGGTGGTCTATTCCATGAGACATAGAGGACACAATCCAAGGTTAAATAATGTGAAAATAAATTTTGTTTTGGTAGAATCGTCAAGTAATTCTAGAAGAAGTGTACCTCAAGGATGTTTTATATGGTGTGATAGCCTAGAATATAAGTGAAGTGCTTGTGAGTAATCGATCTTTGGATCTAGGTGTTTGAAAAATGGAACGAAAATTTTGTTTTGTATAAAATGACTAATCAATTCTTGAAAATTCTGACAAAGGAGTACCATTTGACTCTTATTACATCTATGTTGAAGGGGAGTTTCCCAACTCATCACAACGTGCAATATTATAATTTTCTTGACATAAGAAATGCGCTCTTTACTTGTCTTGTGTAGACCTACAAAAGAATACAAAAAAATCAGAGAACCAGAGAGAACTACTTTATTGAATGAAGGTTAAACATATGGACACTTTTGATAAAATTTTTGATTGTCGATATTACTATATCTTTTATTATAATTAACATATACAATGTGTCCAATGACCATTACTCTTTGCATGGTAGATGAGATTCTTAGCTATAGTAGCACTTTGACTATCATTGAGTAAAGGAAGTACATGATGAGGTATGCCCATATCACATGTCAATCTAGAAATCCACAGTGTTGCTTTACATGTTTCATTGATGCAATGTATTATGCTTGTGTAGCGAAAATAATTGTACATTCTTGAAGACAAGGCCTCCAAGGAATAACAACACTTTTAAAGTGGAAAGTATACCTTGAATTAGACTTTCAATTTTCTACATAATCATCATAGTCAGAGTCTATGTATCCAAAAATGGATGCATTACCTTTATCCGAGCATAGACACTTATCCTTAACCACATAGATATCTCAATATGAATGTAATTTCTTTCCAATGTTTCTTGGTAGGATTTGGCATATCTTTGCTCACAACTTCCACTACAAATGCAATATATTTCCTAGTAGCATCATCAATGAAAGTGAAAAGCAAAGAGCTTCACCCAATGATTTAATGGGCATAGGACCACACAAACTTTTATGAGCAAAAATCCAATGGCAGCATCAAAGAGTCAAAGTGTGTTCTATGCACATTCCTTGTTTGTTTGCCATACTGATAATGCTCACAAAATGGGAAATAAAACAGTGAGAGCATGGGTAAGTAGCCAAAACCTAAAAGATTTTTCTTTCCTCTATGAGTGATATGGCATGAATCGCCATGTCATAATGTAGTCATAGGTTGCTTAGTAATAACTAACAAGTGTTCTTTTAGAGATAGAAATGAAGGATGCAATGATAGAAATGAAGTGTTCTTTTTTGAGATAACAATAAAGGATACAATGATCTAGCTTTGTTGCCTTTAGGAATAAATATATCGTTTTTGATATGCAAAAGAATGAGCATAGAGGAAGACATTGTATCCAATGTCATCAATTTGACCAATCAACATCAAACCATGTGACAAGTGAGGAACTTGACAAATATTATGCATGGTAAACTTTCTACCATCTAAAAATTGAACAAGCACATCACCAATCCCACATGACTATCAACCTGTACTTTTCATTTGGCATTCTCAAGAACACGATAACATTTATTCATGTCACCCTTTTTTTTTCTTAACAATGGAAGCACTCAACATTCCTCTTTTGAGATTGACTTCTACCCTCATCACGGTTTCCATCTTTGCCTCTAGTTTTGCTTCTACCACAATGATTTTTTTTTCCATGTCCACAATCATGGGCAATAAAGTCAATACCACTATGTGTGGCACCCATAGACTTCCTATAAATGTATTCACTAAAAAAAGCACCATAGATGCCAGAACAAGCAAGATTTCCACTACGTGCAATATTGATGATGTTTATGCAAAAAGTATCCCATGATGGTTTGAGTGTGCATAGCAACCGAAGTGCTTTCATCTCCATGTATGTTCATTTTTTTATTTTTGCAACTAGAAACAAAAAGCATCAAACGTATCCAATGACTCGCCACATTTTTTGTATGTTTCATACAAATATCATAAAGATTCCTAATCATATATATATATATATATATATATATATATATATATATATATATATATATATATATATATATATATATATATATATATATATATATATATATATTATCTAGAACTCTTATGTGATCTCACAATCCAACACTATATACACTATTTTCGAAGCACAAGTGAATAGTAGACATAACTATCTGATCAAGCTCTTCCATTTCATCATCATTCATGTCAAAGGGATTTTTTGGAAGACCTTTATTGGGCTTCCATTGTGTTGCTTGAATCAAAACATCACGTGTCAGATTCTTCCATAGGGCAAAGTTAGATCCATAAAACCTCTATATTTCAAAGCTATCTTTTCCTTGCAAACTATGTCCTTTCTTTGAGCTACTTGCACCACTTTTACATTCACCAAATATCTCTGATGAATCGAATGCCATGATTGGAAGATTATCTTCAACAACATTGATATGTGAAGCTAGATTATGGTTAAGTTCTAAACTCTTGAAAGAATTTGGTAGAGTTTCCCAAAAAGATGTATTTGTGATCAACAAGAACCAAATAAGTAAAGCCAAATAATATATGAAAATTTATGGAATGATCTTGAAGACCAGACATGGATCTAGAAATCAACCCTTACATGGATAAGGTGAAACCTATGAAATAATTACTAGAGTTCCTCTATTTGTTGATCATGTGATCATAGAAACAAAGTCATGTCACTACCAAGGAATGCATCAAAAAATCTTTGAACTCAACACTGTATAGTATCCATAGTATACTGCTCATTTTATAAACCCAAAGCACAAAAAGAAGCAAATTTGGCTAGTGTGCACCTATGAAAGCACTAACATACATCTCCTATGGTGATGGTTGAGGTATGTTTTTGTAGAAGAGTCCTCCAAGTAACAACCATCATGTCAAAAGAAGATTGAGCTAAGGCTTATGCTAATCCTAAACGAAGGGAACTTTCTTCTTAGGTTGGACACCAATTTAATCTTTGAGTCCCTAGAAAGTGTGAAGCTCTAAAGATTGATCCATGTTCTAAACTTCCTCCATAATTTTGTGGTCCTTTTAAACTTTTGAGATAGCTTGAAATTTTTGAGTTGAGTCTACCTTCAAATTCTTTGATACATCCAATTTTCTTTAGTCATTTGAAGAAGAATTTAATCGACTCTAATACTTGGGTATCGTGAGAAATTATCATCACACCAACCTCAATTCAGTTTGTTCCTCATAAAGTTGAAGGTATACTACACACTAGAGATAAACATACAAGAAACCATTTGTACAAAGAGTGCTTAGTAAAGTGGAAAGACAGACTGAAAAAAAAAGCATAATGGTGTCATGGGAATGCAATTTTTTAAGTATATGTCCCTCTTTTCAAGTTGAATAAGAGGTGAGTACCACCACAAAGATTACAATATGCTCCATATCCTTTGGATCATGGACTCAAGGGTCTACCTACAGTTATGTATAGCTCTATTTACATGGATGAAAATTCTTTACAATGGGGAAAGAATGTTAAAAAGTAAGGTGTTTGGATAGTCTTATGATTCTGTGCTCTAAACACCAAGAATTGTGATGTGGCTTAGTGGTTAAATGGATTGAGTCTCTAGCAATAGGTCTTGGGTTCAAGCCTTGGAAGAAGTAGGAGAGTAAGAGTATTTTACTCTAGCCCACTCCAAAGGGATTTCTTCAAGCTTTCTTGGCTAAAATTTAAAACTCATTTCATTCAAGAAACCTTGTGAAAGTTGAACTCATACATGCTGAATTCCTACTACATAAGCGGCTCTTGGATCTAACACATACATAAGCATAAAGAAATTGGAACTTGTTACTAAACACTTTGAGCTATTATAAGAAAATTGAGCAAGAGGTAGATAATCTTCCCAATCTGTTTGTTTATGGGAAACATAAGCACATAATATGTTCTCCAAAACTTGATTAATTCTTTTTTTTGAATATTTTTTGTAAGGATTTTTGAATTAATTATGGACAATTTCGTTCTTAACTAACAAAAGTTAGTTCTCAAGAAGTGGCTCCCAAGCTTTCAATCTCTATAAAAAACTATACCATGAGGGAGACCATTGAATCAATAAAGGTGTTCAACAAATAACTTAGCCAATTTTTGTGTCATTATTGTTGTGCACATTGGAATGAACTTGACTATTCTAATCAAAAGATCTGTTATAACTCAAATTGAATCATAATCCCTTTGGTTAGCAAATCATCTAATGCTCCTTTGATCAAAGCTGATAGTTACTTTGGATTGTTACAATTAATGGTGCCACTTTTAAAGAAGGTGTATAATCACAAAGATTTCTCTTTCATAGAGACAATAGTTATGTTGAGGTCTATTCAACTTTTTACTTTTAAATGAGATTGGTTTACCATTTTGAATTAAGAATAATCCTATTGCAAAGGAAATCGCATCCATTTCAAATATGAGTGGTTGATTGGGCTTTACAATCTGTAGAATCACAACCATGGAAACCATTTGTTTAAATTGTTTTATACTTTGAATTTGTTCTTCACCCTAACTTAGGATTTTGGATTTTCTCTTTAAGTGATTGGTTAAGGGCACTCTCATCTTGGCATAATCTTAAATAAACTTATGGTAGTATCCTTCTAATCCCTAGAGACTTTGGAGATCCTTCTTTGAATTGGGTTAGGCAAGTCCTTATAACTTGAACCTTGTCAGGATGATGAACTTTAGTTTGATTTTCATATATTATCTAAACAAGATAATCTATTTGTGTGATGAAGAATTCACACTCTAATTCTTTATCCTACAACTCCCCCTAGAAGTAAGTTGATATGATGGTCATCACTTCCCCTAAGACGTGGTAATCCATGAGGGAGATCTGGAGGGAATTGTTGATATATTTTAGATAGTGATGTGTATGAACACACTAGGAATTTTTTCCCTCTTTAAGATGTTTTTCCCCCTAGCTTGTATATGCGCCTATAACCCCAACATGTCACTTATCTTTGTACATTCTAGTGGTAATACATTCAGTATTGGGTGTTGTGCTTCAAGCTTTTTCTTCTTCCTTGTGCTATTTGTGTGCTTCTGTAGACCTCAAACTCCAACAATTGGTATCAAAATAGGTCACACTTCATCTAGGGCATTGTCAAAACCTCTCTAATCATAGTCTCAGAATCACATGAAAATTGGTGAGCATACTCAGGGTGATAAAGAGTTCAAAATGGCTTCGCTTTGTGGTATTGAAATCACGATTTGGGCTTGTTTTGGCCTCCAAATGCACTAGCACCTATGTAGGAAATTTTGTTTTTTTTTGTGCCAAAGATATATATAGGTTTTGGTTTGCCAATATAAGCATTTCAAAGCTTGCTATAGGTTTAGCCGAGCTCAACATGGTAGTTCTGTCCAACTTTTTGAGATACCGTCATTTTCTTGCATCAAGGTATTATAGTCAGTGGCCGTGGCTGAAAGTAATGATGTATTCCATATGTTGGTTGTTGAGGATAAGTTGGACCGTACCAATTACTCATTATGGACTTATATGATGTGTCATGTATTGGTTGAAAAAGGACTATAGAATATTGTGTAGGGTGTTGAAAATTTTCCTATTACACCTACAAACACAATTGCTGAAGGTGATGTAGATGGCATTGCAGATGGTGATATTCTTCAGGTCCCTATTCATGATGAGGTTCGTGCTGGACCTACTATAGAGAAACTTTTTTGGGATGGAAGAGATGCTTATGCACATGCATTGATAACCTTTTATGTCAAACATGCCATTATTCCTCACATTCACTCTTATAGAACAGCAAAGGATGCTTGGGATACACTTACCACTTTATATCAGGCAAGGAATGAGGTTGGTCTTGGTTACCTCCGAAAATAGTTGGAGAGTGACCACATGAATGAAGGAGATTCCATGGATAGTTTTCTGACAAAGATCAAAGATTTGAAGGAGCTGCTGATGAAGTCTTGCATGAGAGTTCACTTGTGCAGACAGTTCTAAATGGTCTTCCTGATTCATATCATAGTTTTTCTTCTACTCTTTGATTGATGATGAAAGGAAATCAAAATGCATTAATATTTGAGGATTTAGTCTTTGATCTATTGCAGGAAGATCAATCGAGGCAGAACATGTCCATTATGCATGTTGGAGATCAAGCTTTCCTAGCTAGTCAGAAGGGCAAAGGTAAATGGAGCTCATCTAGTAGTAAGTAGAAATATGCTAATTCTACACAATCAAAGAAGGATGAGAGAGACAAGAAGAAAACAGAAAAGAAAAAATTGTTTTGCATACTGTAAAGGAAATGATCATGTCATAAAAAGCTATCCAAAACTGGCTACAAAAGAGGCAAAGAAAAAAGAGGCCAGAATGGTTGTTGCAAAGGTCTCTACACCCAAAACAAAGTCTGCTAATCTTGTGCAGAATGGAGAATGGGCACTTACTATAGTTTGCACTTATGAACCATCTTCTCATGATGAATGTATGTATGCAGTAGACTCAGATGTCCGGTACTAATATAGAGGAGGCAAAAACTATGTTTAAATGGTTGGTCTAGACTTTGCAAGATAGCAAATTAGATGCACCTTTTTCATAGTGTATCGTTCAGGTTCTCATAGTGCTTCTTTTGCATCAGATTACTATGGTATGGCTGCCTCTAATCTTTGTAATGCAAATGAGCCTATTTCATTTGATGAAGCAAAAAAATCTAAAAATTGGATGGCTGCTATGCAATCAGAATATGATGCTATTATGAAAAATGGTACCTGGTCTTTATGTGACTTGCCTCCTGGCAAGAAGGCCATTGGAACTAAGTAGGTATACAAGCTAAAGCATAATCATGATGGAACAATTGACATGTATAAGACTAGGCTTGTTGCAAAGGGTTATGCTCAAGAAAGAGGCATTGATTTTGATGAGACCTTAGCTCTTACATGCCAAATGACTACTGTTCGTAGCATCTATGCACTTGCAACTCATCATGGTTGGAATGTACATGAGTTGGACATTAAAACTGCATTTTTGAATGGTGAATTGCATGAAGAAGTGTACATTTTTAAGCCTTGTGGCTTTGTGCAAAAAGGGCATGAAAACTAAGTGTGTAGGTTAAAAAAGGCATTATATAGTTTGAAGCAAGCACCACATGCTTGGTATGAAAAGATACATGCCCACCTGATTGCATATGTTTTCTAGAATAGTCCAGCTGAGAGCACCTTATATGTTAAGCATGAAAATGATGTTCTTTTGATCATTGTTGTTTATGTTGATGACGTGCTACTCACTGGTCCTCATGAGAAGCATATTGCTGATTTTAAGGCTGATCTACATGCCTCATTTGAGTTATCATATTTGGGGCATTTGCATCATTATTTTGGCATTCAATTTATGAAAGTTGATGGCAAAATAGCTTTGCATAAAAAAAAATATATTGACACATTATTATAACATTTTGGCCTTGAAGACTGCAAACCTACTGCCACTCCTATGGAGATAGGTTTACAATTGAGTCTTCATGATGGTCGAGATGCATTTGAAGTTGTTCTCTATCAACACGCTATTGGATGCTTGATTTACTTATGCATTACTCAACCAGATATTCAGTTTGGTGTCTTGTAGATGAGCAAGTTTATGCATTGCCCAGTTTTCAAGCATTGGTAGGCCGTTAAGCACATCTTTCACTACTTGAGTGGTATCTAACTACTTGGATTGTTTTATCCCAAGGGGGATCACTACCACCACATTTACATGTTTTTTTTTAACTTTGATTGGGCTAATTGTTATGATACTTATGTGTCCACCAATGGATTTTGCTTCATGCGTGGTAGCTCATGCATATCTTGGTTGAGCAAGAAGCAGCCTACTGTGGCCACTTCTAGTTGTGAGCTGAGTACAGGGCAGCTTTCATAGTGACTATTGAGAGTGTGTGGCTCAGATGGATTATGGCTAATTTGGGTGTTGTTCAGTCTACTACTACCATCATGTTCGCTGATAGTTAAAGCACATTGGCACTTGCAAGGAACCCTATGTTCCATGCTTGCACTAAGCATATTGAGGTCCAATATCATTATATTAGGGAGGGGTTTTCTGACGGAGAGATTAGTTTGGCATATGTACCCACACAAGAGAACATTGCAAACCTTTTCACAAAGGCTCTACCTAGGGAGAAGTTTGAAGCTTTCCACAAAGCTTTGGGCTTACTTCCTTTTGTGGATTGATTACACATAGCTTGACACTTCCTTATACATGAGTGCCAGCTCCTTGTTCACCGCATTACTCCCAAGGGGGATTTGTTGATATATTTTAGGTAGTGATGTGTGTGAACACACTAGGACCACTGGGGCACTTCTTTCCTTCTTTAAGAGGTTCTTTTCCCCTAGCTTGTATATATGCCTATAACCCTAATGGGTCACTTATCTTTCTACATTCTAGTGGTAATACATTCACTATTGTGTGTTGTGCGCCAAGCTTCTTCTTCTTCCTTGTGTTGTTTGCATGATTTTGTCGACCTCAAACTCGAAAAAGAATACATCTCAAAACGAATGTAAAAAAAATTTAACTTACTTAAAACATTCAATGAAGTTAGAGTTGAAGCATAAGAAACTTGATTTGCATTAACTTGAGTATTTACATAAAGAAGAAGGATCAAAACTATTGTTTCTTGCCCATTTACAATTTTCTTAACTTCTAAGTACAAGATCAAAGGAATACTCAATACATTGTGATCACCTTAGATCAAAGACATGAATCGGTTCTTATTGAATGCCCCAAGAAGTATCATTAAGTGATGGACTTAGGCTCCAAATCCATTCGCTTCCCAAGATGAATCAATACGTTCCATGTTCATGACTTGAAAATTCATGACTTGGACATTGGAAACCATAGTATCCCAAAATTGATCTTGAAATTGAATCCTAGACATGACATAAAGATGATTGATGATTTTTAAGGTAATTGCAGTCTCCTCAAAGGCATAATTGAGAAAACTATGTGTGGTAGATGTTGAGAACATTTGTTTTTTTTTATAGGCACAAGTTCCAAATTATGTAAATACCTTTGGGAGATCTTTAAACACTTTAAGAAGGCTCGTATTATTGACAAAAGATGGCCAAAATACCATATGAGTTATAGAACATGGTGAGTCGAATTAGTGAGTCACAAGGGAGCTACAATGGTGTCCTAGTGGAAGGTCAATGTGGCTAGTTCTCAAAGTCCATCAATATTTAGCTTATTTGAGCACTTGATTCATGTAATATCTCCACCCAAGTGTCTACCACAAGTTTAGATGTACTAGGAAGATTTTGGAATAGTTTTTCATGATAGAAGAAGAAGGAAGAGGTCATGATCTTGTGGGAAGTCCAAGTGAGTCATATGTGTATCTCTATGCTGCTATAGTTTTGTAGACAGAGATTGGAGAGATTGTAGCTCCCTCATTATATATCCAAATTACATGTTTAATAGCTCATTTGAAAGCGTGTACTGTCTACTTTCAAGTTGTTAATGTTCATAATCATTGGATTTGTGAGCTGAGAGCAATACGCTTTGCAATTAGTGTGTGTTCTCAGGTTCAGCTCTGCTGAAGGTCTCCATTAAACCTCAAAATTGGAGAGGTCATGTCTCCTTGTGTATTTATCCAAATTGAGTGTTCGTTAGCTCATTGGAAATCTATTTGTATCTAGTATATGTGGTTAAAAAGATTATAAAAAATTCTAAGTCAATAGAGAACAGTAAGATCTACAAGCATGAATGGTTTTTAGTGCATAAGTTTGTGAGCAGGTCAACTAGTTCCTAAGGGGTTCCACCTACTTCTAGCTATAATTTGGAGGTCAATAAACTCCAACGGTAGAGTCATCAACCATGAATCTCACTCTCTATTGAACAAGAGCCTCATGTAACTTAACAAGATCATGAGATCCAAACTGATAACAAGACCATATCTTAGTTGTGAAGCTATACTGATGGGAAACATCTTGATATAATACCTCTACTTTTTTATAAACATGAATTTTACTTAAGTGAACTTTTTGAATAAGGCATGCTTATCTCCCTTAACCCCTATCTTCCTTAGTAGGTTTTGACTCTATTCCATAGTTACATAATCGGCTTAGATCTCGAGTTTCATGCATTTGTAACACAACTTGTCATTCATAGCTTTATTTTAAGTCTCAATCGCCAAACAAGGTTGGGTTATCCTAAGCTTCTTTGAAGGATAATTATTTTCACTTTGTTTACATTTAGGCATAAACCGAATTAGTTGAAAAGCACTTTATTCTCTTAAGAGATCCTCATAAATTTGCACTACTTGAATAGTGTCTTCCAAAGTCTTAGGAGCACTCTTTTTTACTTGCGTTTGAATTATATTGTATAAACATATAAAAAATCCACTACCTTATGGAAATTGTCTATGTTTTGCAACTTCAGAACAATCCCTCAATACTTGTAGCTAGATTCTTTTCCTCATTAGAAGATATTATCAAGAAGCACACACAAAGAGCATAAATGCAGCAAGACACACAAAGAAGATGGATGGTTGGAATAGCTCTCTCTATCCCTAAGTAAAAATTACCACCACATATGAGTGAATCATGTATGTGGTAACATGGGGAAAAAGCCTGTAGCTAGCACTAGAGTAAAAAGTGCCCATGTATAGGGAAAAGGTTCACATCAAAGCTACTCGTGGAACACATAAGTGGAACAAACCCCTATGGAGTGAATGATGTGAACACATACAAGGAGTAACAGATCAACCCCCACAAGGCAATAAGCCTAAAGCTTTGCGAAAAGCTTCAAACTTTTCCCGTGGAAGATCTTTGGTGAATATATCTTCCACATTAACTTGTGTAGGCACATATACCAAATCAATATCTCCTGCATGAAGGCGCCCTCTCACATAGTGATAATGCACCTCAATATGTTTGGTCCGTGCATGAAACACTAGTTTTCATGCAACAACCAATGCACTTTGACTATCAATGAGAATATGCATAGCAACATCAATCTCCATGCAAAGATCCATCAATAGGCATCTCAGCCATATACACTCCATTGTAGCTATTAAAACTGCCCTATACTCAGCTTCACAAATTGATGTCGCCACTATAGGTTGCTTCTTACTCAACCAAGATATTCACTGAAACTTGGCATAATTTCATCTCCAGCCACATAACCATGTAAACTTCTACCTATCTTCCATCTTTGCTCTGATACCACTATGAAGAGATGGATAGATATGTGCTCGAAGATGAAGTGGTCCTGCAAAATCCTTGATCTACACCAGCCAAATGAACTCCAGGATTATGTGGTGGGCCCTTTTAGCTTGCCAATGGATGTGTTAGACACCCTATGTACCTTGGAAGATCAATCTCAAAAAGATAGATCAAAACAGATGAGTTGGAATTAATTCAGAGGTGAAAAACCTGCTATTTTGATTCATACACATGTCTAGTGTTTTGAATAATTCTCTGAGCACAGCAGAAATTAGCTTAATTCCTTTTGGGGAACTCTAATTAACTTAGAGAGCTAATGTTCAAGAGTAATCTCATCAGAAATAGTGAATCACACAATGATAATGAAGTTTAACAAGTTATGACATCATCCCAATTTTCACGGGCTGCAATAGTACTTAGATTAGTGAGAAGAAAAATGATCATAACTCAAGATTCAAATATTCAATGATTATGAAATTGTTGTATGCTGATACTAGACCATATGTGAATCCAAAAAGCTTTGATTCATGGAATGTGATGAAGTACACGCGGAGAACCAGCTCTGACAAGTTAACTGAAAAAAATTGAAAATCTGCAAAGAAGTGAATATGAACAGATAGGGTTGACTTCAACTGAACATAACTAAAGATTGAGAACTCCTATAGCAATGAAATTTTGTGAGGATATAGTAGACTCTAAAAGAAAACTGTAGCAAGTTAAATCATTGAAAATGATCCACCACAGTGAGAGAAATGATCTCTGCAATCGGACTGAAACATCTGAGAAGCATAACACTGAACAGTAGAGTCAGACAACCATGAAGATATGAACTTGTATGATTTTAAATATGAATGTATATTGATTGTAGAACACAATGAACTTACAGATACATGTATGTTCCTTGTATCCAAACTTGATATAGCATATAGCTCAACTTATGGATGCCTCTAAAAGTGCGACTAAATTGCCATGTATATATAGAGAGTTTTGGAGCCAAGATTTGAATTTGAATCTTGCTCACCTAAAAGTAGTTTCCTAATTTTTAGAGATTGATCGATTCTCCAACCTCCAAATCAAGAATTCGTGGCTTCCCTCTCTATTTTTATCAAGTGGACTCAACCACTTTTGATTCCTTTAACTTTTACATCAAGTAAATGATCACAATTACAAGGATGAGTTCACAAGTGAACTCTTAGATTTCCATACATCGTCTTCTCTTAGAAAC
The DNA here is from genome assembly GCA_020310875.1 of Ceratopteris richardii. NCBI lineage: Eukaryota > Viridiplantae > Streptophyta > Polypodiopsida > Polypodiales > Pteridaceae > Ceratopteris > Ceratopteris richardii. The sequence goes on from CM035423.1 coordinate 25,214,282, forward strand.
TCAAGCCAATACTTAGGCTTGTAATGGATTTGTTCCAAAAAACTTCTCTTCAGGTGTAACTTGATGTACAACAGTAGTTGGAGTTCCGTTCGTGATGTATACAGGCGTATGCACAACTTCTACCCAATAACAAGCAGGCATATTCTACTCAGCCATCAAGGTGTCTGCTTTTCCACCATAGCTTTAAAATTCTAAAAGTGAGTGAATACCTCACTCCTCTCTCTTTAGAAAATTGCTAAACTCATTTGACATGTATTCACCTCCTCCATCAGATCTTAATGCCTATGACTTTTTAGAAAATTGTTAAACTCATTTGACATGTATTCACCTCCTCCATCAGATCTTAATGTCTGAATATATATCCCTGTCTGCTTTTCCACCATAGCTTTAAAATTTTGAAAGTGAGTGAATACCTCACTCTTCTCTTTCATGAAATATACCCACACTTTTCGTGTATGGTCATCAATGAAAGTAACATAAAACTTGCAACCGCCCATAGATGTGGTCTTTGCAGGACCCCAAACATCTGTATGTACTATTCTAGCACATTCTTACTAACATGCTTGTCATGTGAAAACGATGATCTTGATTCTTTACCAAATTGACATGTTGCACATACCTTTTGCATCTCTACAACCTTGAAATTTGGTAGTCCATGGACAATCTCCTTTGACTGCATCAATTTCAACCTAAGTTTGCATGTCCAATCTGTCTGTGCCACATCTCTATATCAGCAATAACTCCTACACCTTTTGCAAACATGGTTGCATTCATTTCAAGAATTTTCACATTTAAGGTGAACATCCTACCCACTTTGTTTCCTTTGGCAATCAATCTTCCATCATGTTTGTATTCTTCTACATATAACCCATCAGCATTGAACGTGACTTGTAATCCCTGGTCAACCATTTGTCTTATGCGCTTGATCGCAAGATTATATTTTTCTAAGTACAGAAGTAGGGTTTGTATTGTAATTCATTGGTAGAGATGTACCTTCTTGGGGCTAGCTCTGCAAAGTAGGGAGACTATAAAATGTTCTCTTCTATACTCAACATGGCTTGTAACTGTGCCTCTATCCTTGTTGAATGTGTTTTCACTAATTCTTTGATTGGTTTCATCGATGTGAGTCGAAGAAGTTCAAATGTGTCCTAGCCCCTTTCAGTTTGCGGCCACCACTAACAGCTTATGGCTCATATTCTTCTTCGAATGTCTATTCCATGTGAATAGTGACCATTTCTTCTACTTCTGGGAGGTCGAGTGGGGATTTTGGTCATGGAATGGCTGTTGGATGTGGTAGCTATCCTTGCAATTCATTCACTCGTGCCCACAATGTATTTCATTCTTCCATCACTTTAGGTGGTATCACCTCCTGAGTGGCCAGTGGTAGGGGTGGTTCCTATAAATGCAAAGTTGCATTGTCCATTTGAAGGACATTCAACTCTTTGGATAATCGATCATAATCTTCTAATAGACGAGTGTGGTCCTTGAGGAGTGTCTTGATTGTTTCTGAGGGGAGAGCTTTGAACCGGCTTGGGCTGACTGGTGCATTGCTATTTCAAAGTTCTCTCTGTTCAACTCTTGTAGCCGTTGGTTCTCCTCTTTTGCTATTGCCAAATGACATCGGAGGAGTCCCATACTCTTGGTAAGTTGTGCATTGCACATGAATTGTAGTCTAAGCTGCCCCTCAGCATCTGCAATTGCTTTTTTCACTTTTTGCTCCAACTTGAGCTCCATAGTATTATATGACTCCCGCAACTCTTGATTTCATGCATTGAGTGAAGTGTTCTCGATCATGAGGGATTTAAGACTCTCTTGTAATCGAATTGTGGTCTGTTGCAAAGCCTAGTATTACTATCCTAAAGATGAGAATTATTCTTGAACTTGGTGCATACAAGAAAAAATTTGTTGAAATGCATTATCTACAATGGATGATGAAAAGAGCAAAGGTGATCGTAGAATTGCATGATGTTTGATATTTGATGTAGATGGGATGGAGGTGGGGTGGGGAAGTGTGGATCCAGACGTGATTGTGGAAAAGTGCATGGAGAAGAGTGTAGGTGTTGTGGTGGGTGTGTGAGTAATGAAGTGGACGTAGTGAATGAAGGTGTGGTGGGTGGTGAAATATCCATATCATTGGATGTGTGTGTTCTAGTGAGCTAATTGTGTAGAATGGTGTGGTTGTGTGTGATTGTGACAATGAAACTATATTTACAAGGACGGGTTCTTGCAAAGGGAGATGAGATGGGGATGGTTGATGAGGAATGCTCGTGATGGAGTGGAGTACCAATGAGAAACGAGTTGTAGGAAGAGGGTGGAGAGGATGGAAAAGCATGCCTGGTGGTGTCAAGAGGGAAAAAAGTTCCCTGGTGGTCCTAGTGTGTTCACACACATCACTATCAAAATATATCAACAAATCCCCCCTCGGAGTGATGCAATGAACAAGGAGCTAGCACTCATGTATAAGGAAGTGTCAAGATATGTGGAATCAATCCGCAAAAAAATACAAGCCCAAAGCTTTGTGGAAAGCTTCAAACTTCTCCATAGGTAGAGCCTTTGTGAAAAGGTCTACAATATTCTCCTATGTGGCTACATATGCCGCACTGATCTCTCCAGCAAAGAACCTCTGCCTGACATAATGATAGTGCACCTCAATGTGGCTTAGTGCGAGCATGAAACATAGGGTTTCCTGCAACTTCCAATGCACTGTGACTGTCAATGAAGATGGTGGTGACCAAAGACTGACCAACACCCAAATTAACCATAAGGCGTCTGAGCCACACACACTCAATAGTCATTGTGAAAACTACGCTATACTCAACCTCACAACTAGAAGTGGCCACAGTAGGATGCTTCTTGCTCAACCAAGATATGCATGAGCTATCAAGCATGAAGCAAAAACCACTAGTGGACACACGAGTGTCATAGCAACCAACCTAGTTAGAGTAAAAAAAAGCATGTAAATATGGTGGTAATGATCCCCCCTTGGGATAAAACAATCCAAGTAGCCGAGTACCACTCAAGTAGTGAAAGATGCACTTAACTACCTGCTAATGCTTGACACCTGGGAAATGCATAGACCCGTTCATGTGTGAGACAACAAACTGAATATCTGGCTGAGTAATGCATAAGTAAATCAAGCATCCAACAACCTCCTAATAGAGAACAATATCAAATGCATCTCAAACATCATGAAGACTCAATCATAAACCTGTTTCCATAGGAGTGGCAATAGGTTTACAGTCTTCAAGGCCAAAATATTGCAATGATGTATCAATATATTTTGTTTGACACAAAGCTATTTTGCCATCAACTTGCATAAACTAAATGCCCAAATAATGATGCAAATGCCCCAAATCTGACATCTCAAATGAGGCATGCAAATAAGCCTTAAAATAAGCAATATGCTTCTCATGAGGACCAATGAGTAGGATGTCATCAACATAGACAACACAATGCTTCATTCAAATGAAACTTGTGTTGGAGACCTCTAAATCTCCAAAGGTTTGATCTATACTGATTTACGAGCACCTCTATATCAGATATGGACCAAACTTTACACAAATATTACCTTCATTTACCAAATATTCAATGATCACTTCTCTGAGTGAGAATCTTTCTTCTTCAAGAAGTCTGCTTCAAAGATTGACTTCATTACCTGCACATATCTTCATATTTCTTCAAAGGAATGATGCACATATCTCCTTGCTAGCTTTGCGCAATCATATCAACCATTAGTCCTTCAAAAGAATCATTAAAACTTTAATTTGATCCTTAAGATCAAAAGTATGTCAGAAATTATCTTCTTGAACAGACGACTTTGACATAGGTAACTTCTAAGGTTGATTTCTCAGAGCACAGATCCCGTTTTGCTAAATTCTTTTAGCCATAGCTTCCTTATCTTCTAACTTAGATTTTGAATGCTCACTCATCAAAAACTTTACACTGTGCACTAAGATCTAAGCAAAACATTGACACGAAAAAGTGTGCAACTCTGAGAGGTCTTCCTGCAGACTTTACATACACATGTTCCTATTGCTCATGCTCACAACATGAAAGGAATTAGACCATGAAACTTTGAACATAGCTTCATTAGCTTCTAGATTAGATGTGTACAAAATATTTCCTAATCCACATGATCAGGCTGAGAGAAATCAGAGAAAGACTCGATGTTAACCCATGAAGATGACTCTCTACACATCTATCACAATGACACTTGGCTTCTAATGACTCTCTCACTTATTTCTTTACATCATTGACTTATATAAATATGTTTCTAGACTTATCCCACGTCTATTACATTACTCCTTATCATCCTAAGGATGATCTATACTCATAGTACAAGAATTTTCAACTGTAATGTACATATGTATACAAGCTTTACTTCTGAGATCTCTTCTCTTTCTCAAATGACTTCTTTCACTTCAATCTAATCATTGACATGCTTCAAACTTTTTCTAATCACCAATTTGTGATTGTTTTGTTCCAACAGCTCCCCCTCAATCACTAATTGTGATTATTCCATTCCTCTTTACTCCTACCATCTCTTTGAATTTCTGTAGCTTAGGTCCATCCAAGCTTTTTGTTAACATATCTGCAACTTGCTCTTTTGTTGGAGTATACAGCACTTTAATCCCCTTATCAAGTACCTTTTTCCCTCAAGAAATGATATTGAATCTCTATGTGCTTAGTCCTGACATGAAAAACAGGGTTAGCTGCCAAATACAATGAACTCATATTGTCTCCAAAAATAATTGTACTCTGATCAGTTCCAAAACTCTTCAACAAGGTCTTTAACCATATCACTTCTTTTACAGCCTCTACCATTCCTTTATACTCAGCTTTTGTGGATGACAAAGCAACTGTATGTTGCTTCTTTGAGCACCAAGAAACTAATTTATCTCCAATGTAACAGAGATACCCATGAGTAGATCTTCTATCATCTGAATCACCTGCCCAATCTGTATCACTAAACACTTTGATTCTTGTATCAGAAGTAAATCCATAATACAAACCTTCATTTAGAGTTCCCTTGATATATCTGAGTACCATTTGAGCTGCAATCCAATGAGTCTTCTTTGGACAATGCATAAATTGTGATAAAACACCTACTGCATATGATAGATCTGGTCTTGTCAAGGTAGCATAGATTAAACTACCTACCAAACTCTGATATTTCTTCATATCATTGAATTATTCACCTCCATATCTTATGATTTACCTCCAATGGTGTGGTTGAAGGCTTGCAATCCTCCATGTTGAACTTGACCAGAAGATTCTTCAAGTATCTCTCTTGTGTAACATATACTCCATGTTGAGTATACACAATCTGCATTCCTAAGAAATAAGATAAGTTTCCCAAATCACTTATCTTAAACTCCTTCTCTATTTGTTTTTTAAGCTCCTTGATTCCTTGAGCATATGTACCTGTGACAATAATATCATCAACATAAATACACATGTGTATATATCCATTTTGACTTGCCTTCACTAGCAAGCTACTATCTGCCTTTGATGCTTGATATCCACATTCATTCAAGAACTTAACAAGCCTGTAATTCCATGCTTTTGGAGCCTGCTTCAAACCATACAAAGCTCTCTTGAGCTTACACACATAATCTGATCCAATTGAATCCATGAACCCCTCTAGTTGCTCCATGTATACTTCATCTGCAATGGATCCATTCAGAAATGCATTCTTCACATCTAATTGTGATAACTTCCATCCTTTACAAGCAGCAATAACAATCACTGATCTAATTGTAGACATCGTAGCAACAGGACTAAAGGTTTCATCATAATCTACCCCATAAGTTTGGGCATAACCTTTAACCACAAGTCTAGCCTTGTATCTAGACACTTTACCATCTGCAAACCTTTTTGTTTTATACACCCACTTACATCCAATGACCTTCTGATTCTTTGGTCTTGGCACCAAATCCCATGTTTCATTTTCAAGTAGAGCATCATACTCTTCTTGCATTGCCTTCTCCCAATTCTGCTAATCTTTAGCTTCTTCATATGTGATTGGATCCTCTTCTGTCTTCACAATGTAAGCATAATCTTTTGTTGTTAGGAAAGATGTATCATAGCTATACCTAATAGGTTCTTTTCTTTCTCTCAAGGATCTTCTGACCTCTGCACTTCTTGAAGTCTCATCCACATTTTATTCTCGATCAAATCTTGGCCCATCTTCAACATTGTCCTGCAATTTACTTTTATAATCAACATCATCAATATCTTCTTCATACACACTTACTTTTGTCTTCCCTTTCCTTTGTATTTCTTCAACATCTACATAAACATTTGTTGACCCTGTATACCATGTGCTTTGATCATCAAATGTAACATCTTTGGTAACAAGAAATTGCTTTGTAGATGGAATCCACAATCTGTAACCCATCTGTCTATCATCATACCCAATAAACACATACTTCTCTGCTTTGGGTTCTAGCTTATGTCTTAATTGTGAAGGAACATAAGCATATGCTAAACATCCAAATACCTTACAATGATCAAGAGTAGGTTTCTTACCCCACCATGCTTCATAAGGTGTTCTTCCATCCAAAGCTTTACAGGGTAACCTATTCACAAGGTATGTTGCAGTGTTGATAGCTTCTGCCCATAGATAGTTTGGACAATTCTTTTCCTTCATCATTGCTCTTGCAAACTCTACAAGAGTTCTATTTCTTCTTTCTGCAACTCCATTTTTTTGGTGTCACTCTAGCACAATGGCAGGTACCAACATGAGGAGATCCACCTCATAATTGTCAATCGGTGGAGACGTGAGGACTAGTATGAAGACTATGAGCAAGTGATGGCACAAGTGTGTGAGTGAGAAGCACACAAGCATGCACACACATACACACACACACACGCACACAAGGCAAGAACAAGGAGAGGAACAATGGAGTTCTTTGCATTAGTCAAAAAGTCTCTTACATAAGCTCAATTCACAAACAATCTAACCTCAAAAATGAGCTCTCTAGGTCTTTTTTTAGTTTTCTGACTAGCTTTGGCCTTGTCCAGACCTAGTGTTCGGCCTAGTTAAAAATTAGGTTCTAGAGTCTATTTGAGGGCTCAAACGCAGTCTAAAAATTATGCAAATTGGTATGTAGCTAACTCTAATACTCCTCAAGCTCGAGGACTCCTGAGCTTGAACAAAATGGAGTCTATTCTACCAAAAACGGGATTTACAATGTGTGTGTAGTGATGAAAATCACTTGAGTTGGAAATTTTTTATGAAAAAAATGATTGGGCCTTGTTGCCGTATTGTTTTTGACTGTTCCTTTGTGCCTGTATGCTCTGCTTATGACTTGTATGCCAACACTCCCCCCTTCCTAGCGTCTGTCGCCCCTGACAGACCTCTGTTCTATAGGGTGGTCAATATAGTATTGGATGACGTTGGAGGCTAGCTCGTGTTCTCCTATCCTTAATCCTCTTGCTAGATCAGCTTCCAATGCATCCCAATTTATTGCACCTGGGACATCTGGTTGCAGTGTAGTGTGCAAAGACCTCCGAGTGATACTCCCAGAAACCTCATCTGAACATTTCTTCGAATGTTTGTTTATAGCACGCAGGGAGGTATTTGATGAGTGCATGCCAGGCGTAAGCCACACGAATGCTGGGGGTGGTGCTCATGTCGTACACCAAATCGTAAGTTCCATTAGTAAAGTCTAGCAGGCATACTTGTGGTGCTTTTGCATTCCTAAAAGTTTTGAGCACAACTTGCATCATATCCAAAATTTTGAGCATCATTTGGGCTGCCACATCTGGCATGGGCTTCAATCGAGGCATCCAGTGTCAGATTGTTGCCATCATGTATGCTATCGATGGTGGTTCCTGTGGTGGCGCTATGTACGGATAATTGAGCCACTCCTTACATTGGGCATTATTCTTTACCTTTATGTTGAATGCTTTCCATGATCTACGATGTGGAACGGGGCCGTAGCATGGATTGTAAAGTAGATGTAAAGGTGCATCGTTCCATGTGCGCAGCATTTCCGAATATGACTCTAGAAGTTTCTGTCGCCATGTCGGCTGACGGATTTTGCCTATTTGCACCTCTGGAGGCAAATCTTTGGGTTGAAACTGGGTAGCAAAGGAAGGAATCTTACCCGTGACTCTCTGTATTTCTGCATTATAATCGGCCAAAATAATGTAGTAAGGTCTGTATTGGAGTTTTGATGAGAGGATAAGGCGTCTAAATGACAAGTTCTTGAAGTACTCAGATTGTAACATAGTTTCTTCTATGACTCTCATGGCCTGATTTTGCACTATTGTGCGCTCTTCATGAGAACTCCCCATTTCTTCCACTTGTCGTAGCCATGGAGGTCATGGTGCTTCAAAAGTATCTTGACCGTCTTCTGTTTGTTGTCCCCCTGGGAAGGGTTGCAGATCATATTCCTCTTCAAACGTTTGTTCCACTGGAATGGAGACTGTCTCTTCATCTGTGGGCGCCTCAGGTGGGGATGGTGGTCTTTCGTATTGTGGTAGACGTGCCTGCAATTCTGCAACTTGTTTTTGGAGATATTGTAGGGTCTCCGAGTCCGTGATAAGTGAGGAGGTTGAGTCAGTAGCTTGGGGGCCTGCTGTCATTTCTTTCTGTCTTGTCTGCTTCAGTTGACCCAGTTCTTCTGATAACTGGTCATGTCTGGTCATGTGCATCTAGTAAAGTGGCATAGTCTTCAAGAATGATTTTGATGCTCTCTGGGGTCACTGCTTGAAACTTGGAAGGACTAATGGGTGCCCCGTGTGTGTTTTCAATTGATGCTTCTAAGTTTTTGTGGTTCTATTGTTGGAGACATCTATTTTTCTCGTGTGCTACTACAAGGTGTCATTTGAGCAGGGCCAAGTTGCGCTGGACTTTGGAATTTCTTTCCAGTTGTATCTGCAAATGGCGTTCTAACCCTTGGATTGATTCCTGATCTACATTATGAAATTGTACTTCCAATATGCTATGAGCCTCTTGTAACGTTTGAAATTTTGTCTGAAGGTGAGCATTCTCTTCTTCTAGTGTAGCAAGACGATGTTGCAGCACTTCCAAGTGCTCTTGAAGTCGTTTGTTATGTTGCTAGAGCTAGTTGTACTCTGTCCTTAATTGTGAAACACATGCGAGCACGGTGTCAAATGCATTCCCTATAGATGAAGGTGTATTTTGTACAATGGAAAATGCAAGGGGAGGGGATTGGGGAATGGGAAGAGTGAATGATGTGTCTATTGGAGATGTGTGTGCAAGAGAACTTGGTGGAGGTGGGATGGGAGAAGGTGGAAGTGTGGGGGGAGGGGAGGTGCCGACGGTGGTGAGATGTCCATGCTTTCCACTGGGGACGTGAGAGTGGTAGCTGCCATATATATTGGAATGGCAGGTGGTGTGTGTGTGTGTGTGTAGTCGTGGTGAAGTGGTGTGGTGTGGATATTGGGAATGGGGTCGACAAGAAGGGTTGAGCAGGGGTTTGAAATGTTCTAGAAAGGAAATCATGGAGAGGTTGAAGGACAAGTGGGATTGGGGGTGGGAAATGAGAACCTGGAGGTGGGAAGGCCATGAAAGGTGGCGTGGTGGCAGGGAATCCAAAGAATATGGATCTAGAGTCAGGCTGGCCTATGGCCGAGGGTGTGGGGGCTGGTTGTCCTATGGCAGACTCTATGGAGGCTTCTGTTATGATGGTGGTGGTATTATATAAAGGGTTTTCAAGGGAGGAAAACAAGGTGGAACTAGAGGTTGGACTACGGAAGATGAAGGCTTGCTCTGCGGGGTGAGTAGTCGAGGTGATATTTACAGCTTTTGTTCGAGGAGGTGATGGTGGGGGGGGTCGGTGGTAGTGGTTCGGTTGATTCATCTTGGGTGACTGGGAGCTCGTGGCCAGAGGTTACTGCTGTGTGGGAGGTTGTCTCAATGGGTTCAGATGTAATAATAGGTCCTTCCCCCATAGTAATGGGAATCTGGATGTTTTTACCCGATCGTGGGTGAAATCTCTGTGGGTCATATTGAACAGGAGGCCTCTAGATTGCTGATCGGACTGCTTCCACTACCCCATACGTTTCTGCCACCAATAGTAGGCCCTCGTTGTATTCAGAGTCGACCCAAGCTTCTTCCAATAGCTGAGCCATGAGCACCCTACTACTCTATTCAGTGAGCAGTTGTTGCGACCGCACTCATTCCATGATTTGATACAGCCTTCGGAGTTCTGCTGTATATGCTTGGGTTCCGGTGGTTTCTTCTGCTTCTGCTTCTTCACCTCCCTCTTCTTCTCCCTCTGAGTGTTCTAGTTGTTGAGATAAAGTTCTTTGCTGATCATCATCCCAATGTACATGATGACCTTCTGTGGATTTCCTCTATCTTTGGGAAGAGGGGCCCTATTCTTCGGTGTCTGAAAAGAACTCTACATCAAAGAGTTGTGTATTCTGCAAGAATGATTCGAACTCGAAGGTACTCGTCCCCTCAATGTCTCCCGTTGTAGGAAACTCAAATCAGGAGGGACAGGAGGAGCCAATGGGGCATCTTGTGATGTACCTTCAGATCCAGCCCTGGGTATTCTAATGGTAAAGGGTGGTACAGTGGCCTCCCCTTGTGAAGAGACTTTCGGAGTCGTCAGAACTTCTCGTGTCTGGACACAGGGAATTGAACCCCTCATGCGCTTGGATTGATGTGTGGAAGTCTTGAGCCTCTTAAACATTTGTAGTTTGACCAAGTTAAAGCACCTTCAATGGGTACATCATATGCTAAGCACCTATAGATAATGTGTGTGATTGCACAACAGCCATTCACCACTAGCTTCCTAGATGACCTTTTATTTGCTTCATATAGCTGCTCTATAATCCATACAGGAAGCTTAATCGGTAATGCACCTGTCTCCGCCAAGTAAAGAGCAAACCAGATCCTTTTGTGGGGCTGAGTGAATCGATCTTGACCAGGAAACGCAAAATGTTGCATGCACATACAAAGAGGAATGGACACATTCGGTGTGAGTGCTACCATATCTTTGAACTTTTGTAGCTTCTGGTTCTTCATGTTAGTGGGGATGAGATCAGAGGGCACATGCGTGCCATGCATGTTCAAAGTAGAGCTCACCAATTCTAATGTGAGTTCGAACCTTTTCAACTCATTGTTGCCCAATAAGGAAGGAAGGACAAATGATCATGGTTTATCTTTTTCTTCATGCGCCTGTAATGTTGAGATCAAGTAGTAATATCGTAGGAGATCTGGTTTGGGTAAAGGTGCTGCAAAGTACTCGGCTAGCCCTGCACGCTCCCATATGGTCTGCAGATTTTGCGTGTTCTGGAGAGTTTCAAACTCCTTAGAAAAGAACTGGAATCTAACCCATGACATTTCATACTCACACTTGGACTCCCATATATACTTGGCCTCTCCTAAGGGCCCCGGCATGCCATTGAACCAATGAGAATTTGCATGGACTCTCTCTGTGATTCCTGTGGGAGGATCCGGTACAGGTATTTGCTGGAGGTGTTGCAGCTCTTCAGGTCGTTCAATTGGTGGCACATCAATAGCTAGACTGTCCACATCAATCCCTGCAGTACTTTCTCCTTCCTGTGAGCTTGAGCCTGTTGCTTTTGCCATGAGACTACATGTAGCTATTGATGCTTATCTGCTAGAAGAAGAGAGGCACATTAGCATTGCATAGGAAAGAGGATGTTATGGTGTTCCCTCCACAATACTAACATGACATTTCAAGTGGTTAGGGGTTAGTGGGTGGAGTGTTTGTGATGTGTGAGAATGTTGGTTAGTAGGTTAGTGTTCATCCTAGATGCATAGTTTGGATGTGCAATGTGCTTAGAATGCACCTACATCGAAGGGGACTGATTTACAAAATTGGGTCAGGTGGATTGATACAGGGTTTAAGTCTCCAAACTTTGATGGTGGAATTGTAGCTTTTATTGGTGATGACACGTAAAGGTTTGTGGACTAGATTGTGTTGGATTTGGGACCTTTTGGATACCCATTTCCCGAAATTCCTAGGTGCGAAGTGTAGATGTTCGCCCTGGGATTTGTGCCAAGGGTGATTGTGGTTGTTGATTCAATTTTGTGAATGGAGGTGAAGCTAATTGAGCTCGTAAGCAGGTTCTTGGCACCCATATTTGTCTAGCATTTGGAATAGCCTTCATTGACTGCTTTGGAACCCGAATAGAAGTGGTTTGTCTAGATCGATGCCTAGGATACTCCTTCGTTGTAATCTTTGACACTGTAGATCGTTTGGTGCTTCTTTGGGATCCTATCTCCAAAGTCGAGGGTTGTTCACCCTTGTGCACCCAGATCTGCTTCATGCCAAGAGGTACTCTATATTGTACAGGTTGGTGTTCATGCTTCTTGATCATCGGCCTCCTCTGTGTCGTGTGTTGTCCGGCTTGCTTTCCTCGAATTCTTTTTGGAAAAGAAGGGAACTCCTCATGAACTTCTGCATGTTCATCCAGAGTGACAATCTTCTCCACCATAGAACTTTGGACAAGAATAGCATCGTTATCTTCATGTGGGTTCCTGGAGGGACCAAGATTTGGTGCCTCTTTTAGTGGCCTAAGTGCTTGATTTTCTAATTCCATTGTGATGCGGTTTTGGCCTACCCAAGCTTGAAGAAGTCCACTTCTTAGGTTGAGGTTGACTGCATGATCATAGATCCAGTCTTGGCCCAAGACAAGAGGTTTGGTAAGATCCTCGTCTTCACATACTAGCACTTTGACTGCCATTAGAATCGCTTGAATGTAGAGGGGAAGTTCCACCTCTCCCATGCAAGGGGTTTCCACGCCTTCCAACCCGATGAGATATGCCTCCATAGGATTGACCTTCAATTGCAATTCTCGGCAGTAAGAAAATCGAACTACACTAGTGGTTGCACCTGAGTCAATTAAAGCTCTCACAGTCCTTGCACTTTTTCCTTGTCATACCTCTAGGGTCACAAAGGGTCGTTGATCGACTATCCTATGGGAATGCTCACCGGAAGCCTCGCACATGGCCATGTGAAAACCAACCAGAGAACCCATCCAAGAAGCTATATACTTCCTTGCCTGCTACCCTTTCTAATAGATGCTCAGTGATAGGAAGCGGATAACTATCTCTGATAGTGGCTGTGTTAACCTTCTTCAAGTTAATGCATACACGTAATTTGTCGTTCTTTTTGGTCACCACTACAATAGGGGATACCCATTCAGTGTGCTCGATTTCATAGATAAATCCAGCCTCAACCAAGCGATCTATCTCTTCTTTGATCTTGGTAGCGTAGTTGTCATTGTATGTGTATGGCTTCTGCTTAGAGGGTCTGGCATCTGAGGTCATGGGGATCGTATGTGAACATACGTCAGGTCTACACCTTTCAGGTCCTTGTAACTCCATGCAAACACATCTCTATATTCTCGCAGTAAAGCTATCAACTCCTGCTCCTCATCCTCACTTAGGTCGTGTCCTATGTATGTGCATCGCTCTTCACCTTCTTCTAAGGTCACTATGATTTTCTTTGTAGTTTCTTTGTTATCATAGGCCTCTCCTATGATGGCTTCACGTTTAGGCATTCTTACCATGACTCTCCTATCTTCAACTTCATACTTCTTGAAATTTTTAGGGACCTCAAACAAAGATTCTTCTTCCTCTGGTGTGACTTCTCTCTTCTTCCTCTTCTTACCTTCATTCTTAGTGGTCACTTGTGTGGTTAATCTCACCTCATTCATAATCTCTTCATGTCTCTGAGGGTGAGCTTCTACTTCGTAGAAATACTCCTCATTTGATGCAAAAGTAGGGTCCATTATAATTGACTCTAGATCGGAGTCATTTGCATCTTCGAATGCATCAGTGCTAGGTTCACATTCTTCAATAATCGGATCACACATGATTGGCTCTATTGTGAAGACTGAAATGCCATAGCCATCCTCATCGCAGTGGGGTGTCCATTGTTCTTCACTGATGGCTACATCCATTGTTGCTAAAATCTCTGCCCAACCATGAGGTTCAAATTCTTCGTCAGGAAATACTGCAGATGCATAGGCTGGGTCTTGAATCGATCTATGGGTTTCCTTCGCACCTAGCTCTCTTGCTTTTTCTCTTTTCTCTTCTTCTATGGCTACTTTGCACATCCATAAGTGAGTGTCTTCATGCATCCATGAGGATCCTGATCCTATGGAATGCACTGATTCTGTATCATCCTTAGCTCTATGGATGGGATTCCATTGAATAGAGGGCACCTCTCTACGCGAGAAATCTTTGAGATTTACTTTGGTAGTGACACCCAGGTGTTGCAAATACAAAGAATTTGTACCCCAGTACTGTACTACTTGCAATTGCCTCAAGAAGGGTTTTCCCATAATCATCTCATAGGCCTGATTCTTGCTAAAGTCACATATAGCAAAAGTATGCTCAAACTCTACACCACATGTGGTGAGAGTTATTCCTTCTAGTAGCCCTAAGGGTCTCTCAACGTGACCATCAGCCATTTGTAGCTTCATTATGGTGGGCCTGCGTGTTGGCTTGCCCCATTGCTTCCATAGGGAAGTGGTAGCAATTGCAACTCCTACGCCTGAGTCCAGAATTGCCTTCGTTGTGTAACCCTGATGAGTGATAGGGAGATAGGTGTTTCCTTCTTCTCCTTCGCTCATGTCCCCTATCTTGTCCAGGGGTATTTCTGGCACTGTCCTGTGAGATCCTACCTGGGAACGAGGTTTTGCTATGTCTGGCACTTGCTTGGCTACATGTTTCCACAATTCAGGCTTAAGTTTTAGTAGCTCTTCTAAAGTGATATTGCACTGCACTTTAGTATTCTTCACTACCTCTATACTCCTAGGTATGATTGAGTCTTCGTTTCTTATCATGACCGTGGGTGCTCTCATACAAGTGGACTTTGCTTCCCATGGGCCTGTGAAATGGGGTAGTTCTTGTAAGGAATTGGACTCGAAGTCTAATCTCTCTTGAGACTGGGCACTCTCCTGCTCTCCATAAATGGAAGGAAGGTCTTGTGGGAATTGATTGTGTGTGTCATCCACAAGTTCAATGGGAGGAGGAACTTCACTCTCTTTAGCCCATTTCTCTTCCTGAATCTCTCACAAGAATTCTAGTGAATACCGATTCATAGAAGAGGAAGTGTTTGGTTCAGTGGAGTTAGGCACATAAGCTTCCTTGGGAGGAATGCTTATTCCATCACTTGCCCTCTCCTTAGGCTGAGAGTTGGCTCCTTTTCTAGACTTTGCAATTATCATCTCCAATCTATCTAATAGACCATCAAAATGCAATGGTGTTCTAGTGGAGCTAGAGCAATTGAAGAGGCGACTGGCCTCAAACATGGCTTGAGCCAATTCCACCATCTTGGCACACAATTTGGTTCGTTCAAGCTCTAGGTCAGCTCTAGGGTAACATCTTTCATGATCTGTTACATTTGGCCCTTCCTGGATCCTGGCCTGATATGCTCTAAGCATCATATCTATGTCCTCAGGGAGTGGGATCTACCAAGACTAATCCTACTCTGGGTGGTGGGTGGGTTACATGTGGTGAATTAGAAGGTCGAGGAACGGAAGGTGATGGGGACGGTAGTGGGGGTGATGTGTGAGAGTGCGTTTGAGATGTGATTTCTATGATTTTGGCCTTGGTCTCTCACAGACTTTCCTCGAGTTCGCTGATCTTTCTTGCCCATTGCCTTTTCATATGTTCATGGCTATCTCTCCAAGCTCTTGTTCTCTTCTTATTCAGGCTCTCAGTCTCACTAACCTCTGCATTCTTTTCCTGGCCTAAGTCTTGGTTTTGCTTAAGTGTCTGAGCTCTCATGATGACTTGCACTGGGGCCGTGGAAGTCACACTTCCCGTGGAGTCTACCACTAGCCCAATGACATTGATAGGAGCGATTTTTGGCATATTGGCGGGGTTCTTGGGACACTCTAGTAACAAATGCTCCTTTCCACAATCTGGACAAAAGCCTTGAATTGTCACAGATTGGGTTTGTCTGGGTGCAGGTAGAGGGCAATCATGAATGAGGTGATCTCCCTCACATCGTAAGCATGGTCCTCTAGGAAATGGAGGTCTTATCTCCCTAGGTTGAGGTCTAGAGTTGGGGTTTGCGTACATGATATTCACATATTCTGGCTCCCAACTGGACTCACTCAGTTCTTAATAGTATGACTCATTATGCTCGCGTGATTGCATGTAGTAAGCCTATGGACTATCAATATGGGTAGAGTCAAAACTATGATCAGTTGGATCACTTTCTAAAAGTGACGGTGTCACTGGCTGTTGACAATATACGGGACGAAGCAAGTACGGACACACATGTAGATCTAGCACTAAGGCAACCCTTCATTTTTTTCAAAACCCTTATAGCATTTTAAAGTGATTCTCATCACTAAAAACCCTTGTAAATATCATTTCACCTTTTTGTAGCTCCATTTTGTACAAGCCGAGGAGTCCTCGAGCTTGGGGAGCCTTAGAAGTAGTTGCCTGCCAATTTTCATAATTTTTAGATCTCGTTTGAGCCCTCAAATAAGCCCTGGAACCTAATTTTTAACTAGGCCGGACACTAGGTCTGGACAGGGCCAAAGCTAGTCAAAAACTATAAATAGAGCTAGAGAGCTCATTTTTGGGGTTAGCTTCTTGTAGTTTGAGCTTGTATGAGAACTTTCTTGCAATAGAAGTGATTCCATTGTCTTACTCTCTTTGTTCTTGCCGTGTGTGCACGTGTGCGTGTATGTGTGTGCATGCTTGTGTGCTTCTCACTCACGCACTTGTGCTTCCACTTGCTCGTGGTCTTCATACCATCCTCACGTCTTCCCGGATTGACATTAAAGGAGGTGCTACTCATCACTGAGCTACACCAAATTTTGGCGCCGTTGCCGGGGATCGAGCTTTGAGGACGAGCGTGTGATGGTAAGACGTAGAGAGGACGCGTTGGAATGGTAAGTAGTAGGTAAATTTCTGATTTTTTTCCATCTCCATCTTCATCTTCACCTCATTCTCCATTTCCACCTCCACCTCCTTCTCCACTACATATCCCCTCTTCCCTATCATTCCCTCATTTGTTGTGTGCGAGTTTGAGAGAGAGCGATTGTGCGTGCTTGTCTTTGTGTGTTTTTTGCATGTTTCTTGCAGGTGGCAGCTCCATCATCATCTCCAGCAAGCTCAGCAGGTACAGAAATTGTCTGCACAGTCCCCGAGGTGTTGAGCTCGAGCTATCGCGACACTCCGAAAATTTCACCCAATCACGATTCTGAGTGCACCACGACACTGCGCAGGCCTAGAGCTCCCAGGATCACTAGATAGAACAGAAAAATTCACCATATCCCGAGCTATCGCGACACCCCGACCTATCGCGACACCCCGACCTATCGCGACACCTCACGAGCTATCGCGACACCCCGACCTATCGCGACACCTCACGAGCTATCGCGACACCCCGACCTATCGCGACACTTCACGAGCTATCGCAACACCCCGACCTATCGCGACACTTCACGAGCTATCGCGACACCCCACGAGCTATCACGACACCCCGACCTATCGCGACACTTCACGAGCTATCGCGACACCCCGACCTATCGCGACACTTCACGAGCTATCGCGACACCACGAGGTATCGCGACACCTCACGAGCTATCGCGACACCTCGAGGTATCGCGACACCCCACGAGCTATCGCGACACCCCGACCTATCGCGACACCCCGACCTATCGCGACACTTCACGAGCTATCGCGACACCCCGACCTATCGCGACACTTCACGAGCTATCGCGACACCCCGACCTATCGCGACACCCCGACCTATCGCGACACCCCGACCTATCGCGACACTTCACGAGCTATCGCGACACCCCGACCTATCGCGACACTTCACGAGCTATCGCGACACCCCGACCTATCGCGACACTTCACGAGCTATCGCGACACCCCGACCTATCGCGACACTTCACGAGCTATCGCGACACTTCGACCTATCACGACACCTCACGACCTATCGCGACACTTCGACCTATCGTGACACCTCACGACCTATCGCGACACTTCACGAGCTATCGCGACACCCCGACCTATCGTGACACTTCGACCCGACCTATCGCGATACACGGCTTTTAACGCATGAAAATTTAGGGTTAATTTTTTTAGTGATTGGAAGGGTAGTTGAGCTTAATTTTAGGCACCTTGGTATAACTTTAGAACCTTGGAAGTGGGCAAAAGGCCTAGAAACCAGAGAGGGATCTCCTGAACCCTGAGTGCCTGTTTTGACCCTTTAGTGCCTGAATGGTCATAACTTGACCATACGAACTCCGATTGATGAGATTTTGGTCTCGTTGGAAAGCTCGTTGAGAATCCCACGTGGACCTCGACTGGTTTTTGTAAGAATCATATGCGGAGTTTTAGAACATGCATTTTTAAGTTGACCTTTAGGTGGAACTAAGTGGTTCTCAGATTCAGGGGGTACAGTGAACTACTCCAAGGGGGCTGAAATTATTGAAGTGTGTCTTTCAATTACTTGTGGCAATAGAGCTATACTAACAGGTGAGCTTTTGCAGGAACTTTGTGCGCGCTCTAGGCAATCCAAAGCAAGCTAGCAAGGGTGAGTACCAAGCTTGGGAGAGGGCTTCCTGGGCTTGTGTAGCAGTCTGGTCAACCAGCTAATTGAGGTTGGAAGATCTCTCAACCCTCCTTTGTCAATTCCTAGCCTAGGCTAAGTACGACTTAGGTGTGGTAATTAATTAGGGCAACGTTAGGCACGAATCAAGTCCAAGAATATTAATCAACAAAGTGCAAGAAGTAAATAGGTCTTAAGTGTGAAAACCCTAAGGGACAAAAGGTAAACTGGAGTCGATCACTTATCAAGTGCGGAAATTCACTTAAGTACTCCTGACGACGCGAATTCAAACAAGACCATAAACATAATATTCAACTAAAAAGAACAAAGTGATTGGTGCAAAATCAACCTGCAACGAGAGTGTGCTTGGGTTCCAGGGGATAAATAAATCAGGCTTATGAACCTTAGATCAGGCAGACACTTAGGCCGAGACAGACAGAGCCTCAGATCTTCTGAAGCTAGTGTCAATCACACTGCCAGGTCTTGGGCCCAGCAGTTGAGTGATTACCCATACATTCCCAGATCAGAAACAAGTGATTCTGAGATGTCCTATCTTATGGAGAGACCAGTAGGTAGCTCAGGGTTGGCTTATCTAGAAAAGCCAGAAGGGCCTTATAAGACTCAATTGGAATATATCAGGACGAATCGTCTAGGTGCTCGCATCTACGAAGACGGACTGAGAAGATCGGTGGTCCAGATTAAGAACCTCGATCAACCCCATGGATTAGACCATCCGGTAGTCAAGTTTGAGAATGGAGCCTACCTAGATAAAGAAGGGACCATATATGTAGTCACCACTCTTCCTGATAGAACTGATGAGTTTGGAAATGTGATTGCGGAGACCGACATGGGTGATATAGAGCAAGGGAACTTAGAGAGAGAGCCAAGAACTCCCCGTGGTAAATCTGTCTTGACCAGAATCATGACCCTAGAATGGATTCCACAGGATAATAAAAGCATAGATCTGCTTTTAAACCGAGAAACCGATGAGGCTTTTTGGAGATATAAATCTTCTCAATCTCAGGAAGTGAGTGCCCTCACAATCTATGAGTTTAAAGACCCTGATAGCCCAGGTCAAGTAACCTACCTAGACAATGCATCAGAGAGAATCTTTGTGGTCACAGAGCATGGCAGACATGCCTACACATGGAAGGGAGAATTTGTTTTTCCCCAACCAAGGTCTAATGTGTCCCTTGGTCACCAAGGAGCTGGGACCTCCCAAGCTCATGGGGCTCAGAGAGATAGAAGTAGAGACAAACCTGAGGTAAGTTTCGCCAACTCCCTGGGAAGAGAAAGAACGGGAACAGAAAGGAATAGAGTGGAACCTGAGAAACATAGAACCCCATGGAATCACAGGGACATTGATGATTTTCCTTGGCCAAGGCCGAGAGAACACACTAGGACCCTGCGACCAACTCAACTGGTGAAGTCCATGAAGAATTATTTCGATGGCACGGGAGACCCTTATGACCATGTGGCAGAATTTCGACAAGTGTTGAAAGCTGAACAGGTGGAGGACCTATTCACACAATATAATGCTTTCGGTCTAACCCTTAGGAACACTGCCCTTACGTGGTTCCAACCACTGAATGAGAGGCATTTCAGAAACATAGACCAACTCTTAGAGGCATTTATTGTTGAGTTTTCTAAGAGTGGAATCAGGCATAACACCTCCTCACTAATTCATAGCTTCAAACAAACACCTCAAGAGACGGTCAGACTAGCTGGAAGAAGATTTAGACAGTACCTGGAGAGATGCCCTATGCCGGAGTTACCCACACCAGCCAAACAAGTGGCCTTGTTCCTAGATGGATTGTTGAGCACTAAGCTCAGGTCATATGTGTACCTGAAGGACCCTAGAACGATAGAGGAGTGCGTGCGCATGTGCATAGACATTGAGGACAATCTAGGTGAGGAATTAGAACTATCAAAAATCTATAAGGATTCTGATAGCTCTAGTAACATGGCATCTGGTCAATCCACATCCATCGAGGAACTTGCAGAGAAGGTAGCCCAAAAACTAGGTGTCTCTAGCAAGCAAATTCCAAGATTTGCCCCAGTTAAGCGGTGTTACAATTGTGGCGGTGAACATATGGCAAGTGTATGCCCCATTATGGCCCAACCTCAGGTGAATCCTAGTAGCCAGTACTGCACCATAGAGCGCAGGTACACCAATCACACGGCACAAGACTGCCCATATAACAAACAAACTGTTAGGCAAAATTATCCTCAGCCATATCCACAACATGGTAGGTACCAGAATCAGTACCCATCACCACAATACAACAGACCACAACCAACTTATCAGCCACCTTATCAAGGGCAGCAGAGACCTCAACCAGTCCTAGTGCAGCAACCCCCTGCTCCAACCAATGTGATCCCAGTGAAATATGCATCTACTGAAGAAAATCCGAATAGAGCCATAGTTCCAGTCACCCCATTGCTATCAGACAGTGATCCAAGTGACCATAGTTTTGACTCCACACATATTGATAGCCCACATGCTTACTACATGCAGTCACCCGAGCATAACGAGTCATACTATTATGAGGACCCAAGTGAAAATAGTGGGGAACCTGAGTATTCTAATGTTATGTACACAAACCCCAACTCTAGACCTCAACCTAGGCAGGTACGACCCCCATTTCCTAGAGGACCATGCTTCAGATGTCAGGGAGATCACCTTATACGTGATTGTCCACTGCCTGCCCCTACACAGCCTCAACCAGTAACCATTCAGGGCTTCTGTCAAGATTGCGGGAAAGAGCATCTCCTACGAGATTGCCCGAAGAACCCTAATAACATGCCTAAAATCACTCCTATCAATGTTGTTGGGTTAGTTGTAGACTCCACAGGGAGTGTGACTTCCACTGCACCTGTGCAGGTGATCACAAGAGCCCAGGCACTCCAACAACACCAAGGTGTTGGTCCCGAAAAGAACCCCGAGGTGAGTGAAACAGAGAGCATACCCAAAAAGAGAACTAGCGCTTGGAAGGATAGTCGTGAAAGAATGAAGAGGCAATGGGCAAAAAAGATAAACGAACTTGAAGAAAGCGTGAGAGAAACCAAGGCAAAAATCACAGAGATCACATCTCAACCGCACTCCCACACACTTCCACCACTACCATCCCCATCACCCTCCATTTCTCCACCCTCTAATACACCCTACGTAACCCACCCACCACCCCGAGTAGGATCAGTATTAGCTGACCCCACTCCTGAAGGCTTGAACATGATGTTCAAGGCCTACCAGGCTCGACTTCAAGAAGGGCCAACAGCTGCAAACCTAGACAAGAGTTACCCTAGAGCAGATTTAGAGATTGAATGGATGAAAATGTGCATGAAAATGGTAGAACAAGCTCAAGCTATACTTGAGACTAGTCAAAAGTTCAATCAGACAAACTCTGTCAAGCCGGATTTGCATTTCCAAGGCTTACTAGAAAGATTAGAGCAGTTGGTAAACAAATCACAAGTTTCTTTACCTCCACAGGCTCAACCAGTTGTTGAAAGAGGAAGCTCACCATCAATGGGAGCTTATGTTCCTAATTCCATGGATTTTGGAATACCGCCTTCTATTCAACAGTACTCTCAAGAGTTCTTGCGGGAAATACAAGAAGAGAAATGGGCCAAGGAGAAGGGTGATACCCCTCCTATTCCTGAGATTGATGATCTTCATGATCAATTTCCCCAAGACATTCCCTCTATCTATGGAGATCAAACAGAGCAACAAGAGGATGAGAGATTAGATTTTGAATCTAATTCTTTACACGAGTTGCCTCATTTCACAGGCCCATGGGAATCTGAATCTCTCCAGATCAGAGCTCCCACAATATTGGTAAGAAATGAAGACTCAGTGATTCCAAGAAACACTGATGTTGTGAAGAACACTAAGGTTCAATGTCATCTCACTGTAGAGGAGCTGCTCAAGGCAAAACCGGAGCTCTGGAATCATGTGAGGGATCAGGTCCCAGAACTTGAATCCAATGCACCAAAAGTAGGCTCTAAACAAAAAGTACCCGAGGTACCTCTCGACAAGATAGGAGACATGAGTGAAGGTGAAGAAGGTAACACTTATCTTCCGATCACCTATCAAGGTTACACAACCAGAGCAATTGTGGATTCGGGTGCCGGTGTTGCTATTGCGACCACCTCCCTGTGGAAGCGATGGGGCAAACCCACCTTAAGACCAACGAGAATGAAACTTCAAATGGCAGATGGTCATTTTGAAAGACCTCTCGGATTGCTTGAAGGGATAACTCTAACCACTTGTGGTGTAGAGTTTGAACATACGTTTGCTATATGTGACTTTGAGAAGAATAATGTTTACGAGATGATCTTAGGAAGACCCTTCCTACGACAATTGCAAATAGTACAGGATTGGGGAACCAACTCCTTGTACTTACAGCACTTAGGGGTCACCACCAAGGTCAATCTGAAGGATCACACCTTCAGAGATGTACCACCCCTACAGTGGAATCCTATCCACAAAGCGAAAGAAGATTCTATCTCCGTGCATTCTGGAAGTTCACCTGAACCATCCTGGTTGCATGAAGATACTCACTTGTGGATGTGCAAGGTCGTAGAGGAAGAGGAAAAGCGCCTAAAAGCGAGAGAAGAAGAAACTCCCCCAGGAGATAGACCAATAAAAGACCCAGCCTATACACCAATGATATTTCCAGATGAGGAATTTGAGCCTCATGGTTGGGCAGAAATCTTAGCTACCATGGACATTGCAGTCAATGAGGAACAATGGACACCCCATTGTGATGAGGAGGGTTATGATATTTCAGTGTTCATGTGTCAGCCCTTGTTGGAAGAGTGTGATCCTAGTGAGTTCATAGAAGAAGAAGAGAATGACGATGATCTAGAATCCATTGTGATGGATACATACTTTGACTCAGAGGAACACTACTTAGAAGACCTAGGAGCATTAACCCAAAAGGAAGAAGAACCCCTTGCGAGTATTAAAACGATAAGCTCAAAGAAAGGAAGTGAAGGAGGTCAAAAGAAAAAGAAAAGAAAAGCAGTGAGACAAGAAGAGGAAGAATCATTGTTTGAAGTACCAGAAAATTTCAGGAAATATGAAGTGGAAGACCGGAAAATTTTGGTACGAATGCCTAAGAGAGAGGCCATTATAGGAGAAGCATATGACAATAAAGAAAAGACCAAAAAAATTGTAGTGACCATTGAAGGGAACGAAGAGCAATGTACGTACATAGGAGACGACCTAAGTACAGAAGAAGAAGCAGAGCTTGTAGCGCTATTAAGGGAATATAGGGATGTGTTCGCATGGCACTATAGAGACTTGAAAGGAGTAGATCCAGAGATTTGCTCTCATACGATTCCGATGACCGCTGATGCCAAGCCCACCAAACAAAAACCCTACACATATAATGACAATTATGCAGCCAAAATAAAAGAGGAAATTGACAGGCTGATTGAAGCCGGATTCATCTATGAGATTGAGCACACTGAATGGGTGTCCCCCATTGTAGTGGTGCCCAAGAAGAATGGGAAATTGCGAGTGTGCATTAACCTTAAAAAAGTCAATGCCGCTACGATCCGAGATAGTTATCCTCTTCCAATCACCGAACATCTATTGGAGCGTGTTGCAGGCAAGGAAGTTTACAGCTTCCTTGATGGATTTTCAGGTTACAACCAAGTAGCCATTGCCCCCGAAGATCAGCACAAAACGGCCTTTGCCACAGAATGGGGAATCTTTGCATTTCGTGTGATGCCATTTGGGCTCACCAATGCACCTGCAACATTCCAAAGACTCATGTGTCATGTCTTCAAAGAGTTCTTGCGAAAGAGCTTAGAAGTATATGTGGATGATTTGTGCGCTCATTCCCAAGAGAGAAGTTACCACATCCCTGAGCTCAGGCAAATTTTCAACAGGTGTAGAGATTATCGAGTGTGTCTGAATCCAGAGAAGTGTGTGTTTATGGTACGACAAGGTAAGATCTTAGGTCACATTGTTTCTAAGAATGGAATTTCAACAGATGAAGACAAAGTAAGAGCAATAGCAGAGTTGCCCAGACCAAGGAATGTTAAAGAGGTACAAGCCTTTATGGGCCATTGTGGATATTACCGTAGGTTTATCCACATGTATGCCATCATAGCTAAACCTCTTTATGGGCTGTTAACAAATTTTGAGTGGAGTGAGGAATGCGAGACTTCCTTCAACGAGCTGAAGAGACGTTTGTGCACAGCACCAATATTGACTACTCCGGATTGGAGCAAACCCTTTCATGTCCATGTAGATGCCTCAAATCATGCAATAGGATGTGTGCTAGCGCAACCCACAGATGAAGGAAACCTAGATTTGCCGATAGCATATGCTAGTAGGCAACTAAATGCAGCTGAACGAAATTATACCACAACGGAAAGAGAAGGCCTAGGTATGGTATATGCTGTGAAGAAGTTTAGACACTATCTATTGGCCAATAAGTTCAAGTTTTTCACTGATCATCAAGCTTTACTATATTTGGTCAATAAACCTTGCAATACAGGCCGCTTAGTAAGATGGTTCCTCTTACTAATGGAATACGACTTTGAAGTTGTTGTCAGGAAAGGTAGAACCCATCTAAGGGCAGACCATCTTTCTCGCATCACTTCAGGAGAGCCACCGCAAGGAGTGTCTGATGAATTGCCTGATGCTTATCTGTTCAATTTAGAAGTTGTTCCTAAATGGGCAAATAAGTTGGTACCAGTCCTAACCTTCGGGCCTGCAAATAAAAATGTTAAAACAAGCAAAGAGGAAATTGTAAAATCGTTAAAGTATCAAATATTAGCCGGAAGTATGTACAAGCAAGATACCGAGGGCGTATTAGCTTGTTGTGTCGAGGATGATGAACATGCTAGTTGGTTGCAACAAGACCATGAGGGACTGCTAGGAAATCACTACCCTAAACAACGAACATTGCAGAATCTAAAACGTGTAGGGGTGTATTGGCCTAGCATGGACAAAGAAATACAAGAGTGGATCCACAATTGTCCAATGTGCCAGAAAAGACCCCCAGTGGAGCATGCCACTCTTTATCATGTGTCACTAATCCCAGATTGGAGTGCTCCATTGGTTGAGTTCATGAGATCGGGGACATTGCCCAATCAGCCTAGTCTTGCAAGAAAACGGAGCATGGAGCAAGAGGCTCAAGACTATGCCTTAGTAGGAGACAACTATCGAAGAGGCAAGGATGGTTACCTAAGACTGTGCGTTCATGAATCAGACTATTTGAAAGTCTTAGAAACTGCACACAGCGGTGCTGCAGGTGGACACTTTGGGCCGGACAGAGTAATTAAGACCATTCTATTCTCGGGACTTTGGTGGCCCACTCTTCATATGGATGCACACTCTTATGTGAAGAGTTGCGACACATGCCAACGTGCCCAATATCCGATAAGAAAAGATGAAATGCCCTTAAGGCCAATGATGGGAGGACGTGCATTTTCAAAGTGGGGTATAGACTTTGTAGGTCCCATCAACCCCCCAGCTAGAAACTCCCATGCAGAATACATTATTGTAGCCACAGATTACCTTACAAAGTGGGTGGAAGTAAAGGCCACGACAAAGAATGATGCTCAAACGACGGCTAAGTTCTTATTCGAAAATGTGTTCACTAGATATGGGTTACCAATAGAGTTGGTTAGTGATAGAGGTACGCACTTCTTGAATGAGGTCATTGAAAATCTCCTTCAAGAATTCATGGTGATACATAAGAAGTCTGCACCCTATCACCCACAAGCTAACGGACAAGCCGAGAGCACGAATAAGATCCTATGTAACGTATTGACGAAACTGGTAAATAATAAACGCTCTGATTGGGACAAACAACTTCATCATGCTGTTTGGGCATACCGAGTTGCCTACAAAACGGTACTCAATGCCACCCCATTTCAGATGGTCTTCGGACAGAATGCAGTGCTACCACTAGATTTCCTAATCCCAGCTTTAAGAGTAGCACAAGAGCATGAGTGGAATGGACATGAGTTGTCCTCTAGGATCTTGGATCTAGAGCGTTTAGGTGAGACGAGGCTACGAGCAGCAGCAGGCATCTATGCTGCAAAGAAACGGCAAAAGGCATACTTTGATGCCCATGTGAAGGATAAGGGCTTGAAAACAGGGGATCTAGTTTTAGTCTACACATTGAAACAACACGCAAGAAAGCTAGAAAAGAGAGGCTACGGACCTATGATCATTAATAGGATCTCCACGAGTGGAGCAGTACAACTAGCCACTTTAGAGGGGGATGTCCTCCCAAACTATATTAGCGGGTGCAGAGTCAAGCTGTATCAGGAACCCCTCACGGAGGAAATGCTAAGTCGACTCAATACTGCTAAACAACGTAAAGAGGAGGAAAAACGAATTCGAGAAGAAGCACAGGCAGAGGCCATAGAGCGCATTAAGCGCATGAAGCTAAGAAGACAACGACTAGGGAGAGAACATTATAACCATCAGGAAACTTCACCCAGATATTCCATGGCCATGTGTCAAGTAAAGTCAACCACTCATCCTAGCATAGTGGACAGGAGACCATTCATTACAGTTAGGCTAGAACACGGCAACTCTTGCCAAGAACTCAGGGCTTTAATTGACTCAGGTGCTGCGACTAGTGCGATTAGATGGTCCCACTATAAGGATTCAGGAATAGAAATGCGGCCAATTGAGGCATACCTCATAGGGCTAGGAGGCATGGAAACCCCTTGCATGGGTGAGGTGGATCTTCCTATCCTCATTAAGAATATGACCATGACGGCGAAGCTACTAGTGTGCCATGATGACGACCTGATAGAACCCCTAATCCTTGGCCAAGATTGGCTATACGATCACTCAGTGGACCTAAATCTTAGACAAGGCTCCTTACAGATTGGAACCTTAGAGCAGAAGCGAGTGATACCGCTTGACTTCCCTAACGGCATTCCGCCTGACGGTCACGGACCCTCTACCCTATGAAACACATGCGACGGAAGACCGGAAGATCTTTGATCACCTCAATCACGCTACGTCTACACCAACCCGCTTGGGCTTGGCTTTAGACAGTTGTCAATCAGAAAGACAACAGGAGACCTTCCCTGGAACTTCCTGCAAACTAGAAGGGGCAGCTACCCATCAGCGAGGGCAGATGGACACAATCAGCGGGCAGATGGACACAATCAGCGGTCAGGTGGGTTGCATCAGCAGCCAAATGAGCACGACACCCTGCGGTGCTCATCCTTCCAAACTTGTTGCGGACAGGCCTAGATTAAAGTTAAAGAACGAATCATTTCCTAGTGGGCAGGTCACGCAAGTGTTGGAACTCCCTTCTTTTCCAAAGCAGAGCGTCCACCCGACCTCTCAACCTCAACCACAGCAGAGTCAACCACGAAGAAGGAATCCAGACCGACGGCAGTATCATAAGACGCAGCAAGGAAAGCAGTTTAGGCCAACCAAGGGAAGCGGCACCAGACAAATATGGGTGCCAAAAGGACAAAAAACACCCAAGAACTCCAACAAAGCCGAGATCGACAAGCAAAAGGCAGGGCAGAAACAGAATCAGTATCCACCATCCCCTCGACCTTCTCCTACAAGTCCGAGCATTCGACAAATTTGGATCGCCAAGAAATACCTTACCCATAGACCCACACCCACGCAGATTTGGGTACCCAAAAGGTCTCAAATACATCACACACCCATCCAGAAACCTTTACCCATCTTTAGCTCTAAGAGCTATGACCCCTCTATCCAAGCATGGAGAATTAAACTGTGTACTAAACCCCCTGACCCAATTCTGTAAATCCACCCACACTAACATCAGGAGCATTCCGAGCCCATTGCATACCCAAAACATGCATCTAGGATGACACTGACCTCTAATCACCACTCACACTATCACAAACTCTTCACCACTAACCACTGACCTCCGGGATTGTCATGTTAGTATTGTGAAGGGAACACCATTACATCTTGTTTCCTATACAACACTAATGTGCCTTTCGTCTTCCAGCAGATAAGCAACCTACTCTCATGGCAACAGCGGCAGGCACAAGCTCTCAGGCAGGATCTGGTGCTCCTATCAATTGGGATGCCATGCCAGTGGAAGCTCCACCAACAGCTCGGCCTGAAGAATTCTTGAATGTGCGAAGGATTCCTATTCCAGATCCACCCAATGGACTAACCGAAAGAGTAAAAGGGCACTCCCATTGGTTCAATGAAATGCCAGGGGATTTGGGAGACGCAGATCACATCTGGGAGTCCAAGATGGAGTGTGGAGGAGTTTGGTGGACCTTCCAGTTCTTTTCAAGAGAATTTGAGACCTTACAGAATGCAGCTCCACTTCAAGATATCTGGCAAAAGGCAGGACTACAAGCTTACTTCAGTGCAGCTCTACCTAAACCCGACTTCCTCAGGTGCTACTACTTGATTGCTACGATGAAACCTACCGGGGATAAAGATCACTCAGGCACATTCTGGGTGCCCTCCTTATCCAATCTGGAGGAGATGAGGAAGTTTGAATTAAATGTAACATTAATCAGGGAAGCCCTTCAGATGTATGGCACGCATGTACCTTCTGAACGCGACCCCTTGATACCGGAGTCTATGAAAAGCAATAGAATCAAGAAACTAAAAGAAATGTGCGCCCTCACCCCCAACATTGCCATACCTCTGCGGATGTGCCTCCAGCACTTCGCATTTCCCGCTCAGGACCGTTTCACGCAGCCTCACAAGAAGATATGGTACGGGCTATATTTAGCAGAGACCGGAAGCTTGCCCATTAAGATGCCGGTATGGATCTTAGATCAAGTGTATGAGGCAGGCAAGCGGGGAGTGAGGAAGCCCACTTTACATGGTTGTTGTGCGCTGACAAGAATCATCTACAGATGTCTTGCATATGACGTGCCAGTTGCCTGAGCCCTAAAGTATGCACACCTGGAGCTGTTCAAAGGGCGGAAGTCAGGGAGTCAGCCCGCAAAAAGAATGCGTGGATCCCTTTCACAGGTCCTGATCCCTCCAGAAGCCACCGCCGAAGCCTCCACTAGAGAGGAAGCCCAAGTGGCACCTTTCACAATCCATCTCCAAGAGTCTCAACCAAGAGAGGTGGTACAGCCCACTCCTTCTGCCCCTCCACTACCTACCGATGCAGAATTTGCAGCTATGGCCACCTTCACCGAGGACCCAAACTTTGATTTTGAAACATTCCTGCAGACGGCCCATCTATCAGACAGTGAAGGTTGCCCTGACAATGTCGATCCGGGGACATCAGCCCAAAGAGAACATGCACGAGGCGAGACAAGCAGTGTACAGGAGATAGGAGTGGCACAACTTCCTCAGAGACTAAGCACACGAGCTCAGGAGAAGTCACCAAGAGATGACCCAGAAGAGAGTGAAGACGAAGCCCCTGCATATACGGCACAGCTCAAACGACTATACCGAACAATCAAGCAGGTGCAACGACGCCATAAAATGTCAGAAGAAGCACATAGGGCCCTAGTAAACCAGATGCTACAGTCGGAGAATATCGACCCCCATTTTGTAGAATCGCTAAATCTTTTTGCGGACACCTGTGGTATCAGTGAAGCAATGAGAACCTTGGTCTATCGAGAGAACCCTGCTTATGATCAACGAAGAATTGATACACGGCCTCGACAAGGAAAGATGATTCAGATGGAAGTATCTACCGCGTTAGCTACGTCCACGTCAGAAGATGTTCACATGATTAGCCCTAGGCCCAATGATGAACCGGAGGAAATTACGCATGCACCATCCCCCCCATCATCTCCTATCCCACCCTGAAAACCTCTCTCCACATGTCTTTTTACACCACCATTATCCTCCTATAGTGAGACCATTGTACACACCCCCGTTTCCACTTTCCTTCCTTCACCCTCATCCATCTCTGTCACTCAGATTTTTGAACCCCAACTAGGTCACCCTTCCTTCCTCCATGCCTTTGGACAACCATCTGTCACTAGACAGACTCTTTCCCTTCCTTTACCCTCCACCCCTCCATTTCCTCCCTCCCAAACTCTACCTACCCCGTCCCTTGTAACTACCTCGGGCACCACACTAATCACCCAACCCTCCTTCTGGACCCAACTTGTAAACATTCTTCAACAGGTTGATGAACATAATAAAAAGTCCCTTCCCCAAATTCACTCCCCCACATTCACGGCCACCACTATCACACCACCCACCATCCCGGTGTTCACATTTCACGAATCACACTCTCTCATGTCCGACCCCATGGACATCTCACCATCCGCTGGATCACCCACCACCACTGTTCTCACAACACCATCACAGGTTATTACACTCACATCACCACTTCCACACACGATAGGCACAACATCCACCTTTCCCATTCCCACTTCCCAACCCCCTGCATCTCCCATCCTTACCCCTGCATCCACCTCATTTAGTCTTGCACTCGACACCATGCTCGAAGCTGCCACTCAGCTTAAACAGGAATATAAGTTATTGGAAGAAAATAACAAGGAGCTTTGCACCCTCTCAGCAACACTCCAAGAGCGTATCAATGCTTTGGAGTCCAGTCATACGGAGTCACAAAGCAAAATATCCGCCCTCGAACATGCAAATGCGCAACTCGAAGCGAGGCATATGGAAGAGAGCAAAGCCATGGAGGAACAGCTGCGAGATCAAATGGGCCGCAATGCAAGGCTTCAACGAAACATGGCCTTGCTACGACGACATCTGGGGGCAGCTCAAGAAGAGAACAGACGGCTTCAACAACAAAACCAAGAGAACCTCGAGGCTGCCATGGAGAACACCCCGGGAGCACCCATAGACCCGGCTAAATTTCAAGCTGTTCCCTCAGAAAGCATACAACAGATCTTGGAAACTTATGCCAATCTTTTAGAAGCACATGATCAGCTTGCCGACCAACTGAAGGACCTACAGAGACCCCAAGAGTCTACACCACACCAACGGGGACCTAAAGAGATGACCGACGCTGCTACTTCACCTGAACCTGAACATTCAACGACCAATGACGTACTGGAGTTACGGCAACAGGTTGCAGAATTAAAATTGAAGTTGATGCAGTACGAGCGACCTCCTTCCCCACCTGAGCAACCCATGGAAGAGGAAGAAGTTATTATTCCAGTGGAGGAAGCATATGAAGAGAACTATGAGCCTCAACCTTTTCCAGGAGGCACAACCACTGAGGAGGGACAGGACACTTATGAGGAACCCCCATCGGCATGGATGAAATAGGTAGAAGAAATGGGGCAGACTCATGAAGAACGTATCACCTACCAGATGTTGGCCATGAAGACCATTGAAGAAACCATACTTCAATCAGAATACTTCAGACAGCTGGCTCCTAGAAGACTAATCACCAGCTCAGAATTACAATATAAGCCATACTTTGTACTGTTGGCAGACTACAACGCCGAGATCAAACGTAAGACCAACAAGTACCCAACGTTCGCAACGCAATTTGAACCGGAGGACATTCCAGAGGAGGCGCGCAAAGGGAGAATACATCAACCCATCTGGAGGCAAAAGCTATTGGAGACCTATCCCGAGATGCTACGAACATGGGACCACGCACCCATGCATTTAAAGTATAACAATTGCTATGGACCAGTACAACGGAGGAGGACATGGAAGTCATTTGCAATCAAAGTCAAGAACAATGCCAATTGCAAAGAATGGCTCAATTACCCCGCCATCGCTCCCCCAACCGGTACTCCCACGGTGGCATACATGATGGCAACCATCAGACATTGGATACCACGTCTCCACCCCATGCCAGATGTCGCTGCCCAGATGATGCTCAAGATCTTTGATATGATGCAGGTCGTACTCAAAACTTTTCGCAATGTATGCC
This sequence comes from Ceratopteris richardii, assembly GCA_020310875.1. Taxonomy (NCBI): domain Eukaryota; kingdom Viridiplantae; phylum Streptophyta; class Polypodiopsida; order Polypodiales; family Pteridaceae; genus Ceratopteris; species Ceratopteris richardii. The sequence goes on from CM035423.1 coordinate 25,246,653, forward strand.
GTATTCAACCTCCTATTTCCGGGTTTATTAATGGTAACTACGACCTGCTATATGATATGAGCACAACCCCGAGCATACGAGTGGCTTACGCATGGCATGCACGCATCAGATATCTCCCTGCCTGCTACAAGCAAACGTTCGATGAAATGTTCACCACGGGGTTCTGGGAAGCACACTCAGAGGTGTTCGCGCCACGGCCCACCCATTTGTTACACCTCTTTGCATGCGAACAAACGATGCACTCAGAACTCTACACAACGCCACAGACGGACATACCGGGCTCAGTCAATTGGGATACCCTGCAGAGAGACCTGATCCGAGGGCTGCGAATCAAAGAACATGAGGTGGGAGCTGACATTCTCCAGAACTATATTGATCAACCCGCAGAGCAAAGGTCTGTCAGAGGCGACAGACCCTAGGGGGGGGAGAGTGTTGACAATATACGGGACGAAGCAAGTACGGACACACATGTAGATCTAGCACTAAGGCAACCCTTCATTTTTTTCAAAACCCTTATAGCATTTTAAAGTGATTCTCATCACTAAAAACCCTTGTAAATATCATTTCACCTTTTTGTAGCTCCATTTTGTACAAGCCAAGGAGTCCTCGAGCTTGGGGAGCCTTAGAAGTAGTTGCCTGCCAATTTTCATAATTTTTAGATCTCGTTTGAGCCCTCAAATAAGCCCTGGAACCTAATTTTTAACTAGGCCGGACACTAGGTCTGGACAGGGCCAAAGCTAGTCAAAAACTATAAATAGAGCTAGAGAGCTCATTTTTGGGGTTAGCTTCTTGTAGTTTGAGCTTGTATGAGAGCTTTCTTGCAATAGAAGTGATTCCATTGTCTTACTCTCTTTGTTCTTGCCGTGTGTGCACGTGTGCGTGTATGTGTGTGCATGCTTGTGTGCTTCTCACTCACGCACTTGTGCTTCCACTTGCTCGTGGTCTTCATACCATCCTCACGTCTTCCCGGATTGACATTAAAGGAGGTGCTACTCATCACTGAGCTACACTGGCAGTAAAGCTCTATTCAGATTTTCTTCTGCAGCTGCATACTTCACTGGAATCACATTGGTGGGGGCAGGGGGTTGCTGCGCTAGGATTGGTTGCAGTCTTTGTTGCCCTTGTAGTAAGCCTGTGGGCTATCAATATGGGTAGAGTCAAAATTATGATCACTTGGATCACTTTCTAAAAGTGACGGTCTCACTAGCACTAAAGCTCTATTCAGATTTTCTTCTGCAGCTACATACTTCACTAGAATCACATTGGTGGGGGCAGGGGGTTGTTGCGCTAGGACCGATTGCAGTCTTTGTTACCTGTAATGATATTTCTATATCCCTGATTTGGATCTTGCACATAAACACCATCATCTGTGAATCTGACTTCATATCCCTTCTCCACTGTTTGCCTTACACTTATCAAGTTTTTAGGAATAGTAGGAACATAAAGTACCTTGCTCAAGAGTGTACTTCCACTCTTTGTCTTCTGTAGCTCAAGCGTAAGCACCACCTCCTTTACTTGTCAATCCACAGAGACGTGAGGACCGGTATGAAGACCACGAGCACGTGACGGCACAAGTGCGTGAGTGAAAGCACACAAACATGCACACACATACACACACGCGCACAAGGTAAGATCAAAGAGAGGAACAATGGAAAGCTTTGATTGCAAAAGAGTTCTCTTACAAAAGCTCTATTCTCTAACAAGCTAACTTCAAAAATGAGCTCTCTAGCTCTTTTTATAGTTTTTTTACTAGTTTTGGCCCTGTCCAGACCTAGTGTCCGGCCTAGTTAAAAATTAGGTTCCAGGGCTTATTTGAGGGCTCAAACGAAGTCTAAAAATTACGAAAATTGGTACGATGGTACTTCTAATACTCCTCAAGCTCGAGGACTCCTCGGCTTGAACAAAATGGAGTTATAAAAATAGATAATGGTATTTACAATGGTTTTTAGTGATGAAAATCACTATTTTTGTAGGGGATTCTTCTGAAAATTTGACATACACTTCTTGGAGCTCCCTACTTGCTCCCTCTTCTTCTATGTCCACTTCTTTGATGTGCTTCCATGTTTTATGCTTGACCTTGAGTTCCAACACTCCCCCCCCTCTCGAGTCTGTCGTCCCTGACAGACCCTTGTTGTAAGGGTTGTTCCATGTAGTGCTTTGAGAGGTGGTGTCCATCCTTTGTATGAGCTTGTTCCTTGGATTCCAGCAAGAATGTGTCGTTGTGAGCTTTCAAAACTGCAAGTTGCTCAAAAGAGGTTTTCAAGATTGATTTGGAGCAACTACTGGCTTCAATTTGCTTCCGAGATATGGATGTTGTTCCCATGACGTCCGCTAGCTCTTTCAAAGATGATGTTGAGAGCAGTCATGCCAACTACTCATAACCCATAATGAATGATGGGTAAGTGTGTTTGTGCATGGGTTGAAAAAAGTATGTGCCTTGTGCACGGCCTTGTAATGTAGCCCTACGCATGCTTACTTGGAAAATGCATTGGAAGAAGTATGGTGCAAAAATTGCGGGTCTTGAGCTAAGTGCTCAAGGGTATGCTGACGAAGAGGTTTCCTAATCTATCATGGTTATGGTGTTGCCAGAGTAAAGATACTTACCGTGGTGAAAGGTTGATTGATGTCTATCTCTTCATGTTGTATACCCGGCATTTGTGATGGAACATTGTCGATGAATGTCCATGTTGCTGGTCCACCGAAAAGTTTTTTGAGTGCCTGGTTCTATCTTCTCGTTTCAAAGCAATGTTTGCCAAATACTGAGAATTGAATTTCTTTATATTCTTTGACAAACAACATTGGGTAACTACACCAAGCATAGTTTCACATATTCTCTTTAGTTCACCATAAGCAGGAGTCTGCTCATCTAGTATACAGACAAGGATTTTCAGGGTACCAAACAAACTCTTGCAAATATCTCCTTGGATGCTCTCATACATACAGTAGTTAAGCATCACTCAAGTTGTGGACCTTCAAGATCTTCACTCCCACCATGGTAAGGGGAAACCATAGGTGTGGATGCCATGTTCATGCTAAGTTCTTGACATCTACCAGATAAGGCAGCAATTACATCATCTGCTAGCCGAGGCACACTTCTATCCAAACTGATAAATGCCCAGTAATCGATGGTTCAATCTTCAACTAAGCATGACTCATTCATGTTCCATGAGCGAAACCTGGGAACAAGTTCTTTCCCTTTCTTTTTTTGTTTTTTTTTTTTTTTTTTTTGAGGAATGTCACAAAACAAGAAGGCAAAGTTTAGTATCAAAAAGTGGTTTACATGTGTCAATGTGCTTTAGTGCATGGGACTCTCAGTTGTGTCTATGCACGGCCATGTAATGTGGCCCTATATAATGCATACTTTAGAAATGCATGACCTGAATGGTGCAAAAGACAATGTTGTGCAAGGAGCACATGGTTGTCGCTCGTCAAGGCCTGATGTCACTTGCAGATGTTGGTGTCATCTTTGTTGGAGGTATCCATTGGATCTCGAGATGACCACTGATCCTTCCTCTTTATAGGGATCCATTTTAGAACAGCCTTCGGCACTGTAGAGATTACTTTAGGCGTCTTCCTCTTTGGATGCGTTCTGAATTGTGGTATCCAGTGTGGTTGGCGCTTTGGTTTGATGGAGGCTACTTGTGCTTTTGGCTTCCAAACCCATATCCTTTTTGCACGTCTTCCTACTATTGTTGAAGAGCTGATTTGATCTTCTTTCGGTCTCTGTACGTGGTTCTTACCCTCTTCTCTTTTTGGCTTCTTTGTTGAGACCTTTCGCATGTGGGAGAACATAGGTTGTTGTAGATGTAAGAGCTTCTTAGGTACCCACATCTGTAATCGCCCTTGTTGGGCTGCAACTAATTTCTTAGGCACCCAAACTTGTTGGATACCTTGTGATTGAGCTTGTCCGAGCTGCTTCCTTCGTCTTCTGACCTGGTTGGCTTGTTTGGATGGGATTTGTGGGGGCAAGACTGGTGGTTTCCCTCCTTTGCGTACCCAGATCTGCGTCATGCTCGGAACTGCTTTCTTATCGAATGGTGTCTTTCTATTTGATGTAGCAATTGTCATGATCGTTTGTGTTTGCCTCTGTGGTGGACTGACTAGTGTGGCTACTTGATTCTTTGGAGAAGAAGAAAGATCCACCCACCTTCGAACCTGTTCTTCCACGATTGACTCCTTCTGCATCATAGAGCTTTTGACATATACAACATCTTCTTCCATATGATTAGTCTTAGAAGAGCTAAGAGAGTGTGTGGTGCCATGATCTGGGAGCATGCAGTTCTCTAATTCTAATGTAATGCATTGTTCATGTACCCAAACTTGAATTAGGTTTAAGTTGACTGCATTGTCATAAATCCAATCTTGTCCTAAGACAAGTGGTTCTGTAAGGTTCTCATCTTGACACACCAGCACTTTGACTTTCATTGGAACATCTTGCAGGTAGATGGGAAGTTCCACCTCGCCCAAACAAGGGGTTTCCACACCTCCCAATCCTATGAGATAAGCTTCTATGGGATTGATGTTCAACTGCAAGTCTTGGCAGTAGGAAAGTCTAACTGCACTACTTGTTGCACCTGAGTCAATCAATGCTTTCACCGTCCTTGCACCCTTCCCTTGTCCTATCTCTATGGTCACAAAGGGTCTTCGGTCAATGACCTGAGAAGTCGCTATGCCTGACTTTTGACACATATCCATGTGATATTTTGGGGCTTTTGAGTTGACATCTAGGCCTAACCGCCTTAACTTATTTCGCCTAATACGCTCTCTGGCCTCTACCTATGCTTCTTCTCTCACTCTTAACTCTTCTTCTTTTCGCTTCTTAGCAGTGTTGAGTCTCATTAGCATATCCTCAGTAAGAGGTTCTTGATATAGCTTGACTCTACAGCCACTAATATAGTTTGGCAAGATATCTCCTTCTAGAGTGGCCAACTGAACTGCACCACTAGTGGAAATTCTATTAATGATCATGGGTCCATATCCTCTTTTTTCCAACTTACGGGCATGTTGTTTTAGTGTGTAAACCAACACTAGATCTCCCTCTTTCAATCCCTTATCCTTGATGTGTGCATCAAAGTATGCCTTTTGCCTCTTCTTTGCAGCGTAGATGCCTGCTGCCGCACGTAGCCTTGTCTCACCTAAGCGTTCTAGATCAAAGATCCTAGAGGACAATTCATGTCCATTCCACTCATGCTCTTGTGCTACTTTTAATGCTGGGATTAGGAAATCTAAAGGTAGCACAACATTCTGTCCAAAGACCATCTGAAATGGGGTGGCGTTGAGTACTGTTTTGTAGGCAACTCGGTAAGCCCAAACAGCATGATGAAGCTGTTTGTCCCAATCAGAGCGTTTATTATTTACCAATTTAGTCAAGACATTACATAGGATCTTATTTGTGCTCTCGGCCTGTCCGTTAGCTTGGGGATGATAGGGGGCAAACTTCTTATGTATCACCAAGAATTCTTGGAGAAGATTTTCAATGACTTCATTTAAGAAGTGGGTGCCTCTATCGCTTACTAACTCTATTGGTAGTCCATATCTAGTGAACACATTCTTGAATAAGAACTTAGCCGTCGTCTGAGCATCATTCTTTGTTGTGGCTTTGACTTCTACCCATTTTGTAAGGTAATCTGTGGCTACAATGATGTACTCTGCATGGGAGTTTCTAGCTGGGGGGTTAATAGGACCTACAAAGTCTATACCCCACTTTGAGAATGCACGTCCTCCCATCATTGGCCTCAAAGGCATCTCATCTTTTCTAACTGGATATTGTGCACGTTGGCATGTGTCACATTTCTTCACATAGGTATGTGCATCCATATGAAGAGTTGGCCACCAAAGTCCTGAGAATAGAATGGTCTTGATTACTCGATCAGGACCAAAGTGTCCACCTGCAACACCATTGTGTGCAATCTCTAAGACCTTTAAATAGTCTGATTCATGAATGCACAGTCTTAAGTAACCATCTTTGCCTCTTCGGTATAGGTTCTCTCCTACTAAGGCATAGCCTTGAGCCTCTTGCTCCATGCTTCGTCTTCTTGCTAGACTGGCCTCTTTGGGTAATCTTCCCGATCTCATAAACTCTACCAATGGAGCACTCCAATCTGGAATTAATGATACTTGATAAAGGGTCGCATGCTCCACTGGTGGTCTCTCTTTGCACATTGGACAATTCTTAATCCACTCATGTATTGCTTTGTCCATGCTAGGCCAATACACTCCTAAACGTTTCAAATTCTGCAATGTTCGTTGTTTAGAATAGTGATTTCCTAGCATTCCTTCATGGGCTTGTTGTAACCAACTACTATGTTCATCGTCCGCAACACAACAAGCTAATACACCCTCAGTATCTTGTTTGTACATGCTTCCTGCTAATATGTGATATTTTTGTGATTTTACAATTTCTTCTTGTGATGTTTTCACATTCTTATTTGCAGGGCCGAAGGTTAGGACTGGTGCCAACTTATTTGCCCAATTAGGAACAACTTCTAAATTGAACAGATAAGCATCGGGTAATTCGTCAGACACTCCTTGCGGTGACTCTCCAGAAGTGATGCGAGAAAGGTGATCTGCCCGAAGGTGGGTTCTACCTTTCCTGACAACAACTTCAAAGTCATACTCCATAAGTAAGAGGAACCATCTTACTAAGCATCCAGTATTGCAAGGTTTATTGACCAAATATAACAAAGCTTGATGATCAGTGAAAAACTTGAACTTGTTGGCCAATAAGTAGTGTCTAAACTTCTTCACAGCATATACCATGCCTAACCCTTCTCGCTCGGTTGTGGTGTAATTTCTTTCGGCTGGGTTTAGTTGTCTACTAGCATATGCTATGGGCAAATCTAAATTCCCTTCACCTGTGGGTTGTGCTAGCACACATCCTATGGCATGATTGGATGCATCCACATGGACATGGAATGGTTTATTCCAATCAGGAGTGGTCAGTATTGGTGTTGTGCACAAACGTTTCTTCAGTTCATTGAAATAATTCTCGCATTCGTCATTCCACTCAAAATTAGACAACAAGGCATAAAGGGGTCTAGCTATGATTGCGTACATGTGGATAAGCCTACGGTAATATCCACAATGGCCCATAAAGGCTTGTACCTCTTTAATATTCCTTGGCCGTGGCAGCTCTGCTATGGCTCGTACCTTATCTTCATCTGTTGAGATTCCATTCTTAGAAACAATATGACCTAAGATTTTGCCTTGACGCACCATGAACACACACTTTTCTGGGTTCAGACACACTCGATATTCTCTACACTTGTTGAAGATTTGTCTGAGCTCAGGGATGTGAAATCTTCTTTCTTGGGAATGAGCACATAAATCATCCACATACACTTCTAAGCTTTTTCGCAAGAACTCTTTGAAAACATGACACATGAGCCTTTGGAATGTTGCAGGTGCATTAGTGAGCCCAAATGGCATCACACAAAATGCAAAGATTCCCCACTATGTAGCAAAAGCTGTTTTGTGTTGATCTTCTGGGGCAATGGCTACTTGATTGTAACCTGAAACCCATCAAGGAAGCTATAAACTTCCTTGCCTGCAACACGCTCCAAAAGGTGTTCCGTGATTGGAAGTGGATAACTATCTCTGATAGTAGCGGCATTAACTTTTTTAAGGTTAATACACACTCGCAACTTTCCGTTCTTCTTGGGCACCACTACAATGGGGGACACCCATTCAGTATGCTCAATCTCATAGATGAATCCAGCCTCAATCAACCTATCAATTTCTTCTTTTATTTTGGCTGCATAGGTATCATTATATGTGTAGGGCTTCTGTTTGGTGGGCTTGGCATCAGCAGTCATGGGGATAGTATGAGAGCAAATTCTTGGATCTACCCCTTTCAAGTCTCTATAGTGCCACGCAAACACATCCCTATATTCCCTTAATAGCGCTACAAGCTCCATTTCTTCTCTTGGACTTAGCTCATCTCCTATATATGTGCATCTCTCTTCGTTCTCTTCGATGGTCACTACAATCTTCTTGGTCTTTTCTTTATTATCATATGATTCTCCTATGATGGCCTCTCTCTTAGGCATTCGTACCAAAGTTTTGCGGTCGTCAACTTCATATTTCTTGAAGTTTTCTGGTACTTCAAACAATGATTCCTCCTCTTCTTGTTTCACTGCTTTTCTTTTCTTTTTCTTTTGACTACTCTCACTTCCATCCTTTGAATTTATTGTTTTAATACTTGTGAGAGGTTCTTCTTCTTTCTGGGTGAACACTCCTATATCTTCTAGATAGTGTTGCTCTGAGTTAAAGCAACTATCCATCACAATAGACTCCAGATCATCATCATTCTCTTCTTCTTCTATGACATCACTAGGGTCACATTCTTCTAGCAAGGGTTGACACATGAACAGTGAGATATCATAACCCTCCTCATCACAATGAGGTGTCCACTGTTCCTCATTGACAACAATGTCCATGGTGGCTAAGATTTCTAGCCAGCCATGAGGCTCAAACTCCTCATCTGGAAAGATCATCGGTGTGTAGGCTGGGTCTCTAAATGGTCTATCTCCTGGTGAAGTTCCTTCTTCTCTTGCCTTCAAGCATTTTTCCTCTTCCTCTGCGACCTTGCACATCCACAAATGAGTATCTTCCTGCAACCATGATGGATCTGGTGAACTTTCAGAATGCACAGAGATGGAATCCTCTTTAGCTTTGTGGATAGGATTCCACTGTAGGGGTGGTACATCTCTAAAGGAGTAATCCTTCAAATTGACCTTGGTGGTGACCCCTAAGTGTTGTAAGTACAAGGAGTTGGTTCCCCAATCATGTACTATTTGCAATTGTCGTAGGAAGGGTCTTCCTAGGATCATCTCATAAACATTATTTTTCTCAAAGTCACATATAGCAAATGTGTGCTCAAACTCTACACCATAAGTGGTTAGAGTTATCCCTTCGAGCAATCCTAGAGGTCTTTCAAAATGGCCGTCAGCCATTTGAAGCTTCATTCTAGTTGGTCTTAATGTGGGTTTGCCCCATTGCTTTCACAAAGAGGTGGTCCCAATAGCAACACCCGCACCTGAATCTATGATTGCTTTGGTTGTGTAACCTTGGTAGGTGATTGGAAGATAAGTATTACCTTCTTCACCCTCACACATGTCTCCTATTTTATCGAGAGGTATCTCTGGAACTTTTTGCTTAGAGCCTGTTTTTGGCATATTGGAATCAAGTTCTGGAACCTGATCCTTCACATGATTCCATAGCTCGGGTTTTGCTTTGAGGAGCTCTTCTACAGTGAGATGACACTGAACCTTAGTATTCTTCACGACATCCATGTTCCTTGGGACCACTGAGTCTTCATTTCTTACTAGTATCAAAGGAGCTCTAATCTGGAGAGATTCAGATTCCCATGGGCCTGGAAATTGAGGCAATTCTTCTAGGGTATTAGATTCAAAATCTAATCTTTCGTCTTCTTGTTGTTCTACTTCATCTCCGTAAATAGATGGAATGTCTTGGGGAAATTGATCATGAAGATCATCAATCTCAGGAATAGGAGGGGAGTTACCCTTCTCCTTGGAGTGGATGGAGTTTCGGCATGCGAGGGGCTTTGAGATGCAACGTCTTCTATTTTTGTTTTCGCTTCTTTTAAGCTTTCTTCTAGTTCCGATAACTTTTTATTCCACTTGCGATTGGCCTTCTCTCTGGTATCCTTCCATGTTCTTGTTTTCCTCTTACTAGGCTCTCCTGATTCACTCGACTCTGATTGTTCTGCTGGTTTATCCTGTTTTAAGGCTTGTGCTCTAGTGACAACTTGTATAGGAGTCACATTGCTACTACTTGAACTTGAATCTGCCACTAAGCCTACCACATTAATGGGTGTAATCTTGGGTGCACTGGAGGGGTTTCTTGGACAATCTCTAGGGAGATGGTCTTTGCCACAATCAGGATAAAAAGCCTGTATTGTGATAGCCTGTCCTTGACTCGGAGATGGTGGGTGGGGATAGTCACGAATGAAATGGTCACCTTGACATCTAAAACAAGATCCTCGAGGGGCTTGTGGTCTCATTTGTCTCACTTGGGGCCTAGGGTTAGGATTTGTGTACGTGACATTGGAGTATTCTGGCTCCCAATTTTGCTCCATAGGTGGTGCCTCATATTGATACAAGTAAATCTCACTATGTTCAGGTGACTCTATGTAATAAGCATGTGGACTACCTTCATGGGAGTAGTCTGAACTATGAGCATGAGAGCCATTATCTCGTATCAATGGGGTTAGTGGCACCAATGCTCTATTTGGATTTTCCTCTCCCACAGCATATTTGACTGGAATCACGTTGGGAGGAGCTGGTGGTTGGTTCCCCAAGACTGGTTGTGGCCTATAGTGTGCCTGATATTGCTGTTGTGGTCTATAATATGGCTGTTGGTATTGGTTCTGATACCTACCTTGTGGGTAAGGTTGCTGATAATTCTGTCTAACAGCCTGCCTATTGTAGGGACAAGCTTGAGCCGTATGGTTTGTGTACTTCCTTTCAATAGTGCAGTATGGGGTATTCCTTTCTCTCCTGTTCTGGTTGTGCATTGGGCATACATTAGCCATGTGGTCGCCTCCGCAAGTATAACACTGATTCAATGGGGTGACTCTCTGTGTTTGTCTATTTTGGACTCCCAGCTTCTTGGCAACTTGCTCAGCTATCTCCTCTATTTCCGTGGAGATTTTTGAAGTATGACTAGTAGAACTATCAGAGTCCTTATAGAGTTTGGACAATCCTAACTCCTCACCCAAGTTATCTTCTATGTCAATGCACGTCCGCACACACTCTTCTATGGATCTAGGCTCTTTCAAGTACACATATGATCTTAACTTTGTGCTCAGTAAGCCATCTAAGAGCAAAGCCACTTGTTTGGCTGGTGTGGGTAACTCTGGAGTAGGGCATCTTTCTCGGTACTGTCTGAACCTTCTACCTGCTAGTCGCACTGTTTCTTGGGGTGTCTGCTTGAAACTGTGGATCAAGGATGATGTGTTATGCCTGATACCACTCTTGGAAAATTCTACAATGAATTCGTCTAGCAGTTGACCTATATCGCGATAGTTGCGACTACTCAGTGGTTGAAACCAAGCTAAGGCAGTGCCCTTAAGAGTCAGACCAAATGCCTCGTACTGGGTGAACAAATCCTCAACCTTTTCAGCTCTTAACACTTGTTTGAACTCGGCCACATGATCATAAGGATCTCCTGACCCGTCAAAATAATTCTTCATTGCCTTGATCACTTGAGTGGGTCTAAGGGTTCTTGGGTGCTCTCGGGGTGTAGACAATGGAAAATCATGTTCATCTCTTTGTTGCCTATGTGCTTGATGTCTCTCTCTTTCAGGTCTTTCATTTTCAAATCCTGGTCTATTTCTGCCCACGGTGTGTGCAAAACTTACCTCAGGTCTCTCTCTAGTTCTTTCTCTCTGGGCTTCATGAGCTTGGGATGATCCTACTCCTTGGAGGCCATGGGAAACATTGGATCTTGGTGGAGGGAAAATCAATTCATTCTTCCAAGTATATGCATGTCTATCATGTTCTGTTACCAAGAATATCTTCTCTGATGTGTTATCCAGGTAGACAACTTTGCCTGGTATCTCTGGATCCTTGAACTCGTAGATGATGACTATGCCCAATTGGCTAGGTTGATCTGGCTTGAATCTCCAAAAGGCTTCCTCTGTTTCTCTATTCAAAAATAGTTCTATGCTTTTGTTGTCTTGAGGGATCCAGTCTGGAGTGATCACTCTGGTCAAAACTGACTTGCCTCTAGGAGTCTGGGGTCCTTGTCCTACATTTCCTTATTCTAGGTCTCCTATCTCATTCTCATGAATGATATTTCCAAACTCATCGGTCCTATCTGGTTGGTTGGTAACCACATACATGGTTCCTTCCTTATCAATGTATGAACCCTCTTCGAACTTGACCACCGGGTGTTCAAGTCCAATGGATTGATTTGGATTTTTGAGTTGGACCACTGATTGCCTCAGGCCATCCTCATAGATGCGAGCACCTAATCGGTTGGTCCGAATATATTCCAACTGTGTCTTATAGGGACCTTCTGGTGTTTGTAGATGGGCAGTCCCTGAGCCACCTACAGGTTTCCCCATGCTAAAAGACATTTCTGAGTCACTTGTGTCTGAACTTAGTCCGTAAGGATGACCACTTAGTTGTTGTGCCCAAGACTTAGCTGTATGGTTGACACTGGACTGAGAAGATCTAATGCTTTGTCTATCCTTGCCTAGGTGTCTACCAGATCTCAAGTTCATAAGCTTTGGCTAAGAGTCCAAAATTTCCCCTTGGTATGGTTCAAAAATCCTTTGGAGTCCCCTTGGGTTCCAGGTCCCACTTGAAGGTCAACTTCAAATTATCCTATCTGAAAATCAACACGTTATTCTTATAAAAAAAACAGTTGAGGCCGTGTAGGATTCGAAACGAGCTTTCCAACGAGCTATAGAGCTCAAAAAATGGACTTTGGATGAAAAAGTTATGTCAAATCAGGCTCCTGGGGGTCAAAACAGGCAAACAGGACCTTTTGGAAAAAATCGCGATTTTGTGAAATCAAGAGAATCGCGATTTTGTGAACTTCAAGAGAATCGCGATTTTGTGAACTTTTTGAGAATCGCGATGCTGTGAAGTCAAAGAATCGCGATGTTGAGCACAAAATCGTGTTTTTGAAAATCGCGATGTTGAGCACAAAATCGTGTTTTTGAAAATCGCGATGTTGAGCACAAAATCGTGTTTTTGAAAATCGCGCTGTTGTCTCAGAGAATCGTGATTCACAAAATCGTGTTTTTGGCTGAAAATCGTGATTTGTGAGAATCGAGATTTTGAGCACAACCACAGAATCGTGTTTTCTCATAATCGTATTTTTGACATGAAAATCACGATTGCCAACAGAAAATCGCGTTTTTGAAAATCGCGATGTTGTCTCAGAGAATCGTAATTCACAAAATCGTGTTTTAGAGAGTCGTGTTCTCACAGCATCGTGTTTTTGGCTGAAAATCGTGATTTGTGAGAATCGCGATTTTGAGCACAACCACAGAATCGTGTTTTCTCAGAATCGTGTTTTTGACATGAAAATCGCATTTTTTCAGAATCGCGATTTTGGGCAGAGAATCGTCTTTTCACATAATCGTATTTTTGACATGAAAATCGCGATTGCCAAAGAAAATCGTGTTTTCACAAAACCATGTTTTTGCTGAAAATCGTGTTTTTGCTGAAAATCGTGTTTTTGCTGAAAATCGTGATTGGTGAGAATCGCGATTTTGAGCAGAGAATCGTGTTCTCACAGAATCGTTTTTTTTTTGCTGAAAATCGTGATTTGTGAGAATCGCGATTTTGAGCACAATCACAGAATCGTGATTCTGAGAATGACCACATAATCGTGATTCTTTCAGCCAACTTTTAAGCAGGAAAACAGAAAATCGTGATTTTTCAAAAAATTTTGAATTTTCACAGAATCGTGATTTTCATCACAGAATCGCGATTCTGTGAAAATCATGAAAAAAACATAGCGCCGGCAATGGCAAGCTCCGTATGAGCAGAAAATCATGAAAAAAACACAGCGCTTGCTCTCCCATGCACCTCCTAACTCCTTCCCACACAATAATGCATGAAAAATGGTATGAAAATGGTAAAAATGCACTAACAAACAAGAAATTTCTATGAAGGGGAAGATGGGAGAAGGTGGAGATGATGATGATGATGAAGATGAAGAGAAAAAAACAGAAAATGAACTGAAATGACAGTTTTTTTACCTTCCAACGTCGCAAATCTACGATCTTACCATCACAACGCTCGTCCTCAAAGCTCTCTCCCCAGCAACGGTGCCAAAATTTGGTGTAGCTCAAGCGTAAGCACCACCTCCTTTACTTGTCAATCCGCGGAGATGTGAGGACCGGTATGAAGACCACGAGCACGTGACGGCACAAGTGCGTGAGTGAAAGCACACAAACATGCACACACATAAACACACACGCACAAGGTAAGATCAAAGAGAGGAACAATGGAAAGCTTTGATTGCAAAAGAGTTCTCTTACAAAAGCTCTATTCTCTAACAAGCTAACTTCAAAAATGAGCTCTCTAGATCTTTTTATAGTTTTTTTACTAGTTTTGGCCCTGTCCAGACTTAGTGTCCGGCCTAGTTAAAAATTAGGTTCCAAGGCTTATTTGAGGGCTCAAACGAAGTCTAAAACTTATGAAAATTGGTACGATGGTACTTCTAATACTCCTCAAGCTTGAGGACTCCTCGGCTTGAACAAAATGGAGTTATAAAAATAGATAATGGTATTTACAATGGTTTTTAGTGATGAAAATCACTATTTTTGTAGGGGATTCTTCTGAAAATTTGACATACACTTCTTGGAGCTCCCTACTTGCTCCCTCTTCTTCTATGTCCACTTCTTTGATGTGCTTCCATGTTTTATGCTTGACCTTGAGTTCCAACATCTTCATTGATCCAATGCTCTCCACTTTATGCTTGGTGTTGTCACCTCTTTGAACTATATGTCCATTCACCTTTGCTTCCATATCAGTCATCAATGATATATTGCCACTCAGATGATTGCTACATCCTGAGTCAATATAGAGCACCCTTTGGTCTTCTCCTACTGCTTCATGAGTTGCATTCAAGATGAGAGTCATGTCATCCTTCTGATCTGATGCATAATTATAATAATTATTGTTGTAGGACTGAGATTGAAAACTTCTTCCACCTCCTCTAGCATATGATATCCTACCACATCTTCCTCTGAAGTTGCCTCTTTGGTTTCTGCCTCCTCTACCTCTTTGATTGAAGCTCTGGTTATTACTTCCACCATTTTGATTGTTATACCAAAAATCATTTGCCAAATGATTGATTCTGCCACAAATCCAACAAGCTTTAGTATTGTCTTTGTTCTTACCTCCTCTTCCTTTTACCTCTGAAATTCATCCTTCCTTTTGTAAAGTTAGCTTGACTTGAAGTTCCTTCATCATCATTTGACTGCTTCCCTTTGCCATTCTTTTCTTGTCCTTGGAGTACATAGCTTGACTTGCACTCCTATCATTGTCTCCCTTAATGTCTTGCTCAAAAGTTAGCATGTGTCCTAGCAATTGATTAAGATCACGAGTAAAGTGATCTAGTGACAATTCTATGCACAATATGAAAGGCTTCCACTTCTCATCTCCTCTCAGACTTGTAAGTATTTGCCTTATCAACTTATCCTCTTCAATGTCTTCATCTACTGCTCCCAAGCTATATGCAATATCCTTCATCCTTGCCACATAAATAGAAATTGATTGTGAGCTTTTCTTCTTGAAAGTTGTGAACTCTGCCCATAATGAAAACTTCCTTGACTTGTTTGTGTTTTGGAAATGTCCTTCCAAAGCATTCCACACATCTGTTGCACTTTCTAATCCTCTAATGTGAGGTAGAAGATAATCATTTATAGCCATGTAAATGATGCTCCTAGCTTGAGCATCCTTTCTCATCCAATTCTTCAGACCTACAACTTCCTCCCTAGTTGGAACACTAGGATCTTCAAACTCAGGCTTTTCTTCTTCTCCTCTAATGAATGCCATCAAATCTTTGCTCATGAGGTGTGCCTCCATCCTCATGGACCAAGCTGGATAGTTCTCCCTATCTAGCTTATCAATCTGCAAGCTTTCTCCCATCGTTGATCTTCTGTGTCTGCAATTACTAGGATTTATGATAATATAGTGTACCTTTGATATGAGGCTTTAGTCCTGCTTGATCCTTTGAACTCCTCCTTTTCACTTCTTCAGGTTGCCTGCAAGAATTTGACCTTGTCCACCTTCAATTAGAAGGAACTTGAATATCTGCAACAGTCGAGACTTCCAATGCCTTTACTTCACTTGTATTACACCTTCAGCTCTGATGCCACTATTGTAGACCTCTAAATCTCCAAAGGTTTGATCTATACTGATTTAAGAGCACCTCTATATCAGTTATGGACCAAAATTTACAAAAATATTACCTTCATTTACCAAATCTTCAATTATCACTTCTCTGAGTGAGAATCTTTCTTCTTCAAGAAGTATGCTTCAAAGATTGACTTCATTACTTGCACATATCTTCAGATTTCTTCAAACTAATGATGCACATATCTCTTTGCTACCTTTGCGCAATCATATCAACCATTATTCCTTCAAAAGAATCATTTAAACTTTAATTTGATCCTTAAGATCAAAAGTATGTCAGAAATTGTCTTCTTGAACAGACGACTTTGACATATGTAACTTCTAAGGTTGATTTCTCACAGCACAGATCCCGTTTTGCTAAATGCTTTTAGCCATAGCTTCCTTATCTTCTAACTTAGATTTATGCTCACTCATCAAAAACTTTACACTGTGCACTGAGATCTAAGCAAAACATTGACATGAAAAAGTGCACGACTCTGAGAGGTCTACCTGCAGACTTTACATATACATGTTCCTATTGATCATACTCACAACATGAAAGGAATTAGACCATGAAACTTTGAACATAGCTTCATTAGCTTTTAGATTAGATGTGTACAAAATATTTCTTGATCCACATGATCAAGCTGAGAGAAAGCAGAGAAAGACTCGATGCTAACCCGTGAAGATGACTCTCTACACATCTATCACAATGACACTTGGCTTCTAATGACTCTCTCACTTATTTCTTTACATCATTGACTTATATACATATGTTTCTAGACTTATCCCGCATCTATTACATTACTCCTTATCATCCTAAGGATTATCTATACTCGTAGTACAAGAATTTGCAATTGTAATGTACATATGTATACAAGCTTCACTTCTGAGATCTCTTCTCTTCCTCAAATGACTTCTTTCACTTCAATCTGATCATTGACATGCTTCAAACATTTTGTAATCACCAATTTTTGATTATTTTGTTCCAACAACTTTCTCATTTGCATCAAAAAGATTAGAGGCAGCCATAGCATAGCAATCTAATTAAAAGAAGCACTATGAGAGCTTGAACAAGTATGACATGATAGAGGTGCATCTAATTTGCTATCTTGCAAAGTCTACACTAGCCATTTAGGCATAATTTTTGCCTCCTCTATATCGGTTCTCTTATCAATAAGTGCATCATGTAATTCTACATCATAAATGGAATGATCTGCATCATCATGTGAAACCTGTAAAGGTAGAGAAGTTGCTTCATTTGGATAGCACTAGACTTTCCACCTATAAAAAGACGGAGCAAGGTGTCATACAAATCTTTGGAGCTAATTGATGTCTCCTTAGTACATGAAAGTAATGGTTGAATAACATCTTCCACAAAAGAACATCTAACCAAAATGTTTTTTTTTTTGTGGTTGATAAAGATGGTAGCCTTTGCTTTCAGAACTATACATAACAAAAATACATTTCATTACTTTATCATCCAAATTATTGCGTTTTTTTCAGTCATTAATGCATATGCTAGACAACCAAACACACATAGATGAGCAACAGATGACTTGCGGCCATCTCAAGCCTCATATGCAGTGATAGACTGCAATGCTTTAGTGGGACACCTGTTAAGTACATATGTTGCACACATAATAGCCTCAAGCCAAAAACTATGTGGAAAAGTCTGATACTTGACCATACACCTCGCCATCTCCATAAGTGAACTATTCTTCCTTTCAACATCTCCATTCTATTGAGGTATATATGACATTGTACACTGATGTTTTATCCCATGTTCAACCACAAATGCATTAAAGTCAAAAGGCAAATATTCCACCCCTCGATCAGAATGGAGGGTGCCCATTTTACATGCTGAAACAATTTCAACCAAAACCAAAAATTGTTTGAAGCACATAAATACTTTAGACTTTGCTTTTAGTGGATACACCCATGCATGCCTGGAAAAATCATCAATGAAAGTCACGAAGTAAAGGTAGTTCCCAAAAGAAGATGTCTACATAGTACCACAAACATCACCATGAACAAGCTGCAATTTATGAGTAGCTCGAACTGAACCATCTTTTGGGAAGGAGGAACACTACATTTTGCCCAAATTACAGCCATCACAGACATGTTTACGAGGTGCCTCAAGTTTGGGCAGAGAGGAAACCATTTCATATTTATGTAGGCATAACAAACTAGCAAAATTCAAATGACCAAAGCATGCATGCCAAAGCTTTGCATTTGACGTAGCCTGAGAATCTTGAACTACACATGCTGAATCATTCATATATTTTGCATAATCTATGAGCTTATACAACCTAGGACACAAAATTCTAAAAGCAATAATGATGTCACCATTTGACATCATGAACTGTAAATCTATCATCAACAAATTTCACAAGCAAGCTGATCTTGGCCAATGCTAAAAAGGAAAAGAGATTTTTCTTGATCCTTGACAGAAATAAAGCATCCGACAATGTAAAAGAACTATCACTAGTAGTAGTGAGAATGATCTTACCAACTCCCATAACACGAAAAGAGGAGTTTTTGGCGCATGTGACATTATTCTTTGTAGGGGCAGGCTCAAGGCAAGTGAAGATACTATGTTGTGAGGTAATATGTGTGGTTTCCCCACTATCAAAGTACCAAACATCTGAGTTTACTACAGACATGCAGTGTTCATGAGAAGATGGATCATAACTGCAAACAATGGTCAATGCCCATTCTTCATTCTACACAAGATTAGCAGACTTTGTTTTGGGTGTACAGGCCTCTACAATAACCATTCTAGACTCTTTCTTCTTTGCCTCTTTTACAACCAGTTTTGGACAATTCTTTATGACATGATCATTTCCTTTACACTATTTACAAAACAATTTCTACTTTCTTGTTTTCTTCTCGTGTTTTTCATCTTTCTTTGATTGTGCAGAATTAGCAAATTTTTACGTACTAATTGATGAGCTCCATTTACCTTTGCCCTTGTGAATAGCAAGGAATTCATGATTAATTGAAGAGTAGAAGCCAAACTTTGATATGAATCAGAAAGACCATTTGGAACAGTTTGCACAAGTGAATTGTTAGGTAAGATTTCATCAGCAAAAATCAACTACTCCTTCAAGTCTTTGAGCTTTGTCAAAAAACTGTCCATGGAATCTCCATCATGTGCTCACTCTCGAACTATTTTTGGAGGTAAGCAACATGAACCTCATTCCTTGCATGGTATAAAGTGGTAAGTGTATCCCAAGCATCCTTTGATGTTCTGCAAGAGCGCATGTGAGGAATAATGGCACATTTGACAGACAAGGCTATCAATGCATGTGCCTTAGCATCTCTACTATCTCAACAAAGTTGTTTGTAGTAGGTGCAGCAGGAACCGCAACATTAACAGGAACCTAAAGAATATCACCATCTTCAACACCATTTGCATCACCATCAATAGTTGTATTTATAGGTGTAATAGGATGTTTTTCAACATCCTGCACAATATTCAATAGTCCTTTTGCAACCAATACATGATGCATCATATAAGCCCATAATGGGTAATTGGTACTGTTATACATTATGGAATATGTTGAACAATGCATTGTTGGAGTGTTAATTTATTAATGTATTAATGTGTTTTGGTGTTCTTTGATATAGCAGCTGAAGGTTTGTGAGGGCGTGAGAGCATGAAGGGCGGACATCAATAATCCAACTTTAGGGTAGACATCAATAAATCCAATTTATAATTTAGTTTGTAAATAAATCCGCATAGAAGGTTCTATTGCTAGAAATAGTTTAAAAAATAGTAGACCACAATTTCTGATATTAAAAGAAAGGCTTTCTATGAAAGTCACCAACTTTTAGTTTCACGCATGCTTTTCGAAGCCGCTCTCATGTAACCTCTCTTTTCAACGTAATAAAAAATTCCTATAAATACATGCACTCTGTGGACTGTCAAAACAGAGTGCATGGGGGGAAAGTGCACCCAATACTACGTTTGGTCTCGTCTCTTGGTGTCTCTATTTTTCTCTGTGTTTTCTGTGTTTGCAACCTCTGTGTGCATGTGAGCAAGATCCTGATAACAGTGGTATGAGAGCCTTGCACGTGTCACTACGGAGGGATCTGTTTCTGTTCATTTTGGCAAATTTATCTTTGTTTCGTTGTTCTCTGTTTGCAATCTGATTTCGATTCCAATTCCGTTCTGATTCCGATATTGATTGTGATTCCGATTTCGATTTTGGCTTACGCTTTCACTTCCGCTTCCATTTCCGTTTCCAGTTCCGGTTCCAGTTTTGGCTTCGGTTTCAGTTTTGATTTCTGTTCCAGATCCAGAACCAGAACCTATGTTTACACCTACGCTTAACAAGGCGTCGACTAAGGCATAACTTGAGGCATAACTAAGGCATTACTTTGGCATCTTTGGCACCCAAGGCTTCCTTGGCGACCGTTGGCTACGTGCGAACCAATTTTAATGTATGAGTGGCAATAAGGACTTTTAGATTCACCAAGGTGGGAGGATTTGAACCCACGACCTCACCCACACAAGGGAAGTGTTTTACCACTACACTATCTCTTTGTGTTGTCACTCTACTTCTCTTTTCTTATATTTAACATAACTTTCATCTCTTTCTTACTTTTTCAATTCCCAATAACAACCATTCCTTTTACATTTTAACTCAAACAAACTCAAAAATTGTTTTTACATATCTAGTAAGAAGGTTTTGCCTCTACATCCTCATGGACCCTATGAACAACATGGAGGATTCGGCGAATCAACTCTACTCGAGGTCACACTCGAGCAACAACTGGAGCTCTTGCGGCATAAATTATGAGGTGCTCAGAACGAGATCCAACAGTGCGACGAGATACTCAAAAAGATGCAAACTGATGAAGACAACCTTACGAGGGTGGTCAAAGCTATTATCTCTGCCCAGTCGAATGGCACGCATTCCAAGATTGCCGTTAAGAATTACCAGTTTTTATGGTTTGATGACCGGGAGGACGGCCCTTTTATCCTTTCATGGCTTTCACAGTTTGATGATTTTTATACTGATGAAACATATATGCTGAAAATGAAAAAGTCAAATTTGCCACTAACTATTTAGTAGGAAAAGTTCAACTCTGGTGGAATGTCCTATGGCACAGTACAGAGTGTCCAACAACGTGGAAGGCTTTCCAAGAGAAAGTGAAGGATTGTTTTCTTCCTCCTCAATACCATTTGCATGTTCGACGTGCATGGACGACCCTTAGATGGAAGGAGGGTGATACGGCTACTATCTACATGAAGCGGTTCTTGCAAAATTTACTATTGGTTCGAATGCTTGAAGATGTACCGGAGGATATCTTGCAATGGAAATATGAAGATGGTTTGGAGGTGGGAATCCAAGCTAAACTTCACACCTTATGACCTACAACCATCAACAATGCTATATCTTTCGCCTATGATGCAGAGAAAAAATTCCAGTCCATAACCAAGTCACTTCATCTACAACAACCACGTCAACGACCACTTTTTGATAAACCAAATCTTCCCATGAAACGTACTTTTAATGCCCCATCTTACCCTAGTTTTCCTCGTCCACCACAATCCAATTACTCAACTACACCTGTTGCTTCATCTCTCCAAAATACCAAACCACCTACCCTACAAACTTCGGTGATGGATGCCCAACAGAAGCGACCACGAATCACTTGCTGGAATCGTGGCAAACCTGGACATACAAAAATGAAGTGCCGATTGCGATCTCTTAACATGAAACTAATTGCAGCTCAATTACATAACATGGAGGCCCAGAATGAAGAAATTCCTCCTCTTTGGACAAAGGAATCATTGGAGAAGGACTTAAGTACCTTGGGTAACGATATCTCTCTTCATTCTCTACTTTGCATGCAAGGTAATATAAACAAAAAACTCATTAAAATTCTACATGATGATGGTAGTTCACATGACTTCATCTCACATTCATTAGTACAAGAACTTAAATTAAGAACATTTCATTCTTTGTATAAAGTAAAAGCTTCATTTCAAGGTGATCATTATAATGTAACACGAGAAGTGCAAAATGCTACGATTAGCATATGCCTATATGTTGATTCACGAACATTTTTAATTGCACCTTTGCAATCTTATGATGTTATACTAGGTATGCCTTTTCACCATCATTATAAACCACGCATTGACTACCATACATATACCTTTAACTTTGAATTTAAAGGTCAAATTATTACTTTGTCTGCATGGCATGATTTCCGGCCATTTCCATTGATTAGTCATACTCAAGTAAAATGTGCATTTAGGAAATGATTCAATTCATGCATTGTTTTTGTCAATGTCATCAATGATTATATTGATACACTTCTTGATGTACATAAACCTTTCATGACTACTTATAAGGATTGTTTTATGTCTAAGTATCCCTCTGAACTACCACCATCTTGAGGATCCTTTGACCATAGCATAGACTTAGTTCCTGGTAGTTCTCCTCCTCATAAAGCACCTTATAGACATGGCCCACTACACCAAAAGGAAATAGAAAACCAAGTAACAGACCTACTACAAAAAGGACTTATAAGGCCTAGTTCTTCCCCATTTGGAGCACCAATTCTCTTAGTAGAGAAGAAGAATAAAACTTGTCGAATGTGCATTGATTATAGAGCCCTTAACAAGACCACAATAAAGAATAGATAGCCCATTCCTCGAACAGATGATCTTTTAGATAATTATGAGGAGCTCGTGTCTTTAGTAAAATTGATCTAAAATTAGGATACCATCAGATTCGTATGATGCAAAGTGATATTTTTAAGACTACCCTTAGAACTCGAATAGGCCATTATAAATTTATGGTAATGCCCTTTGGACTTACTAATGCCCTTGCTACATTTGCACGAATGATGAATAACGTTTTTCTTGATTTCCAAGCTTTTGTTCTTGTATTTTTCGATGAGATACTTGTTTACAATAAGAGTGATAGTGAGCATGAGAAGCATCTTAAAACAGTTTTTCATTTACTACGAGAGAACACACTCTATGCTAATCCTAAAAAGAGTTACTTCTTTCAACGTAAGCTAGAATATCTAGGACATATTATTTCAAGTGAAGGTGTGCATGTGGATCCAAAAAAGATTAAAGTTATAGTAGAATGGCCTACACCACAATCAGTCAATGATGTTCGTTCTTTCCTTGGGTTGGCTAGTTTCTATAGGAAATTTGTTCGAATTTTTTCTTATTTAGCATTACCCCTTACCTTGTTATTGAAAAAGAAAATAAAATTTGTATCGGGACTTACCAAACAACAATCCTTTGAAAAACTCAAACATGCACTTTCACAACCACGTCTCTCGCGATAGACGGGTTGTGGGGTCCTGTCTGTCGCGATAGAGAGGTGTCTGTCGCGATAGACATTGTCTGTCGTCTGTCATGGGCCCTGTCTGTCGTGATAGACAGTGGCTATCGTGATAGACGATTTCTATCGTCCATCGTGGTTTGGTCGATCTCGATAGACAGTGTTTGTCATGGGATCCTGTCTGTCATGATTTACCGGTGTCTGTCACGATAGAATGAGTCCGTCATCTGTCGTGGTCCTGTCTATCGCGATAGATGGTTGTCTATCATGATAGACTGAGTCTCTCGTCTGTCGTGGTTTTGGTCTGTCGCGATAGACGATGTCTGTCACGATAGACTGAGTCTGTCATCTGTCGTGGTTTTGATCTGTCGCGATAGACGCTGTCTATTGCGATAGACTGTGTCTATCACGATAGACTGAAAAAACGTAAATTTTTTAGAGTTTTTTAGTGATTTGGAGTGCCTTCATGGTGTAGGTTATCGTGCCAAGCATGCATCAAAAAATATTAACTTTTTTTGTCTGTCGCGATAGACAGAGCTCATCGTCACGGGACCTGTGTAGAGTTCTATCGTACCTGTGCAAGCTGCTGGAGATGGTGGTACAGCTAGAACCTGTAGCACAGGCTCAAAAAACACACAAAAATAGATAGCATGCAAGCTCTCTCTCGCTCTCTCTCACAAGTGAAATGAGGGAAATGAGGTGGGGAGTGGAATATGACCAAAAACTAAAATTTTTTGTGATGATGGAGATGGAGGTGGGAGATGGTGGGGATGATGATGGTGATGATGGTGATGCAAAAACAAGAAAAAATGAAGAAAAATAAAGAAAAGAAAGGATATTACCTATGACTCCAATGTCTCAACTCTACATCTTACCATCACATGCTCGTCCTCGAAGCTCTCTCCTAGGCAACAACGCCAAATTTGGTGTCACTCTAGCACAATGGCAAGTACCAACGTGAGGAGATCCACCTCATAATTGTCAATCCGTGGAGACATGAGGATTAGTATGAAGACTATGAGCAAGTGATGGCACAAGTGTGTGAGTGAGAAGCACACAAACATGCACACACATACACACACGCACACACAAGGCAAGAACAAGGAGAGGAACAATGGAGTTCTTTGCATTGGTCAAAAAGTCTCTTACCTAAGCTCAATTCACAAACAATCTAACCTCAAAAATGGGCTCTCTAGCTCTTTTTATAGTTTTCTGACTAGCTTTGGCCTTGTCCAAAAGTGACAAAAGTCTTAGGGACTTGTGCCAAAGAGACTAAATCTCATTTGCCATACAAGTGCGTATAATGGGGAACTGACACACGCTTATTTGTCAATCCGAAGAACCGACCTAACCAAGTGTATGAGGACTTGTGCTCACATAATGGAATATGAAGTGGTTCAGCTCACATGCATGAGAAAAGACTAACCTACCTCTCCAACTCACTTAATCACTGAAAGTGTCTGTTGCGATACCACTTACAGTAGTTTTCACTAAATCGAGGATTTCTTCCAGCTCCGAACTCCGAATATGGCCAATAGCGGGTTTGTTTCGAAGCTCTCGACGAGACGCATCTATTAAGGGCATTCTGACAACTGTGCTTCAAGTTATGACCAAAACAGTGAATGGCGGGAAGTACACACACTCACTCCACAACTCGTACTAGCTCACACACACACTACAGTAGCTCAAAGACAGTGGGGAGATATAGACAACAATCCTACGCACACAGTCCAAGCATTACACACACATAGAAGATCAAAGGGAAGGTAGAAATCTGCAAGAAAGAAGCAAATTCGAAATTCTCAAGCTCTTCTTCTTCACAATGGCAAAAAGTCTCTACAAAGAGTCACAAAGTGACTTATATACAAGTGCCCTAAAAATGGTCCTTTCACACAAGAGACCAGCACTTTATTAACTAAAAGGTGAATTTTCTACTAATTTACAAGGGATATAATACAATGATTTAGGATTATGCATCTAGAGGACTCCTCTAGTGCATTTACATGGCTTGAGGGAATTTTCTAAGACTTTGAAGAAGAAAAATATGCCCGTTAATGTGAAACTTTGGCACTCCCCTTTCGTGCCTCTTTGCTCTGCAACACTCTCCCCCTCTTTGTCTCTGTCGTCCCTTGACAGGCTTTTACCTCTCGTTTGCTGCTCGTCTAAGCTTTCTGAATACACACAGTCCAAGAAGCAACAAGGACTGTCAAACAATTGGTTATCTTATCCGAGGTATGTCCTTTGCTTGTGTTTGCCCCTTGGTATTCCTTATATCACATATCTGGGTTGATGTATTAAGTCGGGCTGCCAGGCATGCCATCAGTGGGAGGATTATTACCTGCCAAGTATTGTCTTGCACTTCTTCATGGATACTTCCTAGCCCTGGTCCGTCCTTCCCATGAAATGTCCTGATTGTTATTATTCTTTAATTCCATTCCTCAGGACCTAGGTGTTTGGTGTTGTTGCCTGATGCGTGCCCCTACAGGGCTTTGGGCAGAGGGTGGTTCTTTTGCTTTATAATCTTCATTCTTTACTGAGCAGTTTTGGTCTTTGATTTTCTTCTTCTTCTCTTCTTGCTTGATTCCCCTTCCACACGTCCCTCCTCCTGAACTTTGTCGTCCTCGACAGGCTTTTTGTGGCGATGTGAGTACGTTTGTATGGCAGCTTGCTCTCGTTGATTAAGCAAATTGGCATTACATATCATGAATTCTTTCCACTGGCTTGACTTCACTCCATCCTGTGGTGCTTGTCGGTGATCCGCAAAGAAGCTTGTTTCATAAGCCACCAGTCTTGCATTAAGATTTGAAGTCATTTTTACAAAAATTTCTGAATCAATTTCAAAGAAGCCAGTGAACAATGCTTCTTCAAATGTTTGCATATACGTGCTTGGCAAAAACATAAGCCGTGAATAGTATGCCATAATACTTAAGCGGCTCGGAATAGTGGAAAGATAAAAAACAAGTGCTTCGAATCCCTGTGTAATGCCGATGAAGTTCAAAAAGGTATATTTGGCATGTTGGAAGACATTAATAATTGTAAGTAGCATGCTGAAAATCTTATTAGTCATTTTGACTACTAAATCCGATACAGTGGCATATCGAGCAATCCAAAATTCCATGGTTTTCACCATGTATTCTTTCGTTGGTAGCTAATTATGTGGTTCGTCTATGTGGTACTGGACAAAAAGATGGGTTTACCTAAAGGGCATACGACGATGCTTCCCATTGTACCCGCAGTGTAGGGTTCTTTTCCAAAATTTTTCGCCTCCATATAGGATCAGCCCTTTCGAATTCCTCTTGAGTATAGTTGAAAGTATTATTGTTGAACTAGAGGTTGTTGTTAGGCTCCTTATTTGTCATGGTCTTTATATATTGCCGTGTTTGCTCTTTGAGGAGTCCATATGGTACACTAAATGGCTTCAATACTTGTTCTAAATTTTTGCTTTCAATCTGAGCTTCCTTCATGACCTTTATTATTTGATCTTCAAATTCTGCAGTAAGTTGGGACACTAGTAGTGCCCTCTCATGTCGGCTCAGTTTTGCAATATCCCGATGATTACGTTCAAATTGGATGTCCATTCCCTCCCTTATCGGCAAATGATGTAAGGGGGGACAGAGAGGACGTACCTCAATCTCCTCAATAGCCGTTGTGGATTTTGGAACTACTGGTGTCCCCTCTATTGCCTGCTGCTCTAGCCGCTCTTGTAGCTACTTTATAATCTCATCCCTTTGCTTGATTTCTTCATTGGCCTTAGAAATCATTTACTTATTCTTTTGGATTTATTCTGCCACGACAGTGAGTTGATCAATGTCATCTTTACATTGCACCATATATCTATTCTCGGCCTTTTTCCACTTTGTCCTTAGAGCCGTGGTATCATCCATGTATCTTTTCTCCAATTCGGCAATGATTGCCTGCTCTTGCTTGAGCTGATCTTTATACCTAGCTATCTTTTCCTCCATTTCCTTTATGATTTTTTCTGGCCTTTCCTGAACCTCTATAGGTTGATTACTCAGAAGAGCGGTCATTAGCTCCTTGTTTTTGCTCCTTAAGTTCTCTTCCTCATCCATGTATATCTTTATTTGTGATTCCAATATTTTGCTTCTTGCATTTATCTGCGTCTTCTCGGCCTCGCTAGCATCATATCTCTTTTGTAACTCCTGTAGTTGTTCTTTTAGTTTTTCATTTTATGTCTCCACTGTTCTGCATTGCTGCTTAGCCTTGTGAACTTCGTTCTCTTTAAGTGTTATTTGTTCGTGTGCTAAACTCAATTGGACAGAAAGGTTCTTACCTATTTCTCGAAGTTCATGCTTTTCTTGCATCGCTTTATCATAGTCAGCATCAGCCTCAAGCATCAATTGTTGTGTGTCCATAGCAGTTTTGATCATATGTTGAACTACTGGCTTGAGTTGAGTGACGTCAACATTCAACCACGTTTTTGGAATGCTTGGAGCTTCTCTTGTTTGTACATCCTTTCTGTGCTCCACATGGATAGTCTCGTTATGTGGTTGTCTGATTTGTAATTGGACTTCTGGTTCTTTTCTTGCTTCGTCTAGATCGATAATTTTCGTGGCACTCCCTTGAAATGTAACATCCATGGGGGAGGGTTCTGCCACAACCCTTATTGGAGTGAAGGGTTCTGATTCTTCCACCGTAGCTTCTTTTGGTTCTTCCTTTGGATTCTTGAATGAACCTTCTCCTGTAAGTGTAGTCTCTTGGATTTGAATTATGGAGGTCTCATTTATTTTGATGACATGTATTCCTTCTTGGGGTACCTCTTTGCCTGCGGTGTCTTGATTGGGGTTAATGGGGGTGTCATTCACCTTCAAGCCCTCTTCTTCTGCATTGTAGTTTACTTCATTTAATTCCTCCCATTGTCCATCGTCTTTTGATTCACTTCGAATGTCCGTGTTTAATAGGGAGGTGTCAGGCTCTTCGTGTGTATCTGAAGAGGAGCTTGAATTGACCAACCCTAACTCTCTATATCAATGTACCTTGGTTAACCTCTTTTTTACTTCCATGTCTTGTTGGGCCTGCTGGTAATGGTGCCCTTATACTGGTAGATAACTTGACCTTCTGTATATTGGTGTGTGTCTTCCAGGGCTTTTGTTAATTCCTCTTCTGTAATTGGTCGGTGATCTTCAATTCTTGTCTTTGGGAGCATGTGTGCCCTTTTTGTAGCTGGAACTTCAGCTTCTACTTGCATTACCTTCCTTAATCTCTTTGTACCTCTCATTGTGGGTTGAGAGCTAGTTTCTCCTTCCTCAACAATCTTGACTCCTTTTTTCTTTCTTGGGACTGTGGCGACCTTGGCATACTTAGCCATGGTTGTTGATGAGGGCATTTCTTGGAGGTGCTCTCTAATACCTAAAGCATGATAGATCAATATGGTCAGAGCTACACTGTCGTTCAGGAACTTCTTGTGATTCCACTGCTTCTTTGCCTCGAATAGCCTTTCTTGAATATAAGGAGTCATATTAATTTGATTCCCAATTTGTTTAATCGCATGTGACAGCATCTGTACTATGATTTTCTGAGGGGCAGTGTATCTATGCATGTTAGGGAAACAAAAGTGTTGGTGACTGAGTCTTACTTCCTCCTCAATATCAATGTGATTTATGTCCGTAAAGGTCCTAGTCTTTGCTCCTCGACTTTCTTCTTTTAATACCGTATTGCCATCCTTCTCCCATCCAAAAGCTTCTTTTATTAGATCATGTGTAAATTGGATTATGACCCATTCGCCGACTGCATCCATGACTCTTGCCTCTGACACCAATGGATCATGTAGCGTTGGTTGTAAGGTATTCATAACTTGTGTGCACCTTTGAAAGTCGGGTTTGTAGATTGGCAATTCAAAATATTTGTGGATCCCCGCTTTCTTCATGATGTCAATGGTACTCGGAAGCTCATGCACCACTTTAAAATCTTGGGACATAACCGGGAACTGGTGATCCGTGTCCATGATCTTGATGGTCACAAGGAATAGATACTCCCCAGCCGGTTGATCTTTTCTAAACCAGTGTCTCTTTGCTTTAGTCACGCTTTGTAATGGGAATTCCAATACTTCTTCCTGAATAGTTGCTTCAGAATCTTCAGAAGCCATCTGCACTTGTATTGAAAAGAGTGTTAGCTTCCATAGAAGACATAGCATTAGTGTTGTGACTTGCAGTGACATGTCGTTCATTTCATCACTCCGTTCCCCTAGCTTGCACAAGTAAGATCTCTTACTGCATGTTTTTCTTTTCTTTTCTGAAAGAAAACAAGGATTAGTAAAGCCGAAGCATTTATTTATTTACATAGTAGGTCCATTCCAAAGGAAGTTGAAGCTATGACCTATTCCCCATTGGAGGATGTGCACCACTAATTCTATTATGTACATCAAGTGTCGAATGCTTGGCCTCGTAATGTGGCCCTATTATGCATACTTTAGGTGCATTCGATACTTCATGAGTGCAATTGGGAGCTTGATCGTCCTCTTGTTCCGGTTCATGCGCTTTCTTTGGTTTCCATGTCCACTGGAGCATTGAAGTATGAGCTCTCATTCTCTCATCACGTCCCCTTTTCCTTGGTTTAGCTTCCTGAATCGCCAGCGTCTTCTTAGCTACAATCTTGCTTCCCCGACGTACTTGTTTGGTCTTGTTAGGTCTCACACTGCTGACTCGTCGATAGGCTGTTTCTTTTTGGTTGTCGATTTCCTCTCATGCTACTTGTCGAACATTCTTTGGAATCCATATTTGTAGGTGGTTCCTTTGGACCGCTACTAATGACTTTGGTAGCCAAACTCTCAACAGATCCTTAGATTCTGGTCTTTGCATTGAGGAATTCGTATTCGGCTGCACCTTCTGATTAGGATTGACTTGTGTTTGTGTAGCTCCCCTTGATCCATTCATTTGGTCCTTGCAAACCCATTTTAGGTTAGGATGTCTGTGTTGTGGAACTCTACCGATAGAATTCCATGTTGATGATTTTAGTGTGGCTCTGGCTGGCTCTGTTTTTGTTTGTTTACGATTTGCGTGAAATGAGCCTGCTTCCTTTTTTGTCACTTTGGTGCTTAAAATCTGATGTACCTTTCTTTCCTGCAGCTCCTTGATGGGTTCAGGTGCTATGTCCTTCTTAGTACTGTGCTTAGCATTGTCGAAGATGCTTGGTTCATGAGATGGTTTCTCTTCTAAAAGGCTAAAGATTTCTTTGTGTCCCACTTTGGCGGAGATGTATCCTTGAGCTAGATGAATACTCACTTCATTCTCGATTATCCAGTCTTGCCCTAATATTAGATTCTCTATGAGGTCCTCATCTTTACACACTAAGACTCGTTGTTCCATGGAGGAATTTCCTAGGTGGAGGGATATAGTAGTTTTTCCAATGCATTCTATGACTTGACCTCCGATACCTTTCATATGTGCCTTAGTAGATGTGATATTTGCATGGAGAGACATGATGATTGTATTCCGCACACAACTCAGTGTTGCTCCTAAATCTATTAAAGCATCTATCAATTGGTACTCTGTCTTGTCAATCCCTAGGTTTAGGTAGGGTTTAGATATGCTACAGTTCTGCCCATTGGAATTATGAACTTGGTAGTTGGCCATGGGAATAGGCTCTTCACCTAGTAAGTACCATTTGTCTCTTTGCCTAATCCACTCTTTCCGTTTCTTAATACGCTCCAAGGCTTCTTGCCGTGCCTCTTCTCTAATCCATTCCTCCTCTTTCTTCCTATTTTGCGCACCTACGAGATGTGCTAACATTTGATCCATCAATGGCTCCATAAATCGTTTCACTCTACATCCACTTATGTAGTTAGGAAGAATATCTCCATCCAAAGTGGCTAGATTAACTGCTCCACTCGTCAAGATCCTATTAATTATTAGAGGTCCATATCCACATTTTTGTAATTTCTTGGCATGTTGCTTCAAGGTGTAGACCAGGACCAGGTCTCCTTCTTTTAGTCCTTTGGCTTTTATGTGTGCATCATAATATGCCTTTTGTCTTTGCTTAGCCGCATAAATTCCTACGACAACCTACAGCTGAGTTTCATGCAGTTTCTTGATTCGGTCTAGTTGTTGGGACAATTCATGTTTGGTCCATTCATACTGCTGGGCTACTCTCAAAGTGGGTATCAAAAAATCAATTGGTAGAATTGTGTTCTGTCTGTATACTAGATTGAATGGGGTAGTTCCAATGGCAGTCTTGTACATGACTCGGAAGACCCAAATTGCATGATGCAATTGTTTGTCCCAATCAGACCTCCCATTATTGACAATCTTTGTCAATACTGTGAATAACACCTTATTGGAACTTTCCGCTTGACCATTGGCTTGGGGATGGTATGGGGCTGATTTTTTATGGATCACCAAGAACTCATTCATTAAAGACTCTATTACTTCATTAATGAAGTGCGTTCCTCGGTCACTCACAATCTCAATTGGTAATCCGAAACGAGTGAATATATGCTCAAAAAGAAACTTAGCAGTGGTTTGAGCATCATTTTTTCTAGTAGCCTTTGCCTCTACCCATTTTGTCAAATAATCGATGGCTACTATGATATATTCGGCATGTGACCCTTTGGCCAGTGGGTTAATGGGTCCTATGAAATCAATACCTCATTTGGAAAAGGCTCTGGTGCAAACCATAGGTCTCAATGACATGTCATCTCTTCGAATCGGGTATTTAGCCCTTTGGCATGTCTCACAGCTTCGTACATAGGTCTCCACATCCATATGTAAAGTTGGCCACCACAAGCCCGCAAAGAGGATCATTTTCACGGTTCTCTCGGCTGAGAAATGACCTCCTGCCGCACCTGCGTGTGCCATCTCTAATACGGGTAAATAGTCTCCTTCATGCACACATAGTCGTAATTGGTTGTCTTTTCCTCTCCTAAACAAGTGTCTTCCCATGAGTACATAATCCTTGCTCATTTCCTCTAGAGATCGTTTTCTTGCCAAGCTAACTCCCTCCTCATGTTCTCTTGTCTTTAGGAATTTTACCAATGTTTTGCTCCAATTGGGTGCTATTGTTGAGAAAGGTATGGATGTATGATCCTCGGGGATAGTCTCCTGGCATTCTGCACAGTTACTCACATAGTCATGGACATCCTTAGGCATGCCAGGCCAGTATACTCCTAATCGTTTTAATTCCCTAATAGTTCCATGAATTCCTTTGTGTGTCCTCCATTTGTTCACATGAACTTGTTCAATCAGCTTCAATTGTTCATCTTCCTCATCACATCTTAGTAGTACACCATTGGGTTCCTTATAGTACACACTTCCCGCAATAATGTGCAAATTCCTCGACTGTAGAATTCCCTTTTTACTCTCTTTATTGATTGAGTGTTGTGGGCCATGAGTGAGTATTGGAATTAGTTTCTCTGCCCACTTTGGACACACTTCCAGATTAAACAAATAAGTGTCTGGCAATTCGTCTGGTACTCCACTTGGTGGTTCTCCGTGTGTTAATCTACAGAGGTGATCTGCTCTTATATGGGTATTTCCCTTTTTCACTATTACTTCAAAGTCGAACTCCATCAATAGTAGAAACCATCTCACCAGTCTTCCTGTGTTACAGGGCTTATTGACCAAGTACAATAATGCTTGATGATCTATGAAGAACTTGAACTTGTTGGCTAAGAGATAGTGTCTAAATTTTTTCACTGCATAGACCATTCCTAATCCCTCATGCTTTGTAGTTGTATAGTTCCTCTCAGCTTGATTTAGTTGTCTACTCGCATAGGCAATTGGGTGATCTAACTTCCCTTCATCTGCTGGCTGGGCTAAGATACATCCTATTGCGTAATTAGAAGCATCCACATGAATATGAAAAGGCTTGTTCCAATTTGGTGGCTTCAAAATTGGGGCGGTGCTAAGCCACTTCTTTAACTCGTTAAATGCCTTTTCGCATTCCTCTGTCCATGTGAATTGAGTCAAAAGTCCATACAAGGGTTTGGCGATTATGGCATACATGTGGATAAATCAACGGTAGTATCCACAATGTCCCATAAATGCTTGCACCTCTTTCGCATTCTTTGGTCTAGGAAGCTCCAAAATGACTTTAATCTTGTCTTCATCTGTGGATATTCCATTTCTAGAGACTATGTGTCCTAAGATCTTCCCTTGTCTTACCATGAAGACACACTTCTCAGGGTTCAGGCAAACTCTATATTGTTTATTAAATATCTTTCGCAATTCAGGAATGTGGTCTTGTCTTTGATTTGAGTATGTACATAGGTCATCCACATACACTTCCATACTCTTCTTCAGGAATTCTTTGAAAACATGACACATCAACCTTTGGAAAGTGGCAGGCGCATTAGTGAGTCCAAAAGGCATCACTCGGAAAGCATAGACTCCCCATTCAATCGCGAATGTGGTCTTATGTTGATCCTCAGTAGCAATAGCTACTTGGTTGTATCCAAAGAATCCGTCTAAGAAACTATAGGCTTCTTTCCCTACAACTCTTTCCAATAGGTGATCAGTGATGGGCAAAGGGTAGCTATCACGTATAGTAGCTGCATTCACTTTTTTCAGGTTAATGCATACTCTGAGTCTTCCATTCTTCTTAGGCACAACCACTAGTGGTGATACCCACTCCTTGTGTTCTATTTCATAAATGAATCCTGCCGCTAGTAGTTTGTCTATTTCTTCTTTTATTTTAGCACCATAGACCTCATTGTATGTATAAGGGCATTGTTTAGATGGTTTTCCCTCTACCGTCATTGGTATTCTATGAAAGCAAATCGAGGGCTCCACACCCTTGAGATCCTTATATGTCCACATGAATACATCTCGATATTCTTAGATCAATTGTATTAAGTCTTCTTCCTCCTTAGTTGACACATCTTTACCTATGTATGTACATCTTTCTTCTCCATCTTCCACCGTTACTATGATTTTTTTTGTTTGTTCTTTGTTATCGTATGCTTCTCCTTCTCTAGCCTCTCTCTTAGGCATTTGGATGGCTATCTTTCTCTCTTCTACTTCGTACCTTTTAAAATGTTCCGGAACCTCAAAAAGGTCTTCATTTGGTCCGATTTTACTCACATTTTCCTCTTGCTTTTGTACAATGGGGGCTGCTTCTATTACTAACACTTTGGTCATTCCGTAGTTGTCTTCGGTATGAATAGCTTCTAGGTAACATTCTTCAGATTCAAACTCCGGTTCCATCTCTATGCTCTCGTATTCCTCTTTCCACTCCTTTTCTAAGAGTTCTCCTGCTTCCACCTCTTGCAGGACAACCATGTACAAATTTATGTCGTAGCCTTCTTCGTCTATGCATTCGTTCATAGTTAGAACTTCCTCATTCACACATACATCTAAGGTGGCTAAGATTTCCATCCATCCATGTGGTTCAAAGGTTTTGTCAAGAAAGATTTGAGGCATATATCTTGGATCCTCTACAGGTTGGTAGTTAGGATGTCCTATTGGCCACAGGTGCCTTTTATTGTCCTCCTTCTTAGCTTCTTTACACATCCATAATTGGGTGTCCTCATACTTCCATGATTGATCACTTGATCCAGCGCTATGAATAGATAAGTCATCTTCCTCCTTGTGTATGGGATTCCATTGTAATGGGGGTACATCTCTATATGAAAATGTATGCAAGTTTATCTTCGTAGTATTTCCTTGATGTTGCGGGTATAA
Organism: Ceratopteris richardii; assembly: GCA_020310875.1. Classification (NCBI taxonomy): domain Eukaryota; kingdom Viridiplantae; phylum Streptophyta; class Polypodiopsida; order Polypodiales; family Pteridaceae; genus Ceratopteris; species Ceratopteris richardii. Next base: position 25,281,489 of record CM035423.1, read on the forward strand.
TGAATCTCGTCCCCAGTCTTGCACTATCCGCATTTGTCTCATGAAAGGTCGTCCTAATATCATTTCGTAATTGTTAGCATTTTCAAGCTTACAGATGGCTAAAGTGTGTTCAAATTCAACTCCACAGGTGGTTAATTTGATCTTTTCTAATATTCCTAAGGGTTTCTCCACATGACCGTCTGCTAATTGGAGCTTCATGCGTGTGGGATGTAAGGCAGGCTTTCCCAATCTCCCTGGTGGCAATTCCTACTCCTTCTCCTGTGTCTAGTATAGCCTTGGTCATGTACCCATTGTAAGTGATAGGTAGGCATGTATTACCTTCGTTTCCTTCACTAAATTCTCCCACCTTATATACTGGGATTTTTATCTTAGATGATTTTTCTTTTCCCTTGTTTTCCTTTTCGTCCTTTTCCTGCCCTAATTCCAGTTGAGTTGCTAATTGTTTCCATAATTGCGGTTTAACCCAGAGTAGTTCTTCCACAATCAGTTTGCATTGTACTTTTGTCTTTCTAAGTTTTGTTAGATTATGTGAATTCTTATCTGAGTTTCCTTTTCCTTTTCCCTATATCGTGGGTGCTCTGATTATCATAGATTCCTTTTCGTATTCTCCCATGTAATTTGGTAGGGTTGAAATGCTATGAGCTTCTTCTCTGTTTTGGTCTAGTCTTGATACTTCCTCATATACTTCTTCCATGTTGGGATTTGGTTGATAAGCTTCCACATCTAATTCCTCAAAGGGAGGCTTAGTTGCTCCATTCCTCTTCCATTGTTCTTCTCGGAGTCTTTATGGGCCAGTCAGCCTCTAAATGAGGTATTGTTGACATCGGTTCACATTTGTCATCCTTCTCTTTTGGTTCTTTATCCTTGGCCTTAACACACTCCTTGTATTGCTCCTCTACTATCCTTGTCTCTGGAAGGGTTGGGATAGTCTTTTCTAGGGTTGCTTGTGCTACCTCTGTCAGTTTTCTACATATAGCAAGCCTCTCTTTTTCTAATTCTCCTTGTGGGTAGAGCTTTTTGTGTTGTTCCACATTTGGTCCGTCCTTAATTCTAGCTTGGTATGCTTTTAACCACATGTCTAAGTCGTCTGGTTTTGGGTCAGCTAGAATTGATCCTGGTTTCTTTGATTCTTGGATAAGTGGTGGAATGGGAACTTCTTCCCGAATCTCTGGCTCTTTATGCTCCTTACTGCTTCTTGTGTGTTTCTTATTTTCTTGACTTTTGTTTTTCATCCATTTTTCTTTGAGCTTCTCTCTTCTTTCCTTCCATTTTTGTGCTTTTATGTTCTGGGTATTCTCACGTGGATCCTCTGAATCTTCTACTATTTGAATTTTGGGATTTACGATGCTATTGTTTTCTTGTTCCCGATCCGATTGTTTTTCTTTTCGTTCCTTCGTTTGAGCTCGTGTAATGGCCTTTAAAGGCACGGTGTATTCTTTGTCACCTGCAGGTGCTTATATCACTTCAATTACATTAATAGGTGCAGTGTCTTGGACATTGGTGGGATTCTTTGGTCAACCTCTGAAAAGATGTTCCTTCCCACACTCATTGCAATACCCTTCCCAAGTCCTAGGTGGTGGTGGGTTGTAAGGTTGGGTACATTCTCTAATAAAATGATCTCCTCTGCATCTATGACATGGTCCTCTCAGCACAGGCGATCTAATGGGTGGTCTCCCAGGTGTGGATGCTTTGGGTGCAGTGTACATTAAAGTAGCTACCTCCGTTCCATAAGCCTGGTCATAGCCTTCATATCCATGGTATGCTAGGTCATATGCTGGTTCATACTCAAACATATTGGTTTCATAGGGATAGTAATCTCTTGGGTACAGCTCGTATCCAGGATTTGCTAATTCTACACTGGTCATCGTTGAGGCTAGTACTATGGCTCTTTCCAAATTTTCTTCTGGTTGGGCGTACTTCATAGGTACCACATGTTGGGGCTACGATAATTGTGGTCCTAACATTCATTGGGGTTGTGGATGTTGTGCTTGCTCGTATGGTCTCGGTGCTCTTGGTGGTGTTGGGTAGGGATTGTACCTGGGTATATCTCTACCTCGCTCTCTAGGTGGATATCCATATGGCCGATATTGAGGCGGTTGTGGAGGTCGTGTTTGCCTATTGAATGGGTAGTTTTCCGTGGTGTGATTAGTGTATTTTTGTTCTATGTGACAGTACAAGGCAGTTCCAGGGTAATACTATTTATTGTAGGGGTACGTTTGAGGTATTTTGGCTCGTCCTCGGACGCACAAATGAGTGGGGTGATCTCCTCCACATAGACTGCATCCTCGTAACATAGGCACTCTTAAGGCTGGGTGTTGGTAATTTCTCTGTCCTTGGACTCCCAATTTCTTTGCCACCAGCTCCGCTAATTCTTCCACATTACTGGAGTTGGATGTAATTGTACTCCGAGTCTTCTGATTTCGTGGGGCTGGGTGTACTCTTGAGATCCTCTGCTAGATTGTCCTCTAAATCAATACATTCCTGTAGGCATTCGCTCAATGTCTATAGCCTCTTTACGTATACTAGCGTTCTTAGAGTTCCATTCGTTAGTCCATCCAAAAATAATGATATCATTTTTTGTTGCGTGGGTCTCTCTGCTACCGGACATCTATCCACATACTGGTTGAATCTTCGGGCAGCTGTTTTCACAGTTTCATTAGGGTTCTATTTAAAACTATGGATTAAAGACGCAGAATTGTGTTTAATCCCTCTCTTAGTGAATTCCCCAATGAATTCTTGAAAGAATTGCTCCATATCTCCAAATTGGTTGGGGTCTAATGGCTGAAACCAAGTGAGAGCCGTTCCTGTGAGGGTGAGTCTGAAAGACTCATACTGTACAAAGAAGTCGTCTACTTGTTCTGCTCTTAAAACTTGTTTGAATTCAGCAATATGATCATAAGGTTCTCCCAATCCGTCATAATGATTCCTCATGCATTTGGCCACCTGAATAGGTCTCAATCTTCTCATTGGTTCTGGTTGTCTAGGCATTACAGGGAAGGCGGGAACCGCTGGTCTAATTGGGGGTATTCTTGGCTGCACTCCTATTGGTGGTCTTGGCCTTACTGGTGGTCTGTATTGATTTCCTACTCCAGGGTGGGTCTGATTCTGTGGTTGCACTCCGAGAGTCGCGAATTCTACCTGAGCACGGTTAGGAACGCTTCGTTGGCTTGTTTGTCTCGACATTGTGTGCTCTGCCTCTTGTTGTGTTCTGAAGGGGTTCTGAGAGGTGGTTGCCTGCTCTCTCTGCGGGAATACAAGAAATCCCATGTATTTCAATTGAGCCATGTCTATGGCATCTACCAACCAATACCTTCTCTGGTTCTTGTCTAGGTATGTCACTCTAGACTCGTCTTCCGGATCCTTTAGTTCATAAAACATCATCGGACTTTCTTCTCTTCCTCGGGCAGGTGAGTCAGTTTGAAGTAACAAGTCTGATCCATGGATCAAATAGACTTCTAGTAAGTAGTCATCTTGAGGTATCAAGTCCCCTCTCAAGACTCGCGTCACTTGGGACTTGCCTCTAAGGGTAGTCACTAACTCCTCAGGATTTGATCTCCCTGAGTTTTCTTGTCCCACTAACTCTCCCCTCTCATTGATCAAATCTGGGTATTCAGTCACTATGTAGATGTGACCCAACTTGTCCATATATGCTCCTCCTCTAGTCTGAGCACAATTGTTGCATCCATGGAAGTCACCATCCTAGCCACAGATCTGTTTAAACCATCTAGGTAGATGGGGATCTCCTGTGCATTAGTAGAAACGTACTGTAAAGAAGTGTGATACTCTCCTTCTACAGTGGTCATGTAGTTTCTTCCGGGAGTGGGACCTTGCATGTCTTCTGAAGCCATGGGTATCTCCTCCTCTAAGTCACTAGAGGTGTCTAAATAGATAGAGCGGTGACTGACCTGAGCGGCACTTCCAACAGAAGATATGACACTTCTCCGACTACTTAGCACCCTTACTGATCTCAAGTTCATTCACCCTCCTGGGCTCTCTAGATCTCTAAAACTCTCCCTAAGTGGCTCCTCAAATGCCTTAATTTTGCCTTTCAAAATGCTCCAAAAGTTCTGGCGATACCACTTTTGGCGATACTGTACCAGACGATATTGTACTAGGCGATACCAAGCTGTCCACGATATGATACCACATAAGCCCACGATACGATACCTGAAGACTAGACGATACGATAGAACAACAGGCGATACGATATAGCTATTGAGCACGCGCAATACGATATTGGATGCTCTGGCAATATGATACCTCATGTCTGGATGATACGATACCAAATCCAGTCACGATACGATATCTAGGGAGTCCACGATACAATACCAAAAAACCCTGATGATATGATACTTATGCACTGGGTGATACGATACCAGGGATTCTAACGATACAATACGAAAATTGGGACGATACAATACTAGGATATGCATGATACGATACCACTTTTTGGACGATACGATACCAAAAAGGGTGACTATACGATACTGGATTTCTCGCGATACGATACCTCCAAACTGGACGATACGATCTTGGTTGCACGATACGGTACCAACTTTGTGGGCGATACGATACCAATATCAGCCGCAATACGATACTGAAATTTGGCACGATACGACACCTGAGTTTTGCACGATACGATACTAAAATGGTATCGCGATACGATACTGGGAAGTGAGACGATACGATACCAAAAGTGGACCGCGATTTGATACCACTTTGGTACAGTGTGATCACGATACCAACCAGGCGATACAATACCACGAGTGGTACCGTGATACCAAGGCTGGTAATCAACGATACGATACTTCGACGAGTATCGCGATACCAGAAACTCAACCGATCGTGATACTCAAGCCAAAATACCTCCAAATTCAAAAATTTTTCTCCCCCCTTGCTCTTTTCTCACCCCTCTTCACTCCTAGCCTACTGTCTCACTCAAAGAAGTTCAAAAAACACTCTGTCCCACCCCGTGATACCAAATGCGCATTTAATCACGTGTGAGTGCACTTCTATTGAGTTTTTGCTATTGGAATCTTATGGAAGCTTACCTCTGTGATGTCCTACTTGTGCCTTGAGCTCATTAACTAGCCTTGAAAGCCTGGAGAGTGCGATACTACACCGACGATACAGATCGCTGCCTGTAGACGATACCACATTCAGAGCAAATGTGAAATGAGCTAAAATTTTTGGTTTTTATACTTTTTGGTGACTGCAACTTAACTACACTAATTTGGCAAATTTTTTGGGATTTTTTTCTTGGTGATCTTGGCTTACTCCTACTCCACTTCTCTTCTCCTAACCTAACCCTAACTCTTTCTTCTCTCCCTCTCTACTAACCCTAAACCTAAAAACTCATTACACACACCTCCAGGATGTGAAGTAACAAGTGCTGAAGTGGTTGACTACTTGCCACTGAACGAATTCACTTCTACAAGTACGATTTCGTCACTCTCGAACTATAACCATCACGAAGGCACCTTGGTTGAGTGTGTCCCCGGCAACGGTGCCAAAAACGTGTGTACCTAAGTCAAAAGTCTTAGGGACTTGTGCCAAAGAGACTAAATCTCATTTGCCACACAAGTGTGTATAGTGGGGAATTGACACACGCTTATTTGTCAATCCGAAGAACCGACTTAACCAAGTGTATGAGGACTTGTGCTCACGTAATGGAATATGAAGTGGTTTAGCTCACATGCATGAGAAAAGACTAACCTACCTCTCCAACTCACTTAATCACTGAAAGTGTCTGTCGCGATACCACTTATAGCAGTTTTCACTAAATCGAGGATTTCTCCCAGCTTCGAACTCCGAATATGGCCAATAGCGGGTTCATTTCAAAGCTCTCGACGAGACGCATCTATGGATCTACAGGTGGTTTCACTCGATTCTGACAATCGTGCTTCAAGTTATGACCAAAACAGTGAATGGCAGGAAGCACACACACTCACTCCACAACTCGTACTAGCTCACACACACACTACAGTAGCTCAAAGACAGTGGGGAGGGATAGACAACAATCCTACGCACACATTCCAAGCATTACACACACATAGAAGATCAAAGAGAAGGTAGAAATCTGCAGGAAAGAAGCAAATTCGAAATCCTCAAGCTCTTCTTCTTCACAATGGCAAAAAGTCTCTACAAAGAGTCACAAAGTGACTTATATACAAGTGCCCTAAAAATGGTCATTTCACACAAGAGACCGGCACTTTATTAACTAAAAGGTGAATTTCCTACTAATTTACAAGGAATATAATACAATGATTTGGGATTATGCATCTAGAGGACTCCTCTAGTGCATTTACATGGCTTGAGGAATTTCCTAAGACTTTGAAGAAGAAAAATATGCCCGTTAATTTGAAAACTTTGGGACTCCCCTTTCGTGCCTCTTTGCTCTGCAACACTCTCCCCCTCTTTGTCTCTGTCGTCCCTTGACAGGCTTTTGCCTCTCGTTTGCTGCTCGTTTAAGCTTTCTGAATACACGCACCCAGTGGTCGAAGAAGCAACAAGGACTATCAGACAATTGGTTATCTTATCCGAGGTATGTCCTTTGCTTCTGTTTGCCCCTTGGTATTCCTTATATCACATATCTGGGTTGTTGTATTAAGTCGGGCTGCCATGCACGCCATTAGTGGGAGGATTATTACCTGCCAAGTATTGTCTTGCACTTCTTCATGGATACTTCATGGCCCTGGTCCATCCTTCCCATGAAATGTCCTGGTTTTTATTATTCTTTAATTCCATTCCTCAGGACCTGGGTGTTTGGCGTTGTTGCCTGATACGTGCCCCTGTGGGGCTTTGGGCAGAGGGTGGTTCTTTTGCTTTATAATCTTCATTCTTTACTAAGCAATTTTGGTCTTTGATTTTCTTCTTCTTCTCTTCTTGCTTGATTCCCCTTTCACAACAAACAATATAACCTCAAAAATGAGCTCTCTAACTCTTTTTATAGTTTTCTGACTAGCTTTGGCCTTGTCCAAACCTAGTGTCCGGCCTAGTTAAAAATTAGGTTCTAGAGCCTATTTGAGGGCTCAAACAGAGTCTAAAAATTATGAAAATTGGTATGTAGCTAATTCTAATACTCCTCAAGCTGGAGGACTCCTCGTCTTGAACAAAATGAAGTCTATTCTACCAAAACAGGATTTACAATGTGTGTATAGTGATGAAAATCACTTGAGTTGGAAATTGTTTATGAAAAAAATGATTGGGCCTTGTTTTCAAATTGTGCATGACTGTTCCTTTGTGCCTGTATGCTCTGCTTATGACTTGTATGCCAATAGTTGAGGAGATTACCTGCAAGTTACTTCTCTTTTTATACCTGCATTCCACAAATAATCATCAAACTCTTTAGAGAAATACTCTCCCCCTCCATCTGATCTCAACCTCTTGAGCTTTTGTCCTATAATCCTTTCTGCATAAGCATGATAATGCTTGAATGTCTTGAACACTTCTGATTTGTCATTGATTACATATAAAGTAATCCATCTAGTTGCATCATCAACAAACAACACATAATATGTGGATCCATTTATGCTATAGCCCCTTGAAGGACCCCACACATTTGTATGAACCAATTCAAGCATATTTGAATACTTGTACCCTGATTTATTGTATGAACTTTTGTGTGCTTTACCTAATTGACAAGCTTCACACTTGTACACCATGTGTTGACCTTCAACATTTGGCAAACCAAGCACTACATCATTCTTTGACATTTCCTTTATGGCTCTCTCATTGAAATGACATAGCCTTTTATGCCATACGTCTAATTCAGACATCTTTTGACTTCCATAAGTAAATAAAGCATCTCCCACATTACCTTGGACTTTGAGAGTAAACAACCTTCCTTCCTTTTTACCTGTAATGATATTTCTATATCCTTGATTTGGATCTTGCACATAAACACAATCATTTGTGAATCTAACTTCATATCCCTTCTCCACAATTTGCCCTACACTTATCAAGTTTTTAGGAATAGTAGGAACATAAAGTACCTTGCTCAAGAGTGTATTTCCACTCTTTGTCTTCACTGATCCAATGCTCTCCACTTTATGCTTGGTGTTGTCACATGTTTGAACTATATGTCCATTCACCTTTGCTTCCATATCAGTCATCAATGATATATTGCCACTCAGATGATTGCTACATACTGAGTCAATATAGAACACCCTTTGGTCTTCTCCTACTCCTTCATGAGTTGCATTCAAGATGAGAGTCATTGCATCCTTCTGATCTGATGCATAATTATAATAATTACTATTGTAGGACTGAGATTGAAAACTTCTTCCACCTCCTCTAGCATATGATGTCCTACCACCTCTTCCTCTGAAGTTCCCTCTTTAGTTTTTGCCTCCTCTACCTCTTTGATTGAAGCTCTGGTTATTACTTCCACCTTTTTTATTGTTATACCAACAATCATTTGCCAAATGATTGATTCTGCCACAAATCCAACAAGCTTTAGTATTGTCTTTGTTTTTACCTCCTCTTCCTTTACCTCTGAAATTCATCTTTCCTTTTGTAAAGTTAGCTTGACTTGAAGTTCCTTCATCATCAATTGACTGCTTCCCTTTGCCATTCTTTTTCTTGTCCTTGGAGTACATAGCTTGACTTGCACTCCTATCATTGTCTCCCTTAATGTCCTGCTCAAAAGTTAGCATGTGTCCTAGCAATTGATTAAGATCAGGAGTAAAGTGATCTAGTGACAATTCTATGGACAATATGAAAGGCTTCCACTTCTCATCTCCTCTCAGACCTGTAAGTATTTGCCTTACCAGCTTATCCTCTTCAATGTCTTCATCTACTGTTCCCAAGCTATCTACAATATCCTTCATCCTTTTCACATAATCAGAAATTCATTGTGAGCTTTTCTTCTTGAAAGTTGTGAACTCTTCCCATAATGAAGACTTCCTTGACTTGTTTGTGTTTTGGATATGTTCTTCCAAAGCATTCCACACATCTATTGCACTTTCTAATCCTCTAATGTGAGCTAGAAGATAATCATTTACAACCATGTAAATGATGCTCCTAGCTTGAGCATCCTTTCTCATCCAATTCTTCAAACCTGCAAGTTCCTCCCTAGTTGGAACACTAGGATCTTCAAACTCAAGCTTTTCTTCTTCTCCTATAATGAATTCCATCAAATCTTTGCTCATGAGGTGTGCCTCCATCCTCATGGACCAAGCTGGATAGTTCTCCCTATCTAGCTTATCAATCTGCAAGCTTTCTCCCATCTTTGATCTTCTATGTCTGCAATTACTAGGATTTATGATAATATAGTGTACCTTTGATATGAGGCTGTAATGCTTCTTGATCCTTTGAACTCCTGCTTTTCACTTCTTCAGGTTGCCTACAAGAATTTGACCTTGTCCACCTTCAATTAGAAGGAACTTCAATATCTGCAATAGTCGGGACTTCCAATGCCTTTACTTCACTTGTATTACACCTTTAGCTCTGATACCACTGTTGGAAACCTCTAAATCTCCAAAGGTTTGATCTATACTGATTTAAGAGCACTCTATATCAGTTATGGACCAAACTTTACACAAATATTACCTTCGTTTACAAATCTTCAATTCACTTCTCTGAGTGAGAATCTTTCTTCTTCAAGAAGTCTGCTTCAAAGATTGACTTCATTACCTGCACATATCTTCATATTTCTTCAAACTAATGACGCACATATCTCCTTGTTACCTTTGCGCAATCATATAAACCATTAGTCCTTCAAAAGAATCATTAAAACTTTAATTTGATCCTTAAGATCAAAAGTATGTCAGAAACTCTCTTCCTAAACAGACGACTTTGACATAGGTAACTTCTAAGGTTGATTTCTCACAGCACAGATCCTGTTTTGCTAAATGCTTTTAGCCATAGCTTCCTTATCTTCTAACTTAGATTTTGAATGCTGGCTCATCAAAAGCTTTACACTGTGCACTGAGATCTAAGCAAAACATTGACACGAAAAAGTGCACGACTTTGAGAGGTCTACCTGCAGACTTTACATACACATGTTCCTATTGATATGTTTCTAGACTTATCCCGCATCTATTACATTACTCCTTATCATCCTAAGGATTATCTATACTCATAGTACAAGAATTTGCGACAATAATGTACATATGTATACAATCTTTACTTCTGAGATCTCTTCTCTTCCTCAAATGACTTATTTCACTTCAATCTGATCATTGACATGCTTCAAACTTTTTGTAATCACCAATTTGTGATTGTTTTGTTCCAACAACTTGCTCATTTGCATCAAAAAGATTAGAGGCAGCCATAGCATAGCAATCTAATTAAAAGAAGCACTATGAGAGCTTGAACAAGTATGACATGATAGAGGTGCATCTAATTTGCTATGTTGCAAAGTCTACACTAGCCATTTAGGCATAGTTTTTGCCTCCTCTATATCAGTTCTCTTATCAATAAGTGCATCATGTAAATCTACATCAGAAATGGAATGATCTGCATCATCATGTGAAACCTGTAAAGGTAGAGAGGTTGCTTCATTTGGACAGCACTAGACTTTCTACCTATAAAAAGAGGGAGCAAGGTGTCATACAAATCTTTGGAGCTAATTGATGTCTCCTTAGTACATGAAAGTAATGGTTGAATAACATCTTCCACAAAAGAACATCTAACCAAAATGTTTTTTTTTTGTGGCTGATACAGATGATAACCTTTGCTTTCAGAACTATACATAACAAAAATACATTTCATTACCTTATCATCCAAATTATTGCATTTTTTTTCAGGCATTAATGCATATGCTAGACAACCAAAGACACATAGATGAGCAACAAATGACTTCCGACCATCTCAAACCTCATATGGAGTGACAGACTGCAATGCTTTAGTGGGACACCTGTTAAGTACATATGTTGCACACATAATAGCCTCAAGCCAAAAACTATGTGGAAAAGTCTGATACTTGACCATACACCTCGCCATCGCCATGAGTGAACTATTCTTCCTTTCAACATCTCCATCCCATTGAGGTATATATGACATTGTACATTGATGTTTTATCCCATGTTCAACCACAAATGCATTAAAGTCAAAAGGCAAATATTCCTCCCCTCGATCAGAATGGAGGGTGCCCATTTTACATGATGAAACATTTTCAACCAAAACCAAAAACTGTTTGAAGCACATAAATACTTTAGACTTTGCTTTTAGTGGATACACCCATGCATGCCTGGAAAAATCATCAATGAAAGTCACGAAGTAAAGGTAGTTCCCAAAAGAAGATGTCTACATAGGACCGCAAACATCACCATGAACAAGCTGCAATTTATGAGTAGCTCGAACTGAACCATCTTTTGGGAAGGAGGAACACTATATTTTTCCCAAATTACAGCCATCACAGACATGTTTACGAGGTGTCTCAAGTTTGGGCAGAGAGGAAACCATTTCATATTTATGTAGGCATAACAAACTAGCAAAATTCAAATGACCAAAGCATGCATGCCAAAGCTTTGCATTTGACATAGCTTGAGAATCTTGAATTGCACATGTTGAATCATTCATATATTTTGCATAATCTATGAGCTTATACAACCTAGGACACAAAATTCTAGAAGCAATAATGATGTCACCATTTGACATCATGAACTGTAAATCTATCATCAACAAATTTCACAAGCAAGCTGATCTTGGCCAATGCTAAAAATGAAAAGAGATTTTTCTTGATCCTTCAAAAAAAATAAAGCATCCGACAATGTAAAAGAACTATCATTAGTAGTAGTGAGAATGATCTTACCAACTCCCATAACACGATAAGAGGAGTTTTTGGCGCATGTGACATTATTCTTTGTAGGGGCAGGCTCAAGTGAAGTGAAGATACTATGTTGTGAGGTAATATGTGTGGTTGCCCCACTATCAAAGTACCAAACATCTGAGTTTACTACAGACATATAGTGTTCATGAGAAGATGGATCATAACTGCAAACAATGGTAAATGCCCATTCTTCATTCTACAAAAGATTAGCAGACTTTGTTTTGGGTGTAGAGGCCTCTGCATAACCATTCCAGACTCTTTCTTCTTTGCCTCTTTTACAACCAGTTTTGGACAATTCTTTATGACATGATCATTTCCTTTACACTATTTACAAAACAATTTCTACTTTCCTGTTTTCTTCTCGTCTTTTTCATCTTTCTTTGATTGTGCAGAATTAGCAGATTTTTACGTAGTAATTGATGAGCTCCATTTACCTTTGCCCTTGTGAATAGCGAGGAAAGGTTGATTTGCAACACGCATAATGGACGTGTTCTTCCTAGACTGGTCTTCTTGCAAGTGAATTGTTAGGTAAGATTTCATCAACAAAAATCAACTACTCCTTCAAGTCTTTGAGCTTTGTCAAAAAACTATCCATGGAATCTCCATCATGTGCTCACTCTCGAACTATTTTTTGAGGTAAGCAACATGAACCTCATTCCTTGCATGATATAAAGTGGTAAGTGTATCCCAAGCATCCATCATCTACTCCTTCAAGTCTTTGAGCTTTGTCAAAAAACTGTCCATGGAATCTCCATCATTTGCTCACTCTCGAACTATTTTTTGAGGTAAGCAACATGAACCTCATTCCTTGCATGGTATAAAGTGGTAAGTGTATCCCAAGCAAACGCATGTGAGGAATAATGGCACATTTGACAGACAAGGCTATCAATGCATATGCCTCAGCATCTCTACTATCCCAACAAAGTTGTCTGCAGTAGGTGCAGCAGGAACCGCAACATTAACAGGAACCTAAAGAATATCACCATCTACATCACCATCAATAGTTGTATTTGTAGGTATAATAGGATGTTTTTCAACATCCTGCACAATATTCCATAGTCCTTTTGCAACCAATACATGATGCATCATATAACCCCATAATGGGTAATTGGTATTGTTATACATTATGGAATATGTTGAACAATGCATTGTTGGAGTGTTAATTTATTAATGTATTAATGTGTTTTGGTGTTCTTTGATATAGCAGCTGAAGGTTCGTGAGGGCATGAAAGCATGAAGGGGGGACATCAATAATCCGACTTTAGGGCAGAGATCAATAAATCCAATTTATAATTTATTTTGTAAATAAATCCGCATAGAAGGTTCTATTGTTAGAAATAGTTAAAAAAAATAGTGGTTAGAATAAGGGTCATTGTAGACCGCAGTTTCATGCATGCTTTTCGAAGCCGCTCTCATGTAACCTCTCTTTTCAACGTAATAAGAAATTCCTATAAATACATGCACTCTCTGGACTGTCAAAACAAAGTGCATGGGGGGAAAGTGCACCCAATACTGTGTTTGGTCTCGTCTCTTGGTGTCTCTATTTTTCTCTGTGTTTTTTGCGTTTGCAACCTCTGTGTGCATGTGAGCAAGCTCCAGATAACAGTGGTATGAGAGCTTTGCACGTGTCACTATGGAGGGATCTGTTTCTATTCATTTTGGTGAATTTATCTCTGTTTCATTGTTCTTTGTTCGCAATCCAATTCCGATTCCGATTCCGGCTTCCGCTTTCGCTTTCGCTTCCGTTTCCGTTTCTAGTTCCGGTTCCAGTTTCGACTTCGGTTTTAGTTTTGATTTCTGTTCCAGTTCCAGAACCAAAACTTATGTTTACACCTATGCTTAACAAGGCATCGACTAAGGCATAACTTAAGGCATAACTAAGGCATTACTTTGGCATCTTTGGCACCCAAGGCTCCCTTGGCGACTGTTGGCTACGGCGAACCAATTTTAATGTATGAGTGGCAATAAGGACTTTTAGATTCACCAAGGTGGGAGGATTTGAACCCACAACCTCACCCACACAAGGGAAGTGTTTTATCACTACACTATCTCTTTGTGTTGTCACTCTACTTCTCTTTTCTTATATTTAACATAACTTTCATCTCTTTCTTACTTTTTCAATTCCCAAGAACAACAATTCCTTTTACATTTTAACTCAAACAAACTCAAAATCTTTTTTTACATATCTAGTAAGAAGGTTTCGTCTCTACATCCTCATGGACCCTATGAACAACATGGAGGATTTTGGCGAATCACCTCTACCCGAGGTCACACTCGAACAACAACTGGAGCTCTTGTGGCACAAATTATGAGGTGCTCAGAACGAGATCCAACAGTGCGACGAGATACTCGAAAAGATGCAAACTGATGAAAACAACCTTACGAGGGTGGTCAAAGCTATTATCTCTGCCCAGTCGGATGGCACGCATTCCAAGATTGTCGTTAAGAATTACCAGTTTTTATGGTTTGAAGGCCGGAAGGACGGCCCTTTTATCCTTTCATGGCTTTCACAGTTTGATGATTTTTATACTGATGAAACATATGCTGAAAATGAAAAAGTCAAATTTGCCACTAACTATTTAGTAGGAAAAGCTCAACTCTGGTGGAATGTCCTATGGCACAGTACAGAGCATCCAACAATGTGGAAGGCTTTCCAAGAGAAAGTGAAGGATTCCCTTCCTCCTCAATACCATTTGCATGTTCGACGTGCATGGATGACCCTTAGATGGAAGGAGGGTGATACGGTTACTATCTACACAAAGCGGTTATGGCAAAATTTACGATTGGTTCAAATGCTTGAAGATGTACCGGAGGATATCTTGCAACGAAAATATGAAGATGGTTTGGAGGTGGGAATCCAAGCTAAGCTTCACACCTTACGACCTACAACCATCAACGAGGTGTTGATATATTTAGGTAGTGATGTGTGTGAACACACTAGGACCACCGGGGTACTTTTTTCCCTCTTTAGGAGGTTTTTTCCCCCGACTTGTATATACGCCTATTGCCCTAATGGGCTACTTATCTTTGTACATTCTCTAGTAATACATTCAGTATTATGTGTTTGTGCTCCAAGCTTCTTCTTCTTCCTTGTGTTGTTCGTGTGCTTCTGCAGACATCTATCTCCAACAATTGGTATCAGAGAAGGTCGTCGCTTCATCTAGGGTGCCGTCGACACTCCTCCGTTTGCAATCTTAGAATCGTACGAATTTTGGTGAGCATACTCAGGGTGTTTTCGAGATCAAAACGGCTTCGCTCTGTGGTGTCGAAATCGCGATCTGAGCTCGTTTCGGTCTCTGAATGCACTATTGCAGTGCTTGTGCAAGCTATTTCATCTTTTTGTGCCAAAGGTGTATACCAGTTTCTGTTTGCCAGTATAAGCGTCTTGAAGTCTGCTACAGGTCTAGCATATTTCATCTAGGCAGTTCTGTTCAACTTTTTGAGATACAGTCAGTTTTCTGCATCAAGGTATTTTAGTCACCGGCCATGGCTGAAAGCAGTGATGTATTCCGTATGTTGGTTGTTGAGGATAAGTTGGATGGTACCAACTACCCGTTATGGGCTTATATGATGCGACATGTGTTGGTTGCAAAAGGATTGTGGAACATTGTGCAGGGTGTTGAAAGACGTCCTGTTACACCTCTGACTACAGGTACTCCAAATACAGGTGCTAGAGTTGATGAAGATGGTATCGAAGATGATATTCCGCAGATTCCTATTCGTGCTGCTGTTTCTGCTACACCTACTGCAGAGCAGATTTGCTGGGATGGCAGAGATGCCTAGGCACATGCATTGATAGCTTTGTTTGTCAAACGTGCCATTATTCCTCACATTTGCTCTTGCAGAACAGCTAAGGATGCTTGGGATACACTTACCACATTGTACCAAGCTAGGAATGAGGCTCGTGTTGCTTACCTCCGAAAACAATTGGAGAGTGAGCACATGAATGAAGGTGATTCTATGGACAGTTTCTTAACGAAGATCAAAGACTTGAAGGAACAATTGATTTCTGCTGATGAGATTATACCAGATAGCTCACTTGTGCAGACCGTTTTGAATGGTCTTCCTGATTCATATCAGAGTTTTGCTTCTACTCTTCGGTTGATGATGAAAGGCAATCCAAATACCCTATCATTTGAGGAGTTAGTCTCTGTTCTGTTGCAAGAAGATCAGTCCAGGCAAAACAGGTCCATTATGCGAGTTGTAGATCAAGCTTTCCTGGCTAGTCAAAAGGGCAAAGGATTCACTCGAGCCTGCCCCTACAAGAATACTGTTACATGTGCCAACAACTCCTCTTACCCTGTTATGGGAGTTGGTAAGATCATTTAGACTATTGCTGATGGTAGTTCTTTCACTTTATCAGATGCTTTATTTATGCCAGGGATCAAGAAGAACTTGTTATCAGTTTCTGCATTAGCCAAGATTGGCTTGGTTGTGAAATTTGTTGATGACAGGTGTACAGTTCATGATCTGTCAAATGGCGATGTGATTATTGCTTCTGGCATTTTATGTCATGGGCTGTATAAGCTCATAGACTATGAAAGATCTGTAAATGATTTGGCATGTGAAGTAAATGATTCTCAAGCTATGTCAGATGCAAAGCTTTGGCATGCACGCGTTGGTCATCTAAATTTTGCTAGTTTGCTTCGCCTGTAGAAATCTGAAATGGTGTCCTCTTTGCCCAAACTTGAGGCACCTGGAAAACATGTTTGTGAAGGCTGTATTTTGGGCAAAATGCAGCGTTCCTCCTTTCTAAAAGATGGTTCAGTTCGGGCTACACAGAAATTGCAGCTTGTACATAGTGATGTCTGTGGTCCTATGCAGACACCCTCTTTTGGAAATTACCTTTACTTCGTGACTTTCATTGATGATTTTTCTAGGCATGCATGGGTATATCCACTCAAAGCAAAGTCCGAAGTGTTCATGTGCTTCAAACAGTTTTTGGTTTTGGCTGAAAATCTGTCAGCATGTAAAATGGGCACCCTCCGTTCTGATCGAGGGGGGAAATATATGTCTTTTGATTTTAATGCATTTCTGGCTGAACGTGGAATAAAACACCAGTGTAAAGTGTCGTATACACCTCAATAGAATGGAGTTGCTAAACGAAAGAATAGGTCACTCATGGAGATGGCGAGGTGTATGGTCAAGAGCTAGGCTCTACCACATAGTTTTTGGCTTGAGGCTGTCATGTGTGCAGCATATGTACTGAACAGGTGTCCCACTAAAGCGCTGTAGTCTATCACTCCATATGAGGCTTGGCATGACCGCAAGCCATCTGTTGCTCATCTGCGTGTTTTTGGTTGTTTGGCATATGCACTAGTGCCTGAACAACATCGCAGAAAATTGGATGATAAGGCTGTAAAATGTATTTTTGTTGGGTACAGTTCTGAAAGTAAAGGCTATCGTCTGTATCATCCACAGACTAAACGCATTCTGGTTAGCCATGATGTTGTCTTTGTGGAAGATGTTATTCAGCCATTGCTTTCATGTACTAAGGAGACATTTGTTAGCTCCAAGGACATGTATGATACTTTGATGCCTCTTTTTACAGGTGGACAGTCTAGTGCTGGTCCTAATGAGGCAACCTCTCAGCCTTTGCAGGTTTCATATGATGATGTAGATCATTCCATTTATGATGCAGATTTACATGATGCACTTGTTGATGAGAGAGATGATATTGAACAGGCAAAAACTATGCCAAAATGACTGGTGCAAACTTTGCGTGATAGCAAATTAGATGCACCTTTGTCATATCATACTCGTTCAGGCTCTCATAGTGCCTCCTTTGCATCAGATTGTTATGCTATGGCTGCGTCTAGTCTCTGTGATGAGAATGAGCGTGTTTCTTTTGATGAAGCACAGAATTCAAAAAATTGGATGGCTGCTATGCAATCTGAATATGATGTTATAACGAAGAATGGTACATGGTCTTTATGTGACCTGTCTCCTGGCAAGAAGGCCATTGGCACTAAGTGGGTATACAAGCTGAAGCGTAAACCTGATGCTACAGTTGACAGGTATAAGGCTAGGTTTGTTGCAAAGGGTTATGCACAGGAAAGAGGCATTGATTTTGATGAGACCTTTGCACCTACATGCCGTATGACAATTGTTCGGAGCATTTGTGCACTTGCAGCCCATCATGGTTGGAATGTACATCAGTTGGACATTAAAACAGCATTTCTGAATGGTGACTTGCATGAAGAAGTGTATGTTTTTCAACCCCATGGCTTTGTGCAGAAAGGGCATGAAAACCAGGTGTGCAGGTTAAAGAAGGCATTATATGGTTTAAAGCAAGCACCACGTGCTTGGTATGAGAAGATACATGCCTATCTGGTTGCACATGGTTTTGAGAACAGTCCAACTGAAAGCACCTTATATGTTAAGCGTGCTAATGATGTGCTTCTGATCATTGTTGTCTATGTTGATGACATGCTGCTCACTGGTCCTATTGAGAAGCATATTGCTGATTTCAAGGCTGATTTGCATGCCTCATTTGAGATGTCTGATTTGGCGCATTTGCATCACTATTTGGGCATCCAGTTTATGCAAGTTGATGGTGGGATGGCTTTGTGTCAAACGAAATATATTGACACATTATTGCAGCATTTTGGCCTTGAAGATTGTAAGCCTATTGCATTACTCAGCCAGATATTCAGTTTGTTGTCTCACTGATGAGCAGGTTTATGCATTGCCCAGGAGTCATGCATTGGAAGGCGGTAAAGCACATCTTTCGCTACTTGAGTGGTACTCGGCTACTTGGGTTGTTTTATCCCAAGGGGGGATCACTACTGCCAGATTTGCATGCTTTTTCTGACTCAGATTGGGCTGGTTGCTATGACACTCGTGTGTCCACCAGTGGTTTTTGCTTCATGCTTGGTAGCTCATGTATATCTTGGTTGAGCAAGAAGCAGCCTACTGTGGCCACTTCCAATTGTGAGGCTGAGTATAGGGCAGCTTTCACAGCTACTGTTGAGTGTGTGTGGCTCAGACGCCTTATGGCTGATTTGGGTGTTGGTCAGTCTTCTGCCACCACCATCTTCACTGACAGTCAGAGTGCATTGGTAGTTGCGAGGAACCCTGTGTTCCATGCTCTCACTAAGCACATTGAGGTGCATTATCACTATGTCAGGGAGAGGTTCTCTGCTGGGGAGATCAGCTTGGCATATGTGCCCACGCAGGAGAACATTGCAGACCTTTTCACGAAGGCTCTACCTAGGGAGAAGTTCGAAGCTTTTCGCAAAGCTTTGGGCTTACTTCCTTTTGTGGAGTGATTTCCACATAGCTTGGCACTTCCTTATACATGAGTGCCAGCTCCTTGTTCACCGCATCACTCCCAGGGGGGATTTGTTGATATATTTAGGTAGTGATGTGTGTGAACACACTAGGACCACTGGGGCACTTTTTTCCCTCTTTAGGAGGTTTTTTTCCCTCGGCTTGTATATACGCCTATTGCCCTAATGGGCTACTTATCTTTGTACATTCTCTAGTAATACATTCAGTATTGTGTGTTTATGCTCCAAGCTTCTTCTTCTTCCTTGTGTTGTTCGTGTGCTTCCGCAGACATCTATCTCCAACTCGAGGCTATATCTTTCGCCTATGATGTAGAGAAAGAATTCCAGTCCATAACCAAGTCACTTCATCTACAACAACCACGTCAACGACTACTTTTTGATAAACCAAATATTTCCATGAAACGTACTTTTAATGCCCCATCTTACCCTAGTTTTCCTCGTCCACCACAATCCAATTACTCAACTGCACCTGTTGCTTCATCTCTCCAATCTACCAAACCACCTACCCTACAAACTTTGGCGATGGATGCCCAATAAAAGCGACCACGAATCACTTGCTGGAATTGTGGAAAACCTGGACGTACAAAAATGAAGTGCCGATTGCGACCTCTTAACATGAAACCAATTGAAGCTCAATTACATAACATGGAGGCCCAGAATGAAGAAATTCCTCCTCTTTGGACAGAGGAATCATTGGAGAAGGACTTAAGTACCTTGGGTAACGATATCTCTCTTCATTCTCTACTTTGCATGCAGGGTAATATAAACAACAAACTCGTTAAAATTCTACATGATGATGGTAGTTCACATGACTTCATTTCACATTTATTAGTACAAGAACTTAAATTAAAAACATTTCTTTCTTTGTATAAAGTAAAAGCTGCATTTCAAGGTAATCGTTATAATCTAACATGAGAAGTGCAAAATGTTACGATTAGCATAGGCCTATATATTGATTCACGAACATTTTTAATTGCACCTTTGCAATCTTACGATGTTATACTAGGTATGCCTTTTCACCATGATTATAACCCATGCATTGACTACCATACACATACCTTTAACTTTGAATTTAAAGGTCAAATTATTACTTTGTCTGCACGACATGATTTCCAACCATTTCCATTGATTAGTCATACTCAAGTAAAATGTGCATTTAGGAAAGGATTCAATTCATGCATTATTTTTGTCAATGTCATCAATGATTATATTCATACACTTCTTGATGTACATAAACCTTTCATGACTACTTATAAGGATTGTTTTATGTCTGAGTATCCCTCTGAACTACCACCATCTTGAGGATCCTTTGACCATAGCATAGACTTAGTTCCTGGTAGTCTCCTCCTCATAAAGCACCTTATAGACATGGCCCACTACACCAAAAGGAAATAGAAAACCAAGTAAAAGACCTACTACAGAAAGGACTTATAAGGCCTAGTTCTTCCCACACCAATTCTCTTAGTAGAGAAGAAGAATAAAACTTATCGAATGTGCATTGATTATAGAGCCCTTAACAAGACCACAATAAAGAATAGATACCCCATTCCTCGAATAGATGATCTTTTAGATAAATTACGAGGAGCTCGTGTCTTTAGTAAAATTGATCTAAAATTAGGATACCATCAGATTCGTATGATGCAAAGTGATATTTTTAAGACTGCCCTTAGAACTCAAACAGGCCATTATGAATTTTTGGTAATGCCCTTTGGACTTACTAATGCCCCTGCTACATTTGCACGAATGATGAATAATGTTTTTCTTGATTTCCAAGCTTTTGTTCTTGTATTTTTCGATGAGATACTTGTTTACAATAAGAGTGATAGTGAGATAAGAAGCATCTTAAAACAGTTTTTCATTTACTACGAGAGAACACACTCTACGCTAATCCTAAAAAGAGTTACTTCTTTCAATGTAAGCTAGAATATATAGGACATATTATTTCAAGTGAAGGTGTGCATGTGGATCCAAAAAAGATTAAAGTTATAGTAGAATGGCCTACACCACAATCAGTCAATGATGTTTGTTCTTTTCTTGGGTTGGCTAGTTTCTATAGGAAGTTTGTTCAAAATTTTTCTTATTTAGCATTGCCCCTTACCTTGTTATTGAAAAAGAAAATAAAATTTGTATGGGGACTTACCCAACAACAATCCTTTGAAAAACTCAAACATGCACTTTCACATGCACCTGTTTTACAATTAGCTTATTTTTCATAACCCTTTCATGTTGTTACTGATGCTAGTGGTTTAGGGATAGGTGCAGTTTTAATGCAAAATGATCATCCCATTGCATTTGAGAGTAGGAAGCTTAAGCCCTCAAAAAAGAATTATAGTACATATGATAAAGAATTGTTAGTAGTTGTGCATGCTTTGCGAATTTGGAAACACTATCTTATGGGCTCTGAGGTCTTAATAAAAAATGATCAACATGCTATTAAGCATTTATTAAATCAGCCCTTAATCTCTGATCGCCATCTTAAATGGGCATCATTCATTCAAAATTTCCAACCCATGATCCAATATCATCCTAGTAAAGCTAATGTTGTAGCTGATGCTCTTAGCCGATTTCCTTCACATTCTATTGTTTTGCATAATATTTATGCCATCCAAATACATTCTTTTCAAGAAATGGTTTCCACTTATGCATCTTATTTGTATTTTTCACGTGCATGGCATGACTTCAATAATGGTGCATCTTTATTTGATGAACATTATACATTTCATAATGGTTTTCTTTATTTTCAACATAGATTATGCATAACTCAAGCTTTTAAAGATTTTGTCATCAAAGAAATGCATGAACGATCTTACATGGGTCATAGGGGCATACATATTTCTTCTTTTGGCCACACATGGAAAAAGATATTGCACATTATGTTTCTCAATGCATTGTATGTCAGTGTATAAAACGTCATCATGGTAAACCATTTGGATTATTAAAGACACTTCCCATTCTGAACGAACCATGGGAACAGATTTCTATGGATTTTATCACAGGTCTTCCCATCAGTTCCTCACATAATGATATGATTTGGACAATATTTGATAGGTCTAGTAAATATGCATATTTCATTCCATGTAGGAAAACTTTGTCTACACCTCAGGCTGCAAAATTATTCATTAAATGCATTTTGCCACATCATGGATTTCCTAAAGTAATGTTATCTGATCGTGATGTTAGATTTTGTAGTCATTTTTGGGTTTCCTTATTTCAACAATTTGGTTCTAAAATAGATTTTAGCTTTGCATTTCATCCCAAAAGTAATGGACAAAGTGAAGCTACAAATAGTACTATTCTTGATTTATTGCGTTGTTATTCATTAGATAGTCCCACTAACTGGGATGAAAAGTTGCCATTACTTCAATTTGCTTACAATAACACCACACACACCACTACTGGACGTGCACCTTTTGAAATTGTTTATGGTAAAAAGCTTCCCAATCCCATGTCACTCACCCAAACCGACATTTCAATGGCTCATTCTATTGCTCAAGATCACATTTCTATACTTCACAATGTTCAGGAGCACATTAGGAAAAGTCAAGAGCGATACACACATAATGTCAATACAAAATGATTAGCCAAGGAATTCAAGGAAAATGATCTTGTATGGTTGTGTATCATTAAAAGACGTCTCAAAAATATTTTGGAGCATCCTAAAATTAAACTTGCACCATGCTATTATGGACCGTTTTGCATTATAGAAAAAATTAATGATAATTCATTTAGATTAGATATACCATCTCATTGGAATATACATAACTCCTTTCATATTAGTTTACTTAAACCATTTAAAGGCACTTTACCACTCACTCCACTTCTTGATGACCCTCCTTTGATTGA
Organism: Ceratopteris richardii; assembly: GCA_020310875.1. Classification (NCBI taxonomy): domain Eukaryota; kingdom Viridiplantae; phylum Streptophyta; class Polypodiopsida; order Polypodiales; family Pteridaceae; genus Ceratopteris; species Ceratopteris richardii. The sequence continues at coordinate 25,304,400 of CM035423.1, forward strand.
AAAACGATATGAAATCTTGGTTCTTGAGAAAATAATTGATCATGATGTCACTACTACATGTGCAAGTACTCAATACCATCGATATTTGGTTAAGTACAAAAATCACTCTATTGAAGAATGTCAACGGATACATAAAACACACTTAACACCTCATTATGATCACTTAATTTCTGCATATCATACACAAACACATTAATGTAATTCCTCCATGAACATTTCCATGCATGTTTTTTTGAACATGGAACATGCTTATTTTCATTCAGTGATGGAACATGTGACTGGCCATCCATGTTTATTTTATTTTATCAACTGAGGTCAATTGCTTTTTCAACTAAGGGGCATGTTAAACATTATGGAATATGTTGAACAATGCATTGTTGGAGTGTTTGTTGGAGTGTTAATTTATTAATGTATTAATGTGTTTTGGTGTTCTTTGATATAGTAGCTGAAGGTTCGTGAGGGCATGAAGGCATGAAGGGCGGACATCAATAATCCGACTTTAGGGTGGACATTAATAAATCCGATTTATAATTTAGTTTGTAAATAAATCCGCATAGAAGGTTCTATTGTTAGAAATAGTTTAAAAAATAGTGGTTACAATAAGGGTCATTGTAGACCGCAGTTTCTGGTATTAAAAGAAAGGCTTTCTACGAAAGTCACCAACTTTTAGTTTCACGCATGCTTTTCAAAGCCGCTCTCATGTAACCTCTCTTTTTGACGTAATCAAAAATTCCTATAAATACATGCACTCTGTGGACTATCGAAACAGAGTGCATGGGGGGGAGATTGCACCCAATACTACGTTCGGCCTCGTCTCTTGGTGTCTCTATTTTTCTGTGTGTTTTCTGCATTTGCAACCTCTGTGTGCATGTGAGCAAGATCCGGATAACAGGTACCATCCCCCTCAACAGCCAACATACAAAATCCATCACTGCTTTTAGCCATGGCCACTAATTAAAATACCTTGATGTAGAAAAATGACTATATCTCAAAAATTTGAATAGAACTACCCTATTGAGTTCTGCTAAATAGCAGACTTCGAGGCGCTTATACTGGCAAATCAAAACCTATACATATCTTTGGTACAAAAAGACAAAATTGCTTGCACAGGCACTACGGTAGTGCATTCAAAGGCCGAAATGAGCTCGGATTGCAATTTCGACACCACACTACTAAGCTATTTCGAACTGCTAATCAATTTGGTATTGCTAAGCAAATTTCATGCAATTTTGAGACTTTGACTAGAGGGGTGTCGACGATGCCCTAGATGAAGTGGCGACCTGCTCTGATACCAATTGTTGGAGTTTGAGGTCTGCGGAAGCACACAAACAACACAAGGAAGAAGAACAAGCTTGGAGCACAACACACAATATTGAATGTATTACCAACATAGTGTACAAAGATAAGTGACATGTTAGGGTTATAAGCGTATATACAAGTCGGGAAAAAAAAAACTCCTAAAGAAGGAAAAAAGTGCCTCGGTGGTCCTCGTGTGTTCACACACATCACTACCAAAATATATCAACATTGATGTGTGTTTGCATCACTACCAAAATATATCAACATTGATGAGAAAGTTGGTGTGGCGGATGATGTTGAAAGTGGCAAGAAGGGGTTGGTGTATGGAAAAGGATACTGCATAGTATGTTTCCCATTGCATTGTGTGTCAACATGTAAAACGACATCATGGTAAAGCATTTGGATTATTAATGTCACTTCCCATACCTAATGGACCATGGGAACAAGTTTCTATGGATTTTATTATTGGTCTTCCTACAACTTCATCTCATAATGATGTAATTTGGACAATTGTTGATAGGTTTAGCAAACAAGCGTATTTTATCCTTGTGAAAAGACTTGTTCTACACCTCAAGCTGCTAAGTTATTTATTAAATGTATTTTCCTTGATCATGGCTTTATAAAAGTTATTCTGTCTAATCGAGATGTTCATTTTTGTAATCAATTTTGGGTTGCATTATTTCCAAATTTAGGTTCCAAAATAGACTTTAGCTTTGCATTTCATCCTGAAAGTAATGGGCAAAGTGAAGTTATGAATAGTACTATTTTAGATTTATTACATTGTTATTCTTTAGATAATCCAAGTAATTGGGATGAGAAACATTCTTTACTACAATTCGTATACAATCACACAACACATATCACTACTAGACGTGCACCATATGAAATTGTGTATGGTAAAAAGCTTCCCACTCCCATGTCTATCACTCAAACTGATATCCCTATGGCTAATTCTTTTGCACAAGATCATATTTCTACACTTCATGAGGTTCATGAGCACATTAAAAAGATTCAAGAACGTTACATGCGTAATGTTAATAAGAAACAAGTAGCTAAAGAATTTAATGAAAATGAGTTTGTATGGTTGCAAATAATTGAAAGATGTTTGAAAAAATATTTCACAACATCCTAAGGTTAAAATTGCATCACGTTATCATCGACCTTTCCGTATTATTAAAAAAATTAATGAGAATGCTTTTATATTATACATACCTTCTCATTGGAATATACATAATTCTTTTCATATTAGTTTATTGAAATCTTTATAAGGAACTTTACCACTCATTCCTATTTTAGATGGTCCTCCTTTACTTTAAGAGGAGGTTGAGATTTTAATTCTAGAATACTTGATTATGATGTTACTATTACATGCACTGGTAAGCAATATCATAGATATTTAGTTAAATATAAAAATCACTCACTTGAAGAATCTCAATGGATTCATAAGACATAACCTAATCCACATTATAATCATTTGATTTTTGCATATCATTCACAGTCACATTAAATTCCAGTTTTCCATTTCCATGCATGTGTTTTTACACGGAACATGCTTTAATGTCTTGAGGTTTTTAATGTGATTTGTGTTTTGATTTAGTAGGTGAAGACCCATGAGGGTGTGAATGTGTGTGGACTTATTCAGATGTTTTTGAAGATTTTTAGAAGATAGTCTTTTAGTTATTTTTTGTAAAAATAATAAAGCGCTTTAGAAACTGACATTTTTGTATAAATAGTAGATCCCTTAGATAGCGACGATTTTGTAAATAAAGAATATTTTCATAAATGCACGCTTTTTGAGTGTCGCCCTCATGTATCTTCTATTCAGAATATAATGAAAAATATTTATAAATACACATGCCCTAATAGATTAGTCCATCAGAGTATGTATGGGGAGATTGTACCCAATCTTGTGTTCAATCTCTTATCTCAATCTATTTTGTGAATACTTTTGTGAGATTTCGTTTTTGTATTGTCCTCGACATATGTGCATCTGCAAGATCCAATCAACATTCATTTTTGCATTAAAAAAAGGACTACATGTAAATGATTCTTAACACTATTCTTGATACAAATTAGATCACCATCAAAGAAAATAATAAAAAAAGACAAATAATCACAAGATAATTCTATTTACACACATATATATGTGTGTGTGTGTATGTATGTATGTATGTATGTATGTGTGTGTATGTGTGTGTGTGTGTGTGTATATATATATATATATATATATATATATATATATATATATATATATATATATATATATATATATATATATATATATGTGTGTGTGTGTGTGTGTGTGTGTATGTATGTGTGTGTCACGGTATCATGTATCATCGGGTTGAGGTATCATATCATGTCCACTACTGGTATCGTATCATCAAGAGTGAAATATCGTCGAGATAGAGGTATCGTATCGCGTAGAACTTGGTATCATATCGTGCCTAGAATTTTGTGGTATCGTATCGTCCTTGTAGCAGTATCGTAATGCTTCGATGATATCATATCGTGACATGACTGAGGTATCATATCGTGAGCAGATCCAGTATCCTATCATCGTAACTAGAGTATCGTGTCGTGGAAGTGGTGTCACCTTGGCAGTATCGTATTGCCTTGTTCAGTAGTATCGTATCATGAGAAATTAAAGTATCGTATCGTGTCCACTACTGGTATCGTATTGTTGTGATAATCATATTGTATCGTCATAGAGGTATTGTCTCGAGTGGTATCGTATCGGGGAAAATTGCAGTATCGTATCGTTTGAGTGGTATCGTATCATGCCTATCCAGTATCATATCATGACCACAACCAGGTGTAGGACCGAGAATGCATCCAGTTAGGCCAGCAATTCCTATAATGATCAGACCCCCAGAGCTAGTGAGAAGGCTGAGACCAATCCAAGTCGCTAAATGCATGAGGAATCATTATGATGGAACGGGAGAGCCTTATGAACAAATCGCTGAATTCAAGCAAGTGTTGTGAATGGAGCAAGTTGATGAATTTTTTGTGCAATACGAATCCTTTGGGCTAACCCTCTTGAGAACAGCTTTAACTTGGTTCCAACCTTTGTATCCAAATCACTTTGAAAATATTGAACAGTTCTTCCAAGAGTTTATTGGGGAATTTACCAAGCGAGGGATTAAGCACAACTTGTCATCTTTTGATTCATAGGTTCAAACATGCCCCAAATGAAACAGTAAAGACAGCGGCCCGAAGCTTTAACCAATATGTTGACAGATGCCCTAGGCCCTCATAGCAAAAGATGATATCCCTATTCTTAGATGGATTGACTAATGGGACAGTGAGAACCTTAGTCTACGTAAAACAGTTGTAGACATTGAGTGAGTGTCTTCAAGAATGCATTGACTTAGAGGACAACCTAGCGGATGACCTCAAAAATACACAAAGCTCCACTAAAACAGAAGACACTAGGAGTACTGTTACATTTAGTTCAAGTAATGTAGAGGAATTAGCAGAATTGGTAGCTAAGAAATTAGGTGTGCACGGACAAAGAAACTATCAGAACCCACCCATGAGAATGCCAATGATGAGAAGATGCAACCTGTGCGGTTGGGACCATACATCCCATACTTGTACAAGAGGAGGTTTATGTGTGCAACAACCTTACTCATACAATAGGCAGCCACCTCAAGGATCTAATCTATGTTGTCATATCGAGCAAAAATACACCAACCACAATACTAAAAATTGCCCATTTAATAGACAACCTAGGCTTGTAATTCAACCCCAATGTAGACCATTTGGATACCCTCCTAGGGAACAAGGTAGAGAGATTCTTAGATACAACCCTTATCCAGGACCACAGGGAGCACCCACACAATATGAGCAAGGAGGATATGGACAACCATAACCAGTGTTAGGACAACAACCACCCCATCCACAGAATGTAGTGCCTATCAAGTACACTCACCTAGAGGAAAACATGGAAAGAGACATAGTACAAGCTATACCTTTAGCTAGTGTAGAAACGAAAAATCAAGGATATGAGTAGACCTCAAGAGAATATTATCCTTATGACACCAATATGATAGAATATGACCAAACATATGAGCAACAATACTACGGTTATGAAGGGTACAAAAATTCCTATGGACCAGAATATGTGAACCTAATGTATACCACACCTAAAGCTCAAGCCCTAATGAGACCACCCATTAGACTACCTGTACCAAGGGGACCATGTTATAGATGCGGCGGAGATCACTTCATCAGGGAGTGCACATTGCCATACAACCCACCACCTCCTAGAACATGGGAAGGGTATTGCAATGATTGTGGCAAGGAGCATCTGTTTAGAGACCGCCCGGAAAACCCCAATAAGGATACCAAAATAACAAGAATATCTGAAAGCCAATTCAATGAATATCTAGAAAATAACAATGGAAAACAAGTAAGGATACCAAAAGAGGAGTATAATGAAGAAGAACAATAGAGTAACCAGGTCGAACAGATTTCCATAATTCCAAAACTAGAGGCCAATTGGCCACAAGACTTGTGGGCCAAGATCCAAGACGAATGATGGAAAAAGAATGAGAGTTCAACTCCACCCTTTGAAGAACTAGACACTAGGGAAACCCAACCAATACCGAATTTAGAAGAAGTGTACGAAGAAGTTTTCATTTTAGATCGAAATAGGGAAGATCAAATAGCATATTCACACTACCAAATTATATGAAAGAATATGAGAAAGGGTCTATAGTGTTCCATGCTCCTACGATCCAGGGCAAGGAAGATGGGTCTCAAGACAACTTAGCAGATCTCAAGAAGACTAAGGTACAATGCTTATTGACAATAGAAGAATTACTACGAGCCAAGCCCCAATTGTGGAAGCAATTAGCTGGACACTTGAGAATAGAAATTGGAGAGCCTACAAAGTAAAAGAGAGAAGCTAAAGCTCCATCAACCATTCAAATCCCAATTGATAGAGTTGGAGAATTCAGTGAGGGAGATGAAGGAAATACATATCTACCCATCACCTTTAATGGATATATGACTAAAGCCATCTTAGACACCAGAGTTGGTGTAGGCATAGCTACAAAAGAGATTTGGGAAAAATGGGGAAAACCAGCCCTACGAAAAACACACATGAAGCTTCAACTAGCAGATGGCCACATGGAAAGCTGACTACATATAGAGTAGAGTTCGAACATACTTTGGCTATATGTCAATTTGGAAAAGCCAATAATTATGAAATGATATTAGGACGACCATTTATGAGACAACTCAGGGTAGTACAAGATTGGGGAAGAGACGCACCGTATTTACAACACCAAGGGACAACCACAAAGATAAATGTGCATACCTTTTCATATAGGGATGTGCCCCCACTACAATGGAATCGCATACATATAGAAGAAGATGATTTGTCAATTCATAATGCAGGGTCAAGTGACCAATCATGGATGCATGAAGATGCTCAATTATGGATGTGCAAAGAGGCAAAACAAGAAGAAAACAAAACTTGGTTGTGGCCAATAGGACATACAAATTACTGACCCATAGATGATCCATTGCATATGCCTCAAATTTTCCCAGATGAAGCCTTTGAACCACACGGATGGAAATATTAGCCACACTAGATGTGTGTGTAAATGAGGAAGTAATAACCATGAATGAGTGTGTAGATGAAGAAAGCTATGATGTAAATCTTTACATGGTAATCCTTCAAGAAATGAAAGCGGAAGAATTACTAGAAAAGGAATGGAGGGAGGATTATGAAAGCATAGAAATGGAACCAAAATTCGACTCAGAGGAACAGTATTTAGAAGCAATCCAGGTAAACAATGAAGAGGAAATGCCTAGGATGTTAGCGATAGAAGCAACTCAGGCGGAACAGGACAATGAGGAAATGCTAAATAAGGTGGAGCAACCACCAGAACTTTTCGAAGTTCTAGAACAATTCAAAAGATATGAAGTAGAGAAATGAAAAATAGCTACACAAATGCCCAAAAGGGAAGCCAGAGAAGGAGAGGCTTATGATAATAAGGAACAAACTAAGAAAGTAATAGTAACCATGGAAGAAGAGGAGGAGAGATGCACCTACATTGGAAAAGATGTATCTCTGGAAGAAGAACAAGAATTGATAGGACTCATCAGGGAATTTAGGGATGTATTTGCATGGACCTACAAAGACCTAAAGGGGGTGGATCCATCCATTTGTTCCCATAGAATCCCAATGGCACTTGACGCAAAACCTTCAAAGCAACACCCATAAGTAATTATGTGGTGGGCTCGGTAATAATGGATAGTTCATCCATTGATTATTGATGGTGCCCTGGTGTTGCGCTTCTCAAAATTGTGTCCAGGCTTGTCTTCGTGGTATTGGGAAAAAAGATGGGTTTATTTATAGTAAGTATGGTGCAGACTCCCAATGCACCCTTAGAGTTGAATTCTTTTCTAAAAATTCCCCTCTCCAGATTGGATCTGCTTTATCAAACCCTTCTTGTGTGTACGAGAATGTATCTATTTTGAACTGCAAATCTTGATCTGGTTCTTTCTGTGTAGTTCTCTTGATATATTGCCTGGTTTCTTCTTTTAGTAATCCATAGGGTACACTGAAGGGCTTCACAATTTGCTATAAATTCTTACTTTTGATCTTTGCTTCCTTCATTACTTTCATGACTTGATCTTCAAATTGTGCTATAAGTTGAGACACCAGTAGTGCCCGCTCATTTCGACTTAGTTCTGTAATAGACAGTGCATGTGTATCAGCTCCCTTCTCTGCTTCTTCCTCGTTTATTGGTGAAATGATGTATGGGGGGAGAAGGAGGACGTACCTCAGTCTCCACAGTAGCCACTTGGGAGCTTTGAACTATTGGTGTCCCCATATTGTTTTTCTGTGCGATTTGATCTTGTAAGCTTTTTATTTATTTCATCTTTCTCTTTTAGCTGTTTACTTGCTGCTGTAAGCTCTTTGTCGCTTTGTTTCTTGCTTTCTCCTAATATTGCCAATTGTCTCGCATCTTCATTGCATTGTTCAATGTAGCGAGCTTCAGCTGCTTTCCATCTCTTCCTTAATTCATTTCTATCATACATATATTTCCTTTGCCACTCTTCTCTTAGTGCTTGCTCTTGCTTTAGCTGATCCTCATACTCAGCCATCTGAGCTTTTAATTCATGTGTATCAGTGTGTTGACTTTTTGGCACCTCCATAGGTTGATTAAGCAAAATTGCATTCATCAATTCTTTATTTTTGTTTCTTAGGTTGTCTGCTTCTTCCATGTACACTTTTATTTGAGCTTCTAGAAGTTTGCTTCTATTTGTTAAGCGTACCTTCTCGGCTTCGTTGGTCTCATACTTACTTTGAAGCTCTTTAAGCCGATTTTGCATCTTTTGATTTTCATCAGTTCCTTGATCCATCCAAATGCTTCTTTAATAAGCTAATGTGTGAATTGTATAGTTACCCATTCTCCTTCTTCATCAAAAACTTTTGCTTACATTACTGATGTTTTGTCTAAGGCTGGTTGAATGGTGTTCATGACTTGAGTGCACCACTGAAAACCTGGCTTATAAATTGGTAGCTTAGAATACTTATGAATTTCTGCTTTTGTCATTACATCCACTGTCGATGGAAACTCGTATAAGACCTTGAAGTCTTGGGACATCATTGGAAATTGGTGGTCGATATCCATGATCTTAACAATCACCAAGAACAAATGCTCTCCTGCTGGTTGGTCTTCTCGAAACCAATGTCCTTTGGCTTTTATTACACTCTGCATCGGAAATTCAAGTACTTCCTCTTGAATTGTTGATTCAGAGTCTTTAGAAGCCATCTGCACTCGTAATAAAGTAGAGAATAAGTTCAAGAAAGCAACCAATTCTGTGTGTTTATGTGTGGTTCATTAATACGTCATTTTTCGGCACTCCATACCCCCTTGCGTAAGTAAGGTACCTTATATATACACGTATACATTCATATATGTGTGTACACACATACACACATACACACATACACACATACACACATACACACATACAAACATACACACACATATACACACACACATAGACACACACACACACACACACACACACACACACACACATATATATATATATATATATATATATATATATATATATATATATATATATATATATATATATATATATATATATATATATGCACACATATATATATATATATACTATGTGTGTGTATGTATACATATATATATATATATATATATATATATATATATATATATATATATATATATATATATATATATATATATATATATACCTCTCTCTCTCTCTCTCTCTATATATATATATATATATATATATATATATATATATATATATATATATATATATATATATATATATATATATATATATATATATATATATGTGTGTGTGTATGTATGTACACACACATACACACACCCACCCACACACACACACATATATATATATTTACGCTTTTGATTTTTCCGAGGGATGCTGGTGATGAATACATATCACATGAATTTAATATTATCTTTGTGAAAGAGGTATTGTGCACCGATTTACAAGGTTGCCATATACACTTCAACAAAATAATTTTGTAGATGGTCAAAATAGAACACTTCTTGAAATGGCATAATGTATCGTTTAAAAAAACATCTTCGAGATAAAGTTTTGATGAAATTGATGATGATCAATCTATGTATTGAACCTTTATCGTACAAGGGCATACATACATACATACGTACACACACACACATATATATATATATATATATATATATATATATATATATATATATATATATATATATATATATATATATATATATATAACCACCATATGTTGCGTCTACATGTGTGTTAGACACATGAACGTAAGTAAACCTATATACATTTGTGAAGCTTATGTGTGTATATGCAAATTATGGTAATATGTGTGCATATCTACATATGCGATTATATGCATAACTCTATGATACCTATCTACGCACGTCACTCACTATGCACATACACATACGTAAGGTTGGGAGTAAAAGAAGTACATTCCATTCTACATAAAAGTTAATTGAATTGCCTTCCGTTCTTTGCTATTTCTCTTCTCATCCATTTCTTTGTTCTACCATCTCCTACTTCACATCCAAAATTCCTTACTCGGTTCTCTTCGCTTCATCCATTTCTTTGTTCTACCATCTCCTACTTCACATCCAAAATTCCTTACTCGGTTCTCTTTGCTACAACTGTGTCCCGTTTATTACAACTGTTATTCATTGTTTCTTCATTATTACCAATTGTTATAGGAATGTTTATAGATCTGAGCATGACATGCGCTTTTATAAAGCCTGGGAACTAGCCATGGATCATGGATGGAGAAATTCCTCATGACACAGGAAACTAAGATGGGCTTTCTCGCAGAACCACTTTTTCGTGCTGTAGCATACAACAGGATTATGGTAACAGGTAATCGTTTGTATTAGAAAGTGTTTGTTTGTATAGTGCAGTCTGCGGAGGAAGTGGTGAGTCGAAGGGGAGAGGCCATGGCCGATTCCGAGGCAACTTCTCATTCAGCGCCACCGCATCCCTCCCCTCCTCTTCCTCTACACCAGTATTTACAGAGCCCAGTGCGGACGTTTTCCTCTCCGATGCCTTCCCAGGCACAAGGCGCTACTCCTCTACCCACATCCTTTGCGCCGATCGCGAGGCAGTACTCATCGCCCACAGGTAGTGTCACAAGTTTTGAGATCCCGGCTTCTAGTGGGGTTCCTTGGCCGGACTCATCTCGGGATCATCAACATGAGCACATCCCGCAGCAGATGCCCGTTCGGCCTTCCGAGCCACTCAATTTCGCTCCGGTGGGTGCATCCCCTCCCCCACCGGGCTTCAGATCGTCAACTCACTCGTCTCCTGGCTTCTCCATCCCATCCACAGCGTTTTCCGAAGTCCCCGTGTCACAACCTGATAATCGGTCTCCGATCCTGATGAACGGGGCTCAGTTGCAGTATGGCGTCTCAGATGACTCAACGAATTGGTCGGCTGCTTCTTCTTTCGTACTTTTCACAGCTCATACGGTATGCTGCATTATCACGCCGTTTTGCCAGTTCATTTTCCTTGACCCTTTCCCCTTTCTACAAATGTCTGTTCTTTATGTCCAATTACATGATTTCATTTGCTGCATTCTTTGCCTTGACATTATTGATGATCGTACGTGAAAGTTTTTCTTTTTACATTTCTCACGACACTGGACTGCCCACCCACCGACCCGTCCACTCCCTTATCCACCATGCGATTGATGAAAAGGATGAAAAGCAGCTTTATGCATTTAACATTATGACCATATTTGGCGATATTGGGAGCGTTCATTGTGCATACGAACCTAGTGTGCAAGCCAAACGCAAACGGCTTTTTCTGTGTTAATGGACAGCTTGTCCTTAATTTCGAATCTTTGCGTGTGGTCCATGCCCCTTTTTGTGTTTTCTTCTGCATGGAGTCGCCATGTATCGGATCCTCTGGTTTCATTTTTATAGTGTGGAAAATCAGTTAAGAGTGTTATTTTCTGATTCTTCATAACAACTTATGAATTGGTCTTTATTCATGAGCTGATAGTTGTAGAATTTATAGTTTGATTGGATTTTATTGCCATAAAGCAACTTTCAGGAAAACAAGTTTATATGCTTACCAGCTTATGTCTGCCACTATGAAAGTAAATTATGCGTTTTGGCTAACTTCTCTGAAATTGCTGTTTCTGTAAATTCTGTGTGTGTGTGTATGTATATGTATATGTATGTGTGTGTGTGTTTTTTTTTTTTGGGGGATAATTTAAGGGGTAGTTCGATCTTATGGTCTACATCTCCCTAGGTTTGAACTAATTGAAATTGAGACTGTACAATGAAGGGCCTGAATAGAAATCGATCTTATACAGATGTCTTGTGGATTGTTTGCGATCAGGTTTTGAAGGAAAGAAAGGCATTTAATATCCCAAGTCTGGGGTTTGGTGCAATAATCTGTCCTGGGAGAGAGGTAATTCCCAGTCCTCCTAGTATCAGGCGAAGTCCTTCTCGATGTCAAGTTTGCGGTGCATTTTCCAATCTTTATTGCAGCATTGCACCCAGTACAGGTCAGTGGAAGTGTACTTTCTGTGACAAGATGAACAGCAGTTCTGGGACATACAAAGCAGCAAGCAAAGAAGACCTTGAGAATTGGCCAGAACTTGTAACCTCTGTGGTGGATTATGTGGAGGTTAGCACTGGCCGTCCGGGATTTGTACCTGTTTCAGAGACAATATTGGCAGCACCATTGTTAATTCTTATTGATGAGAGCCTAGATGATGTTCATTTACAACATTTACAAAGTTCTTTGCATAGCTTACTTGATTCGCTACCCCTTGCAGCTCGGATTGGGTTAATAACTTATGGCAGGACAGTGTCAGTGTATGATTTCTCTCAAGTTGGCGTATCAGCTGCTGATGTTTTCCCAGGCAGTGGTTTACCTAACCGTGAACTGCAGAAAACTTTACTTTATGGGACAGGGGTTTATCTAGCACCTTTACATGTCTGCTTGCCAGTTGCTCATGCCATCATATCATCATTGCGTCCATATAGGGGGGATCTTCCTGAAGTTGCGAGGGATCGCTGCATGGGTGCAGCTGTAGAGATTGCTTTGTCTCTGATTCAAGGTCCTTCTATGGAGATGTCAAGAAGCATGGTAAAAAGAACAGGTGGCTGTAGTCGAATACTTGTATGTGCAGGAGGTCCCAACACCTTAGGCCAAGGATCAGTTCCTCATTCTCAGAGTCACCCTAATTACCTCTATTTGGAGAAGAAGGCCATCAAGCAGATGGAATATCTTGGTCAAGAGGCACGACGGCAAGATGCTGTGGTGGATATCCTGTGTGCAGGAACATGTCCTGTAAGAGTGCCTGTACTGCAGCCTTTAGCAGCTGCTTCTGGAGGTGTAGTTGTTCTTCACGATGACTTTGGTGAATCTTATGGCCTTAATTTACAGAGGGCTGCAAAAAGAAGTTCTGGTTTTCGTGGAATTTTTGAGGCACGTTTTTCAGATTGCTTCAATGCAACTCACATTATTGGACCAGGTAAAGAAACTACTTCAACTGTCCATGAAACTGTCAGAAATGATAAATCAGTGTGTATGGAAGTTCCAACATTGGAGGAATGTCAGAGTTTTGTTATGAGCTTTGAGTTGAATAAAGATATCAAATCAGAAAATGTCTATTTTCAGTATGCTGTTCAGTATATTAATGCACACTTAATGAATGTTACTCGTGTCATTACTGTAAGATTGGGGACAACTGACAGTATAACATCATATTTACGAAGCATTGATGATGAGGTGGCTGCTGTCTTGATCGGTAAACGCACTGTGGCATTTGCAAAGAGTGCAGCGGATGCTCTTGACATGCGATCGTCTGTGGACGAGAGGGCAAAACAGATTGGGATGAAGCTTGGCAAGACACTAAACAAGAGCAAGTTATATTCTTTTCCTAATGAGCTACCAAAATTAGGGGAGATTTTGTTCCACTTAAGACGAGGTCCTTTGCTAGGAAATATCATTGGTCATGAAGATGAGAGAGTCATATTACGAAATATCTTTCTGCAGTCATCTTTTGATTTATCTCTGCGCATGCTTTCTCCTCGGGTTCTTATGCACCGTGAAAGTGGTACTTTTGAAGAATTACCTGCATATGATCTAGCTATGCAGTCTAATACTGCCATTGTTCTGGATCATGGCACAGACATTTTTATCTGGATGGTATGGTTGGCCTTGTTTATCTTTTTTTCTGGTGTTTGCTTACAATATCTTCCAGGTGAACCGAACACTTTTCCGTATGTGGTTAATCAGGGATCCGATCTGTCAGCTGATGAAACACAGAGTGCAGCTGCCTTAGCAGCATGCAGGACATTAGTTGAGGAGCTTACAGAGCAACGGTTCCCTGCACCAAGAGTTCTAGTTTTTAAGGTGTTGACTATTACTTACTGCGTAGTTGAATTCGACTATACTATTTTGGTTTCAATCTAACATGTATGAATTACCATTGAGTAATTCTAAGGGCGAATGATGATTTATCGTGGAATATAATGCTAAGGAATAGTCTTTTGAGGTTATAGTATATATATTGAGTTCACATACACTGGTATTTTTTCTAATCTCAGCAAATAACATTGTCTGAAAGTATCTACTATTATAGCCTGCATGGAGGGGTCTATATTTGCAAAGCATGGTAGCAAACGTAGAGAAATGAAATCTTTTGGAACCTTTTCTCTTTTCCCCCCCCCTCAATGTGCAGGCACTACATCATTGGTTCTCCAAAACATTCACTTAAATGCATATAAATTGCATTTTTAGTTAGATAATCAATTCATTTCTCCTTTCTCATTCAAATTTTATACCATGCATGCTGTGTGGGCATATATTTTAGAAAAGGGCCTTTATATTTACATGAATTTAAATTTTTGCTATTATAGTTAGCTAATCAATCTAATTTCTTTTTATCGTTGTTTCTCATCTTCAGAGGCACATTGTGTGGCTCTGCTGTTGCAGAAGTGTGCAACTTTGCTAACATGCAAAGAGGCACAACATATGTGTAGCACACCAATCACAACACATAAGCTGAATTCTCTATTCATCTTATTCTATTCCACTATCCAGCACGCACTCATATTCTTTGACTCTTAGGCATACTTCTCTCAATTTTTGTACGTATATCCATTCTATATTCAGCCTTTATCCAAATTTTGTATTTACACACATTGTATGGTTATTCCATCAAGTTTTTACTATTTAGAGTAATCTTTTAGCTACTCATTCATATCTATCGTCTTTTGCCTATTGTTATAATCATTCATCTATCTTATATGGTTCAAGGTGTGCATGTGTGCATGGTTCTAAGCATTGGAAAGATCCCGTGACTTGTATATTGGGCCTATCTCACTTCCAACATTTGGTATTAGAGTTTTGTTGCACATATTTACTTGGGAACAAGATGAGTGATTATAGAGTGGATTGGAATAAGAAGACAAACTTGATGGAATGTCTAACTATTCTATGTGGAGTTTTTGTGGAATATTATTAGTGGTAAACTTCCAAGACAAAGATGATTAATTGACGATGTTCGATCTTCTTCCATGAAGCTAGCTCTTCCAATATCTTCTGGAGGATGATGAAGAAGAAGTTTTCTCGTTATTTTGTAGACAAAGGGAAACAAATATAACCTTTTGAAGAGAAGTCCAAGTGGGATTCAAGAGATGCACAAGCACTCTCTCTTATAGGTATGGTGTGAAGGCACACTTTGAAAGAGGGCGCGGGGAGCTACGTCCTTGTGTGCTAGGCTGTTCCAAATGCCAAGGGAGCAAGGTGGAACGCTACATTAGGTTCGGTACGTAGGGTTCGCATACGGTTCGAGATCCGAACCGAACCTTGAGGTTTGGTACGTTCGGTACGTTGTTCCATAATTTCACAATTCATAAATGACAAAAATATATAAATATTTTATGTTGCGTATCCAAGAATCAAGTTATCTAAACACTAATATCAACATTAAACAATCAATTATGACAAAAAAGAGTCGAGCCATGCTCAAATCGAGGGGAAAAATATGCAAATGTTGCATAAATTTAAAAATACATTGAACACGTACGGTACGTTTCGGTACGTATTATACGTACCGTACGTACAATACGTGCGGAAAACTGTATTGTTCGAGTTTTGATCCTACCTTGCAAGGGAGTGGGCTGTTGCGTGAGAAGAGAGAAAGTAGAGAGAGAAACTGACACAGAAATTTGGAGAAGAAGATGGAGAAGCTGAAGGTGAAGAAGTCCTAATCAAGTTAAGAGAGATTTTGGAGCAAGTCTTAATGATAAGTGACTTTTAGGTCATTTGGGCATGTTCACACATGGCCAATGATTAGAAGTCATAAAAATAATATAAATGCCTATAACTCCCCGATTTGGGATCCAAAAAATATAACAAAAATATGTCTAGAAAGCTTTTGAAGAGAGCTTTCACATGGAAGGGTCAAAATATACAAAAGGAGAGTCCTTGGGGCCTTTATCCCCAACAACCTCCCACTTAAAGGACCAAGGAGGCTCCTTTAAGCTAAATAACTCCCACCATCTAAGCTAAGTAACTCCCACCATTTGTATACATAGCTGATGTTGTGCCTTGGGTAGACACTTCGTCAGAGCATATGCAGGATTCTGTGAAGTATTGACCTTGATCAAAGTGATCAGGCCATCCTCTAACACTTCTCTGATGAAGTGGTATCTCACATCAATATGCTTTGTGCGAGCATGAAACATGACATTCTGTGCCAAACATATAACACTTTGGCTATCGCATCCAAGAACAGGTGCCTTTTCAGGCATCCCAAATTCACTGCACAAGCGGGCTAACCAAATGGCTTCTTTGGAAGCCTCTGTGGCTGAAATATATTCAGCCTCTGTAGTAGATAGTGCAACTATCCTCTGAAGTCTAGAGCACCATGAAATAGCTCCACCTGCTAGGTGTATACATAGCCACTTGTGGATCTTGCATGTGTCCACATCACCTTCCATGTCTGAATCACAAAATCCTTTTAACTCCAATGGACTCTTTCCATAAAATAGGCATTTACCTTTGGTTCCTTTCAAATATCTCAAGATAGATTTGCCTCCCAATGAGCTCTACTAGGATTAACCATGAACCTGCTAACAACTCCCACTGCATGAGCAATGTCTGGCCGAGTGGCAACCATAGCATACATAAGTGAACCACAAGCTGATGCATATGGAACACTCTTCAAGTAATTGGCTGCATCATCATCTTTGGGACAGTCATCCTTGGAAAGCTTAACATGTGGCTGCAATGGCACTGCAAGAGACTTAGCATCAGCCACATTAAATCTGTCCAGCACTTTTTCAATGTACTTTTCTTGGGATAAATGCAAAATATGCTGCTGCCTATCCTTTTTATTTGCATACCAAGAATATGCTCAGCTTCCCCAAGGTCTTTCATTAAGAATGCAGAGTTCAGCTGCTGTTTTAGAGCATTCAGAGTGCTCTTTTTCTTCCCAGCCAGCAGCATATCATCTACATACAGCACAAGAATGATTGGGCTGCCATCTTCATCCTTTTTAGTGTACAAAGTTCAAACAGTGGTCTGCATGGCTTCTTTTGAACCCATGTTTGAGCATAAATGCATCAAACTTCTTATACCATTGTCTGCCGGCCTTTTTCAGTCCATATAAGCTCCGTTCAGCTTGCATACCAGATGCTCTTTTCCAGGAATGGCATATCCTTCTGGCTGTTTCACGTATAGCTCTTCGTCTAAATCACCATGCAAAAAGGATGTTTTAACATCCATTTGGAATAACTCCAAATCCAAGGCAGCTGTGAGGGCAAACTACACACGTAATGTGGTCATTCTAACCACTGGAGAGAACACCTCTTGGAAATCAATGCCCTCTTTTTGGGCATATCCTTTAGCAACCAGCCTTGCTTTATACTTGGGTTTGCCATCAACAATTTTGATTTTGTACACCCACTTGTTGGGAATGGCCTTCCTACTTTTGGGCAACTCAACCAAATCCCAAGTATCATTTGCCTCCTAGGACGTGTAGATCTTCTTACTCAATGATCCACATTACCCGGCAATGGATCTACATGAGGAGGTACATCAACTTCTTTATTGTTAATGGCTGCTGTACATCATTTCCAGCCTTGTTTTCAGCATGAATAGGTGGCTGCATATGCCCATCAGGAGTGTCATTTTGCTTTGCAGCATCATCTGGCTCAATAACCATGGGCTCATTGTCATTTCCAGCCATATGTGGTGCATCCCGAGGGTTCATATCAGATTTAACTGGTGGCTGTACATGCTGAAATTTGACTCTTTTATGGTAATCTATAGAGGCACAATTGTTTTTGAGCAGCCTTGCCTCATTAAATACAACGTCTCGGCTGCGTATTACCTTCTTGAGTTGAGGTAGCCAAATCCTGTAGCCCATTTGACCTTCATCTCCATAACCCACCAAGATTCCTTTCATGGACTTTGCATCTAACTTGCTTCTCACCTTAGGCCTTATATGCACAAAAGCATCACAACCAAAGATGCGTAGGTGGTCATATGAAGCTGGTTTGCCAGACCAAACCTCTTTTGGAATGCCACCTTTTAAGGACATATGAGGGGATCGATTGCAAACATGAAGTGCAGTTTTCAAAGCCTCTTCCCAAAATCCATGAGGGAGATTAACTGTGGACAGCATGCATCTCACCCTCTGACATAAAGTCCTATTATACCTTTCAGCCACACCATTGGAAGAGGGGCTGTATGGGACTGTTAGCTCCCTCTTAATACCAAGATTTTCACAAAATCTATTGAATTCAGCACTTGTAAACTCACCTCCATTACTATACGTAAGCATTTCAACTTTCTATCTGCTTGGGTGGTCACAAATGCATGAAATTTCTTAAATGCGGCAAAAGCTTCATCTTTAGATTTTAACAAATATACCCAAAGCTTCCTAGAGGAGTCATCAACAAAAGAAACAAAGTAAAGAGCACTCCCCATAGATTTTGTGGGCATACTACAACCATCAGAATGAACAAGATCAAGTACATTAGACTTATGAGAGACACCAAAGTAGTAGGAATTCTTTACTTGCTTACCATATTGGCATTCATTACAAAAATCAAGTTTTGAGCCTTCAGCATTAAACGTGTCCAAATTACATAGTTTATCAAGGCAGTTTTGGCTCTTGTGGCCGAGCTTTTTATGCCATAATTCCATATGTGAATGGATTTCAACCAAAGCAATAAACTTGCCCAGCAAGGCTTTACCATGCAAGCAATAAAGAGTCCCTTTCTTTGTACCTTTAACAATTAGCTTAAATCCCTTGATAAGCTTCCGTGACCCCTTCTCAAAGAGGGTACTATATCCATGCATATCCATTTGCCCAACAGACAATAAGCTTTTCTTGATGCTTGGTACATACCTTACATCATGCAAAACCAGCTCATTAGTACTATCCACCGTGAGATGCTCTGTTCCAGTACCTTCAATAGAACAAGCATGGTTATTTCCAAGATATACATGTCCATGGATGCCTGCATGAAAGGTAGTAAAACACTCCTTAATAGGAGTAACATGGAACGATCCACCTGAATCCAAAATCCATGTTTGTGACAAAGCATCATTCACAATAAGCAAGGCATCAATCAGATCCCTCTTTGTGATCTGCATATCTTCTGCATGAATATTAATGGAAGTATCAATAACTTCGGCATGATCTTCTCCCATAGTAGCATAAAGTATATCTTCTGCATCTTATAGCTCCTCAATGATGACACTAGAGGTCACATTGACCTTCTCTTTGTCCTTGTCCTTTGAGTTGTCATGTGCTTCATTCTTGGTGTCCTTTTTCTTCTTGTCACTCGTGTTCTTCTTTCTTTCTAGTTCAGCGTTGTAGTATTTGCAATCAGGCTTCTTGTTACCTTTCCTACCACATTGGTAACAAGTCACTTCAGCCTTGCCTTTGCTTTTGCTCCGGTTCCTCTGTAAATTTCCACTTTTCTTTTTTGTTCTTCCTCTAGTTACATTGTTGAACCATCGCCCTCTCCACTAGCTTTCCTCCTGATCTTCTCGTTCAAAATAGAACCCCTTACACCATCAAAGGTAAGATTGGAGCTATTCGAAAGTGAAACAACCAATGTTTCCCATGAATCAGCTAAGGTCATCAACAAGAAGATGGCCTTAAGCTTATCATCAAATTTAGGTAATCTAGAGTCATCAAATTCAGGTAATCTGGAGTCTTGCAATTGTGAAAGAGTACCTGTAAAAGAAGGAAAGTGTGTAGCCGTACTTTTTGACTCATCTAGCTGCATACACATTAGCTTACGCATAAGATGCACTTGATTTACATGTGTGGTATTTTCATAAGTGGCTTTCAGCTTCTCCCATACCTCAAAAGTAGTTGGAAGGCCTTTCAAATCCACTAAGATTGCATCTGATACAGCCAACTTGATATAAGTGATGGACTTCTTGTTTAGGTTCATCCATGCTTCATCTGTCATTCTTCCTGAAGAGCCCCTTCATAATCTTTAAGAAAGAGGATGCCCAACATTCTTTTTTTCCACAAATCAAAACCGGTACTTTCAAATCTCTTGATTTCAAACAAGCTTTTGACATCAGAAGAGGTAGAAGCCATGTTTGCACACTGAGAGCTTCAAAAATCTAAATAAAGAAGGTAAAATTCACCTGTTGTCATGTGTGCAATTACCTTACGAGACTATAGCTGAGAAATTAAGCCCAAAAACTGCTCAAAACTTGCAAAAATCAATTTCTGAATTTTTTCGCAGAAAATTTCAAAAAATTCCAACAAGCTGTAATTGCATCAAAAACAACAAATTTGTTGTTTTTCAACCACAAAGATGCAAAACCGAGTCAATGGGTGCTTGTTTTCACAAAAGTCCTAAGTTTTGAAGCAATATGACATGCAAAATCAGAGAAATGACATGCTGTAATAAGTTTCCAGCAAGTCTGCACTTTCAAGTGAGATAATTCTTGCAAGAAATGACCCGTAGATGAAAAAATCGGCAATGTGGATGCTGAAAAGACTTGTGGGGATACAAAAAGAACAGTAGAAGGGATTCTTTGCGATGAAACTCTCGAAAAAACCCCAAATTTGCTTAGCTTTGCTGTGGGCTGAAGTAATCCTTCAAAAACAACACTTGCGCAGAAATGTGGAGAAGAAGGTGGAGAAGTCCCAATCAAGTTATGAGAGATTTGGGACCAAGTCTTATTGATAAGTGACTTTTAGGTCATCTAGGCATGTTCATACATGGCCAATGACCAAAAGTCATGCAAATAAAGTAAATGCCCATAACTCCTCAATTTGGGGTCTAAAAAATATAACAAAAATATATCTAGAAAGCTCTCGAAGAGGGCCTTCACATGGAAGGGTGAAAATATAGAAAAGGAGAGTCCTTGGGGCCTTTATCCCCAAGATACTTTTCCTCAAATCATCACCTCTTGTCAAGTTTGGTTGGAGTTGGAGAATCTCTATCAAAAGTAGATGTCTTGCCAGGAAAGCTCATCTAAGGAGGAAACTAGTTTGAGTTAACATTTATGATGAAGAGATAGTAAACACTTATTAGTTTAGTTCCATCTACATATCGTTCTTTTGTCACTTCTCTCTCTCTCTATCTCTCTACAAGAGAGAGAGAAACAACAAAGAGTTGGAGTTCTTGTTACTTCAAGATGAAGATAATAAAAGCGTATGGAAGAGAATGATGAGGCTATGGTATCATCATCGATAAGAAAGAAGAAGAGGAAGGAGATTAAGAAGAAGAAGAAGGAATGTCAATCACAATCTACGAAGGAAAGTAGGTCATCTTCTTCCAAATCTCAACCATATCTCCTTCTACCTCTATGTAAACTACTACATCTATATCTAAAGTTCAACTTGCTCTATCCATATCTACATCTAAGAAGGGAATATGCCATTATTGCAAGAAACCATGTCCTCTTATTGCATAATGCAGAAAGAGAATTTTTAATGCAAAGAAGAGAGCTTTATCTAACAATACTGAAGAGGTATCAAAAGGTAAATCTTGTTTTCAAGAAGATATTTTTGCATGTGTTAGTGTAGAAGGTGTCTTTTGATCAAGCAACATTGAATGCTATATCAAAGAATCTTTGGATTTTTTATATTGGAGCTACAAAATATATGACAGATTGCAAGAAGGTATTTTCATCACTTACTAATTCTACACGTAGAGGAGTTACCGTTGTAGATTATCATGATTTGGATATTGATGATGTAGGAAAAGTCACACTTAAATCAAGTGTAGCTGGTAATTTCACCATTTCTAATGTTTTATATGTATGAGAGATCAAGGCTCAAGAGGAATTTGCTCTCTATCTCAACATTTCATACACATGGTTATAAAGTAACTTTTAAGAAGAATTCATGCCAATTCCTTACATTTAATGAAGAGCATTGTTTATGATAAGGTGAAAATAGAAGTGGCATGTTTGTATTGTAAAAAATCAGCCATGCTAATCTTATTAGGTCATCTACTTCACCAAAGGAAGCATGAAGCTTTGTGATGCAAGATTTGGTCTTATCATTTATAAAACTCTCAAGCATATGAAGGACAAAGGTGTGATTGAAAGCTTGCCTACTTTTGCTTTATCAGATGATGGAGATTCATGTAAAGGATGCTTGGAAGGGATGCTTTGGCATGCAAGATTTGGTCTTATAAGTTGTAAAACTCTCAAGCATATGAAGGACAAATGTGTGATTGAAAGCTTGCCTACTTTTGCTTTATCAGATGATGCAGATTCATGTGAAGGATGCTTGGAAGGGAACGTACATAAACTATCATTCAAGAAGCATGGACATATTTCAGCCGCAAGAAAGTTGCAGATTATTCACTCAAATGTGAGTGGACCTATGTGAGAAGACTCTTTACATAGTCATAGGTATTTCATCACTTTCATTGATGATTTTTGAAGATATTCACGGCTTTTTGGTTTAAAAGCAAAGTCCAAAGCTACATTCAAGCAATTTGCAGTTATGGTTGAAAATGAAAATCAAAGTAAAATGTCCAAATGGGTGTGGTGTACGAGTATGCCTTGAACGTCGTAGGGCATTCTGGCTGGGTTCAAGTTCCACTCACTAGACATGTCCAGCCTTCGAGCATATCCATGTGTGAGTGTATCCATGTATATGTGTTTCAACTTTCCTGTACTAAAAGAAAAATTCAAAACAAAATTTAGACTTTAAGAAGTGATAGAGGTACAAAATACATGTCTAATGATTTCAAATAATATTCAGAAGACAAAGGTATTACCCATCAACTTACTATTGTTTATACTCAAGATTTCCTGTGAACTTGACCCACATCCTCCTTGGAGGGAAGGTTCACGGTGTGCGTTTGACCCATTGGGTTAAACCTAGCCCACACTCTAGGGGGAGTAGTTAAGTTCATCTTGGTTGCTTCCTTCCTAGGTGAAGCTATACCTAAGTATATGAAAACTCTGTTTGAGGAATAATGCCCTTGACGGATCCTCTTCGGAGGAAAGGATGTCATTTTCCCATGTGACCCCTTTGGTCAACTTGTCCCATTGCTCGGTTTAAGGGAAATGACAATTGCAGGGATGTATGTCGGAGCTTTCGCGCTTAATGGTTATAGGTATAGCTTCACCTCAAACCAATGAGGAGATAGGAGACTCTGAACTGGGTGAGGATGACTCCTATGAGCCGACACTTGTGGGGTATGGCGTTCTCTTTTCGGGAACATGTCGGGTGGGTAGTTTAGGAGGTGCTTAGCTTGTTCAAAGTGCTTCATACTCTATTGTCGTGTGCGAGGCATTGGGTATTTCATCGCACCGATTCTCCGAGATCAGTTGACCATTGGCCTTATGCTGGAAGGTCACTTATAAGTCTTCTTCGGAAAATGAAGCGTGCAGATAGATTCTACCTTCTGAGCGGGTAAGCCTGTTGGATCTCCCATCTTGAACTCAAAAAAATCAAAAAAATTATACTCCAAAGTAGAATGAAATTGTAGAGAGAAAGCTTGTTGAAATGGCACATAGTATATTATCTTCAAAGAAGCTTTCACCTAATTTTTGGTTTGATGCTATCTATACAACTAACCATAGGTTCAGCATGGCTTATAGAAAAGCTTTAAAGGTAATTATACTTTATGAAGCATATTATAGTAAGAAACCTAATGTGAACTACTTTAAAGTTTTTGGTTTTCCATCTTATGTTCACATTAAAAAGAAGGAAGTGGTAAGCTTGATGAAAGCTATCAAAGTTGTTGTTGTTGTTGGTTATGGTGTTGAAAGCAAAGGTTATAGATTCTATGTTCCAAAAACAAGTAAAGTCTTACTCATGCAATGCTATTATAGTAAGAAACCTAATGTGAACTACTTTAAAGTTTTTGGTTTTCCATCTTATGTTCACATTAAAAGAAGGAAGTGGTAAGCTTGATGAAAGCTATCAAAGCTGTTGTTGTTGTTGGTTATGGTGTTGAAAGCAAAGGTTATAGATTCTATGTTCCAAAAACAAGTAAAGTCTTACTCATGCAATGCTTACATTGTTCGAAATCAGATTTATGATAAAAATTCAGAAATATCATGCTTTACTAAGGTAGATAATCAAGCATTTTTTGGAGAGAATTTAGATCCTTATATTCAATCATATAGGGGATGTACACAATCCCCACAAACCCCTAATCAATTACGTCAAGATAAAGAAAAAGAGAAAGTTGCAACCAGTCCTACACAAGCTGAACTTTTTATGCCACGGACCACAACCACTATCTTGCCGTCTCCCATTCCTTCTCAATCTTTAGATGAAAAACCAATCTAGAATATTGGACTCTTCTAGAGGTAAAGAAGAAAGGGAGATTGCATTAGTTTTTAATAAGATTCTAAAGTGGTATTTGCAGACTTTGCAAGAAAGTGAATTCAAAGTTTCAAAGGAAGAACAAGAAGTCAAAAAGATCAAGCATATTAGGTAAATTATGAAGAAGTTCTTGAAATTCGTAACATTTTCGCTCTTACTTAGTTGAGAATGAACCTACATGTTCCTAAAAGCATTACATAATCTTGTATGGAAGAAAGCAATTCAAGAGGAGATTGATTCTATTCATAAGAATCAAACATGGAAGCTTTGAGGTACCTAAAGGAAAGAAAGCTATAAGTATCAAGTGGATATTGAAGATCAAAAGAGAAACTGATGGTACTATTGACAGGTATAAAGCAAGGTTAGTTGTCAAAGGGTATGCACAAAATAAAGGTTTTGACTATGATGAAACTTTTGCATCTACTTTTAGAATGACCATAGTTAGAATATCACTTTTTGTAGTTGTATTTTTTGGTTAGAAAGTATACCAATTAGATTCTAAAACAATATTTCTAAATGGCGATCTACATGAGGATATCTACATTCAATAGCGAGAGGAATTTGGAGAAAAAGATAAAGAACATCTTGTTTGTAAACTAATCAAAGCTATTTATGGTTTGAGAAAGTACCAAGACCTAGGTACGAGAAGATACATTTATATCTTATTTCCATTGGGTTTAAAAACTCAGAAGCTTCTTCTAGTCCCTATGTTAAGTCAGAGGCAAACTTTTTGATTATATGTCGATGATATGATCATGATAGGTTCCATAGATTCAAATTTACAGTTCTTTAAGTCAAAACTTAAAAAAGTTTTTGATGTCAATGATCTGGGTTCTGTAAATTATTATGTTGGCATCGAATTTATTCACGAGGATAATTGTATATTCATGACATAGAAGAAGTACATTGAGAAATTTCTAGAAAGATTTGAAATGCAAGGTTCAAAACGTATGTGAACTCTTGTGGATATTAATGTTTTTTTGTTAGTTTTTAAGGCTCACAATCACTATAGAGACATAAATGAAATAGACACATGAGAGAGAATAGACATAATCATAGAGAGACGAAGGAGCAAAGCTCCACCTATATGCTATATATTCCAAATATGAAATACATGAATGTTGCAAAGAAGCATATAAATATGCACATAAATGCCTTGTTATGCCTTTCTTTATAACTTCACAATCTTCATAATATGAAGATGATCTCCTCCAAGTGTAGATAAGCTTTAAGATGCTTCCTTCAAAGATATATATGAAGTATAACACCTATAAGCTGCTGCCCTCCTTGTTGAAGAAGAAGAAAACCTTGATTACAACTCCGCCAAGGTGAAGAGAGACGTCCTCTAAGACAAGCTCAAAGTTGAGCACCAAGAAATGATGATACAATAACTCATGGGCTAATAGCTTCAACGGCCCACGTAAAACCTTAGCAAAAAGCACATAAAACAAGTGTTTTCGCAAAACTTTTGGCACAGGTTTTTTCCCTTGCTTTTTAATATTTTTGAACATCTATTATTGTGCAACGTTATTTGAATATGATTCTCACCATTGGATCATAATAATAATATCTTGCCACATTTATAATTGAATGCTGACTAAAAAAAAGGTTTGATTTTGATTAGCAAATGAGGGTTTGACTTTTGACCCTCACCCTCGAAATGTGGTTCAAATGGCAAGTATTATATATCATCCGAAAGTTCTTGAAGAGTGGTGTCCAAATCAAAATAAAAAATTCCTAAAAATTATTGTCCATTTTGATCATATTATGACATGATTGATCATTGACCTTGGTTGACCTTGCGGAAATCTGAAATTTCTTGCATATTTTCTTGAGATATGTGCAACCCTCTTGTGGAAGGTTGCGTTTTCCAATAGTTTCTTTATAAGTAGATGCAGAATCAGATTTTTTTGATCTGCTATTTATAGTTAACTAATTGGTTGCTTGATATATCATTATGATACATATCCTATCATACAGCTGTTTCTCAAGTATCAAAATGCATGCACAAACCTCTTAAAATTCATTGGAAAGGAGTTAAACAAATTTTAGATATTAAAGGCAACAAAGAATTATGCTTTGGTATTTCTTAAGTCATCATATTTTATACTTAAAGGATTGGCATATTCTGATTGGGAAGGTGATAAAGACTCAATAAAATCTACAAGTGGCTATTGTTTCTTTGTTGGAATGCTTAATTTCATGGCATTATTACCTAAAGGTAAACTTTAGCTCGATAAGTTTTCGTAGTTCCTACGCACTTTGGGGCCTAAGGTAAACGGTTTCGGGTAAAACTTTTTAGGTGCAATCTATAGAAGCTATATTTTCCAATGAAGCAAAGTATAGGGCTTCCTTCACAGAAACACTTTAGGCTATATGGTTGTGCAAAGTTTTAAGTCGTCTTGATGTTTAAGTTCTCTTACCTTCGCAAATATTTTCAGGTAGTCAAAGTGCTATTGCTATTGTAAAGAATCTGGATCATCATGTAAGGACAAAACATATTGAAGTTGACTATCATTATATTTGTGTGTAGGTGTCTAAGAAGCACATTGAGCTTGACTATGTTTCTATAAGTGATGGATATGTTTACTAAAGCATTATCAAGGAACATACATCAAAAGTTATGCAGATTATTAAATCTTAACTCAATATGACATTGAGAGGGGATTATTGGAAACAATGTCAGTTGTGTCTAAAACCTTAATTTCTAGAAAATTCTAATTTACTCCATTTCTATTTCTTAGGAATGGTTTGATAAAAGATGGTAAAAAATTATTATTCCCTATTCTTAAAGTATTTATCAAGATCTATCCATATATAGCATTTCATCATCAGAGATCAAATGACCCCTCAAATATTAAACCCGAATTTGCGCTTTTAATAAGTGCTTTTCATTTAGCGACTTTGAAATTGGATGGAACATATTAAACTTTATATAGATCATGTCAGAGTTTCCCTCGATTTAGTATCGCTCTTGTAATCTGCATTGAAACAATGCTTTAGCCCTACTCAATGGTCTGAAGTCAATCAATAAAATGAAAGCACCAGAAGTCAAATCACGAAAGCTATTTCTGCAATTTATGGAATTTTTCCTCTTGTTTTGGCTGTCTTTATGCATGGGCTTACTTCTCTATAAAAGAGAGGCCCTAGGGGCATATAATATATTATCTATATATGCAATTCTCTTTGTGGAGATTCCACAACGTTTGAAAGTCATCAACTTGGATTTATAGAGCTCGAGATATGGCTTAAAGAGTCCACATGGATGAACTCAAAGGCACCATTTGTGTTTAAACTATCCTTATGTGTGGATGCATCTTGATGCGCATCTTCCTCCAAGGTAGTCTTTATCTAGGTGCACTCATGTGCATAGCCTTCTCGGGGACCTTAAAAGTCTCTTAAGCGGGCTTAAGGATCCTCCTTGTTGGTATGCTTTGCCATTCGAATCGTCTGTCTCTCTCTCTCTCTCTCTCTTTGTGTGAAAATGATGACGGTGGTCTCTTCTCTCTCCACAAGGATGACTCAAATTAGCATGTATCTCATGAATTCACCCAAGATCATTCTTTTTGCTCTCGATACTAAATGTGAGGTTTCGGAAAGCTCTCTCAAAGGATCACCTTGTCCTATACACATGCATTGGTCTCCCTTGGAGGACGTAACACCAAAACCTTCCTTGTGATATAAAAAAGATCATAAGAAGTGGAAGATAACTTCACAAATGGTGGTGAAAATCTTATCACATAAAGTGATAGTACTCGTTCAGAGCTATCCAATGATATATAAGATTGGGTTGGCATATATAGCGAATTGAATTTGAAAAGCACTTTCTGATATGAGTTCAAATTGACACATGTCAAAATATGATTAAATCTTGCAAATATGGTCCAAAATATAACATGTGGCACTAAAAAAAAGGCATCCTCTTAAATCATGACAAAAATTTGGTTGGGATTTATGGGAGTCAACTTTTTCGCTTCTGAATACTAGAAAAGCTAGTATTTGATAGCCTATATAAAGAATAGGTGTTGGACACTTGGATCTATCACATTTGGAGTGCTCTACATGAACTAGGCCTATAGGAGGTGGTATTTTCAACTTGGAGAGGTGGAGTTCTATTTTCTTCATCTTCAACAAGGTGTGCAACAACTTGGAGCTTATCTATTCGGAGGAGATCATCTTCAACATGGAGATTGAGAAGATTTAGAGATTGTGAAGATATGGGAAGCTTGTATCTCATGCATATTCTCTAAACTTTCATGTAACTTCATTATGGGATGTAATGAATATATGTGGAGCTTTGCTCCTTTCACATCTCTCACGTTTTGTCTATTCTTCATCTTCTCTCTCTTTTTTTTCTTCTCTCTATTGATTGTGGGCCAAAAACCAACAATTGGTATCAAAGAAGGACAAACTAGAGTACATAAAGAATTCAACCACATATAGAAGAATCCAATCTTCATGGAAGGTGTAGATCAAGCGCAGCTACATATTCAACAAAAATATGCAGATGATCAGTCTTTATGAAGATGCTGAATATATTGTTGAAATGTTTTGCACTCAAAGAGAGGTAACATTAGAAGAAATTGGCAGATTGCAGCTATTATAGAAGCAACATACAATCTATATTTGTTGAAGTTTTATATTTGCAAGATTTGCTGGAACAAATAGTCTTGGAGAGCATTTCTTCCTTGTGTACTCGTGAAGTGATGTTCAAACTACTAGACAACCTTTGAGTGCTCATTGACGTACGGTAGATGGCATCAACACCTTGGTGGTCATGGAGGAGGGCTTATGTGAGCAAGGGGGGTTTTTATCTCTACATTCAAAATCTTATGGTAGACTTATAACACCATCTTTTCTTGTATGTGTGTGTGTGTGTGTTTGTACAATAGGTGTAGATGAGAGCATATAACCTTGGTTTGAAAAGGATTGTCGAACCTTGATAATCTTGGAAGTATGTTTGTCTATATCCTATATTAACATTGCATCTTCTATTTGTCTCTATCCTTTCAAGTAGTACTTAGTTGAGGAGTGGGGGATGTGTGAGTTCTCCTTGTGATAAGTATTATGGGAGTGTTCATGTTTAAGGTCCTTGTGTGTTGGTGAATACTTAGGATGATCTGTGAAAATTAAATAGGGACCAAAATCATTAATAATAATAACTATAACATCTAACAAATATACCCACATGGCATATTCTCCTAGTGTTAGGTTAGGAGGGAATTGTTAGAAAAAGAGCAAGCTTCCACGAGGAAGCTCAAAATTGTAGCATATTGAAGGCATGAAATTTTATGGTCACATTTTAGGAATGTTCATAAATGATCCCATTTCTAAGAAATGATGGTGAAAGTTTTATTACATAAAGTGATAATACTCATTGAGAGCTATCCTATAATATATAAGAATTGGGTATTTGGCATATATAGCAAGGTCAAACTACAAATCTTAATTTTAGAATTGAATTTGAAAAACATTTTTTTAATATGAAAAGCAAATTGACACACATCAAAATATGATTAAATCTTGCATATAATAATCCTATG
This sequence comes from Ceratopteris richardii, assembly GCA_020310875.1. Taxonomy (NCBI): domain Eukaryota; kingdom Viridiplantae; phylum Streptophyta; class Polypodiopsida; order Polypodiales; family Pteridaceae; genus Ceratopteris; species Ceratopteris richardii. The sequence goes on from CM035423.1 coordinate 25,334,625, forward strand.
GTCCAAAATATGCCATGTGGCACTTACAATAATAATAAAAAAAAGCCTTGCTGTAAATCATGGCATAAATTCCATAGGGATTTATGGAAGGAAGCTTTTGGGTTTTTGGATACTAGAAAAGCTAGTCATTTGGTAGCCTATAAAAAAGAGATGTTTGGCACTTGGATCTATCACTTTTGGAGTGCTCGACATTAGCCAGGCTTGCAGGAGGGGATCCTTTCAACTTGGAGGGGTGGCATTTATTTTCTTCATCATCAACAAGGTGTGTAGGAGCTTGGAGCTTATCTATTTGGAGGAGATCATCTTCAACTTAGAGATTGAGAAGATTTGGAGATTGTGAAGTTATGGGAAGCTTGTATCTTATGCATATTCTCTATGCTATTATGTAATTTCATGTGTTTCATTATGCAATGTAATGAATATATTTAGAACTTTGCTCCTTTCAGATCTCTCATGTGTTATCTATTCTCCATCTTATCCCTATTTTTTTCTTTGTCTCTATATTGATTGTGAGCCTGAAATCCAAAGAAGTCGTGCTCATCTGAGTTGTCTAAAAAAAATCTCGGGGCACCCTATGTTACACCCACATACTCTCCTCTCTTGAAGGTCATGAGGTTTGCATTGCCTATTAGCACAAAAAATACCATGATCTTGTCCTGTGTTTATGCTTTCTCTCATGCTTATTTTTCAACCATCCAAAAGTTAAAACTTATATGAAAAGCAAGGCGAATCTACGATCACGTATTTTGCGATGTTTTTTATGGAAAGTGTTTTTCAGCTTTTCGAGATGCTTTTTCGATGTGCTCCTTCTTGGAGAAGGATAGCCTATATAAAGACCATCTTATGAGGTCATATGTACACATGTATCGTAGTTCTAGAGCTCTTGTCAGCTTGGAGATCTTGAAGCACTGTTGTAAGTTGTTTCCATAGAGTTTACTTCAATTTTTTGGGCAATTGTAGCCTTTTGCCATATCTTATGCACATTCTCTCTCTCTCTCTCTCTCTCTCTCTATATATATATATATATATATATATATATATATATATATATATATATATATATATATATATATATATATATATATATATATATGTATGTATGTATGTATGTATGTATGTATGTATGTATGTATGTATGTATGTATGTATGTATGTATGTATGTATGTATGCATGCATGCATGCATGCATGCATGCATGCATACATGTATGGATGTATGCATGTATGTATGGATGTATGTATGTATGCATGTATGTATGTATGCGTGTGTGTGTGTGTGTGTGTGTCTGTGTGTCTGTGTCTGTCTGTCTGTCTGTCTGTCTGTCTCATACTTCTCTCTTACTTTGTCACTATATTAATTGTGGGGCTTAAAAATCCAACATGTGTCTCTCTAGTCTCTGCTTACTCTCTCATGCCTTAACAGTAAGGGATGGTGACCTTTAATTGGCCATAAGCTATATTATGTTGTGATTTTGTTATATATTCACAACATAAATCTGCCAGAAAAGACGATTTCAATCAAAAGATTCTTAATAGGCAGGTTGAAGTTTCAAGTATAATCTGCATTTTAACACACACATTGGATGCTTGGTAAAGAATGTGCTTTTGCATAGTTGGAAATCTTTGTTTATCTTTACCTGGTCAGTTAAAAATTCAGGAGAGTTGGTACTTATTCTATGTAAAGTGTATTTTTTTAATGAAGCACAGTCATCCCCTTGAATTTTTTCGCATTCTCTGAATTCACCTTCTGGATGATGTCTTCCATGAACAAAAGATATGATTTAGAGATTCTAATGAAAAATGTCAACTTAGATTTCGGCATTAGTTCTTAGCACAAAGTATGACACTTAACGTTATTTCTTTGACTTCATATGTAGGAGGGAACATCACAGGCCAGATATCTCCAGTCAAGGCTTATACCTGCACATAAAGATCCCCCTTATGAACAGGTATATCAATCAATCATGCCTACAGTTTTCAAACAGCCACATATGCCAGGAAAATGAAATGCCATTACAACTTCTGCTGTGTTCTATGTAGGAAGCAAGATTTCCCCAACTTCGAACGCTGAATGCAGAGCAGAGGGCACATCTGAAGAGCAAGTTCTTCTATGTTGATGATTTGAGCTTCTGTGAATGGATGAGGAGCTTGAAACTTGTACCTCCTGAGCCTTACTGACAGCCAACATCAAAGACTATGCTTAATCTGTTTATTGTGGGCATGCTGAATGGGGATATCTTAGCTCAGAATCCATAGCATTGGGATAAAGTAAATTGTCCTCAATTTCCTCGAGGTGCATCTCTTTGGCAAAAAGAGAAAGAGGGGCTGAAAGATTCATATAAGATCTTATTCCATTTATTTAATGCTGCCGAGAGTCGAACCTGGAGTCCTAGAGACTCCAAACTTGTTTGATTGTCCTTAGCTCTGGGAATCATGATGAGAGTTGTTTTGTCCTTGGAGGGCAGTGAAGTTTTGTAACGTTAAACAGGTAGACCTTGTGATCAAGCATACATTTGCAGTAATCAGGAATGCATGTGAGAAGGCACATGTAACTTTTTTATCCGCTTCCAAAAATGTATATGGCTATGTCAATCAATCATTTTTCCAGTGTAATGGGTTAGTGAAAGGGAAGCATAAAGAGATTTGTATCTGGCATATAAGGTTCCTGCAGAACCTGACGGATTCTCTCTTACTTTTCTATGTAAGCAATTCACAAAGTTACATTTCTGTTTTTCTTCCGAGTAGTTTGGGGCAAGTGTTGTGATCAGAAGACATAAATGTAACATTTTTTTTCTTGGTACACGTGTAATGGATTAGTGAAAGAAAATGTTAAAGAATTTGAGTTGAATTCCCCTGCACAACCTGATTACCAGTCACTTCAGATTGGAAACAAAAACAATGTTCAACATAGTTCTTCGGTGTGATGAAGTTTTCTTCACTTTCTTACCGTATTGCATGATAGCTATTTGAAATGTCACTAATAGCTGTGTAGACCATTTTTATCAAGCAGTATTTACTGCAGGAGGAAAAAAATTATGATTGTACTGCTTGAGATTTCTTGATGAGGTTATTTCCATTGAGTAGGAGTGGTGAGGTAAATGTAGTGACAGATCAAAACAACCACATTTCTCTACCAAAGGCACCAAAGAAACAAGCTCTGTTTTGGAGCATGGAGCAGCAACACGAGAAGCTCTAATTTTTGTGACAGTGATCCATAGGTCTTGTAAGACTGCTGCGTTTTAACTTCTAAATGATTTTTGTTCTATCACCTTGTGCTTTAATACAGAAAGCTGTTCTAACTTTTTTTAAAGGCTATTGTTCATAGGCATTCATTTAGTTGCCCGATTTCACGTGCAGTTCTTGCTCTGTGTAGGTCCTTGTGTTAGAGAGATTCCCTCTAGTGCAAATGTTTAGTCACGGAGTTGCAGTTCCATTTTAAACAATGATGAAAGCAAATAAAAACAACAAAAAGGACGTCTAATATTGGAGATGAAAAGACCTATATGAAATCCAAAGTAAGATGTGAAAATATTTTCTCAAAACAAAAGTGAAAACTCGTGGAAGGTAATTCTTGAATTCTGCATGCTTCTGAATCTTTATGATCTTTATCTACTAGCTTTTAGTGACGTCTGGAATATACTTATGTTTGCTGAATATTGTTGATGTGCTCTCTTTATTGCTCTTCTAACTGAAGGCAGTGTCTCTTTAAACTCAAATTGTGAAGCATATCTGCCCAGGACTGGATGGTCTTTCAAAGCCATGATAACTCCTTTAATTCAATCAAAAGTTGACTGAACTGGTGTATAAGAGGGGATTTTGTACCAATTGATCAATCTATCTGTCTCAAGGGGCTAGAATAGGAAAATGGAGAGTCATCATGATGCTCTCAACAGGGTGATTTCTAAGACCGTAGTCACAAGATAACTTGTCTTCTGAATTGGTTTATCAAAAAGAGAGACATGTTTTTCGAAAGGAAGATACCAAGCAAACCAACCTAGATAAAATGTATGATAGTGGGAAACGTTTCTCTTGTGATCACACTTAAATGTTAGGCTGCAAAGGAACTTCGCAAGTAGACTGAACATCCTCTTGCCAACAGAATGGAGATAAGCAACATAAACGGTGTTTTGTTTGAAACCAGTGAAATTTGACTGTTTTGTTTGAAACCAGTGAAATTTGACAAGGGTGTTGGAGCAATACAAAATTAAATACAGCTTTGGATGCTATTTTTACTATGTAGAAGATTGTTTCAGCACTATGTAATGTTGAGTTTTAAAGAAATTGTACTGATCATTTTATAATTGAGCAGTCATGTAGAAGTGATTGCACATATTCTCTAATCCCGTAACTTTCTTTATGTTTAGAACTTTCTCTGCAACTATTTATTACCTATCTCTTGTGCGACTTGTCTACCGCATCATCACTGTCTCATTGTCATAATTTGTGGCTGCATGCAAGTGACTTAATTTTGTGGGGCTAAGAGAATGAATCTACTTTAATTTGACACATGTTTTGAAAATGGTGCGTTTTTGTTGGCATTGAGTTTGGTTGCAGTTCTTTCTTCGAGGAGCTTATATTTGAAATAAAGGTCGTAACTTTCTTTATGTTTAGAACTTTCTCTGCAACTATCTGTTACCTATCTCTTGTGCTACTTGTCTACCGCATCATCACTGTCTCATTGTCATAATTTGTGGCTGCATGCAAGTGACTTAATTTTGTAGGGTTAAGAGAATGAATCTACTTTAATTTGACACATGTTTTGAAAATGGTGCGTTTTTGTTGGCATTGAGTTTGGTTGCAGTTCTTTCTTCGAGGAGCTTATATTCGAAACAAAGATCGTCCTTAAATTTTTTGTGATAGTAGTGAATACGTGATGATGGTTAGGGAAATTTTCAATTTTGCCCTTTAAAAAATCAGAGTGATTTTTTGACATGAAAATAGACCCCTTGGGGATGGTCTTTCTTGGATGGCATTTAGATAATGAAAGGCATGACAGCAAAGACTTGGGAATGTTGAAAAATTTACTGCATAGAATTGGTATCTAAGACTAAATAATTTCATTCGACCAATGAGAGATTTTCTACTATAACAAGTTCCTAAGTCGAAAAACCCAATTTTTTGGTTGTGAAGGATCTCGGTGGGAATGAACATGTTGCTCCAACAAAGACGGGAATGCAATCTGCATAAGTTAGAAGGTAAGATCAACAAACATAGACATTGTCTCAACACTATGGAAATCAATGGTTACTATGTGCACCTGTTGATGCTGATCCTTCATTCTTTTATCAAGACAATGGTTATTAAACATGTTACTTCATTTTCTCTCCACTCAAGGCAGTTGGTTGGAGCTTTAAAGAAGCTTTTTACTAATTGCAAGTGTCTTCAATAGGCAGAGTGTACGTGAAAGAGGCATGCCTAGGATAAAAGGGAGATTTGTCGTTTCTTTAAAGCATAAACGAAAAGGTTAACTACCAAAATAGATGGTCAAGTATTTGATGCGGGCTAGGTAATATGTGTATCAATCAATATGCAAGACTTTTAGACATGCATTTTTTAGGGTTATCTTGGTTGGGAGGAGTTTATATTAAAAAAAAAGGCTGTCCTTAATTTTTTGTGATAGTAATGAATACATGAGAATGGTTGGTGAAATTTTCCATTTTATTGTTTATAAAGCTAGAGTGATTCTTGACATGAAAAAGAAACCCCTTTTGCAATAGTCTTTTTCTTTGATGGCATTTAGAGAATGGAAGTTGTAAGACCAAAGACTTAGAGATGTTGAAAAAGTTGTTGCATGAGTTAGGATCCAAGATTAACAATTGAAAATGAAGTAAATCATTTAAATAAACAAATAAGGGATCTGTTACCATAACAAGTTCATAAAGAGAACACAATTTTGGAATTGTGAAGGATCTGAGTGAGATTCAACGTGTTGCTTCAACAAAGATGGCAATGCAATCTGCATAAGCTACAATGCAAGATCAACAGGCATAGAAGAAGTGGTTAGTAATGTGTGCCTATTGATATTAATCCTTTATTCTTTTTATCAACACAATATTATCAAACATGATACTTCATTATCTCTAGTTAGTGATTGTTGGTTCGAGCTTTAAAGAAGCTTTTTACAAACTACATAAGTTTCTAGTGGGTACGTAATGTATGTGAAAAAGACTAGAAAAGGGAGTTTTGTTGTTTCTCCAAATCCCTACGCAGAAAAGTTAAGTACCGAGATAGATGATCAAGTATTGGATAGTGACTAGGTAATATGGGTACGAATCAATATGGAATATTTTAGACATGCATTTTTTAAGGTTATCTTGTTTGGGAGGAGTTTATAATCAAAACAAAGGTTTCCCTTAATTTTTCTTGTGACAGTAGTGAATACATGAGGATTTTACCATAAAAAAAACTAAAGGAGTGATTCTTTGACATGAAATGGACCCCTTTTCAATAGTCCTTTTCTTGGATGGTATTTAGAGAATGAAAGTGTTTGCATGAAAGACTTGAAAATGTTGAAAAAATTAGCACATAGAATTAGGATCCACGATTAGCAATGAAAAATGGATTAAATAATTTCAATCAATCAATGAGAGGTTTGTTACTACAACAAGTTAATAAAGCGAACAACACAGTTTTCTGATTGTGAAGGAATTGAGTGGGATTCAACATGTCATTCAAGTGACGATGGGAATGCAATATGCATAAGCTATCAACAAACATAGAATTTTTTGAACAATATGGGAAGTAGTGGTTACTAATGTGTACCTATTGAAGAAGATTTTTACAAGTTGCAAAAGTTTTTAATAGTTACGTAGTATTTGTGAAAGAGGCATGGATAGGATAAAAGGGAGATTTATTGTTTCTCCAAAGCATAAGTGGAAATGTTGACTACCAAAATAGATGATCAAGTATTGGATGGGAAATAGGTAATTTGGGTACGAATCAATATAGACTACTTTTAGACATGCATTTTTTAGAGTTATCTTGATTGGTAGGAGCTTATATTCAAAACAAAGAATATCTTTAATTTTTTTGTAATAGTAGTGAATACATTTAGAAAACTCAAGGTCTGATTCTTTGAAATGAAAAAAATCCCTTCGTAATATCCTTTTCTTTGGATGAGATTTAGAGCATGTGTAACATTATGGTAGGACATCCCTTAACTTATAAAGTATGGATGCCACATGGCACCAGGGGATGCAATTTGTAATGAAGCGTAGAGAGGAGAGGGAGATACGTGATTCTCCCATCCCAGGACCTTGCATAATGGATTGGAGGAGAACATTAGAGTTCTCTCTGTGTGTGTGTGTGTGTGTTTCATCAAAGGGCACCATCCGTGCAAGGTCATGAGTTTGAGCTTGAAGCAAAAGATATGCTTTTTCCTTATACAGATGTTGTAGACGCATGAACACAAAGCTCACCAACTTCTAGTGATGGAGATCAACTTTAAATGTGAGTCTTAGTACTTTGTCCTATCCAAGTGTTTGAAGACATATAATCAAGATGCTATGGAACTCAAGAGAAGTTCAAGGAGAAAAGAAATAGTCCACACATACCCATAAATGAAGAGAAGCACACAAGCAACACATGCAAAAGTACTCTCACATGATAGATATGGGATTGGGACACTCCAAGAACACCATAAAGACTCCAAATGAAGAAAGAGATGAAATTTAACAATTGAGAAGAAGCATCCATGAGAACTCACTCAAATGGATTGAAAAAGTGAGTACAACTTATGGTTTTTGTCCTTTACACTTTGCGAATTGGCCATTTTCACGTGGCTTTGCCTCACTTAAAAATAGTGCTGCAACTCATTTGAACACCAATTTAAAAATAATATGAAATGTTAAACAGTTGGACCATTAGTCAAGAGGCTTAGGGACTCCATAATCTTTACAAAAATGGGATAGAAATACATAAAATACAATTTACATGATAAAAATTACATGGAAGTTAACAAATGTATGCATATAACTAGCATGTAATGCCGCTTTAGTCCAACACTTCATCTATTGATGCTCTGTTCCTTGTTGGCATAATCCAAGAGATTTGTCATGCACTTAATGGGCCAAAATGCTTCTTTTTTAAGGCCCCTTCATGTCTTCTCTTTACTTCAGGTCTTTGCTCCATTTGTCAACAAATCCCCTCTTCCTAGACTTTGTCATCCTTGTTAGTTTATTGATACTAGCCTTTTTCTTCTTGTTTTGTGACATTGTTCCAAAAAAGAGAGAGAGAGAGAAAAAAAAATCAAGGAAAAACAAAAGAAGAGAAGGGACAGGACCATGAGTCGAAGAATCTCATCAGTGAATCATCAACAAGGAATCCATCAAGAATGAAGGACAAGTCAATTTTCAATTAGTGTGATGGGAGTACAACACGAAGAGATGAACATCAACTGACTTTTCACCATGGTAAGAACCCCCTACTTTGGTAACACTATAACAATGATAGATTAGGAAACCTCTTTGTCAGCATACCCTTGAGCACTCAGCTCAAGACCCAATTTTTGCACCATACTTCTTACCATGCATTCCCCGAGTAAGCATGCATAGGGCCACATTACATGGCCGTGCACAAGGCATATATTTTCTTCAACGCATGCGCTAATGCACTTACCCATCATTCATTATGGGTTAAGAGTACTTGACATCAAAACCATGAAACTCATGTTTGAAAGATCCAGAGGACATCAGGATTACAACATCAATACCTATGATGAAATTCACAGCCGATAGTTGTGCAAAATCAACATTGACAACCTCTTTAAGAAACTAGGATTTTTTGAAAGCTCACAACTACACCATCATGCTAGAATCAAAGGAAGAAGTACATATGAAGGGACTACAACTTGCAAAGGCTAGTAGCAACATAATGACGAATAGGACAACATATCCCACTACAATTGGAAGACAAACTGCTCTTGTGGTTACATGATGGACACTATCTCTCATAGTACTACATAGAACACCCACTCCAACAAGGGTCTGTCAGGGATGACAAACCCAAGAGGGGGCAGTGTTGACACTCAAGGTCAAGCACAAGGCACAAGAATGTGTCAAAGAAGTGGATACACAAGAATAGGGAGCATATAGGGAGCTCCAAGAAGTGCATGTCAATTTTTCAGAAGAAATCCCTATAAATTTAGTGATTTTCATCACTAAAAACCATTGTAAATATCATTTCACATTTTTGCAAATCCATTTTGTTCAAGCCGAGGAGTCCTCAAGCTTGAGGAGTATTAGAAGTACCCACCTATAAATTTTCATAATTTTTAGACTCCGTTTGAGCCCTCAAATAAGCCTTGAAAACCTAATTTTTAACTAGGTTGGACACTAGGTTTGGACAAGGCCAAAACTAGTCAAAAAATCATAAAAAGAGCTAGAGAGCTTTTTGGAGGTGAACTTCTTAGTAGCTTGTTAGACAGTTGGCTGAGTAGAGATTGAAACTTTTGTAAGAGAGTTCTTGTGCAATTGAAGCTTTCCATTGTTCCTCTCTTTTATCTTGCTGTGTGTGTGTGCGTGCATGTATGTGCTTGTCACTCACATTTGCTCACCATGAATGCTCACAATCTTCATATCCTCCTCACTTCTCCACGGGTTGACAAGTAAAGGAGGTGGTACTCAGGCTTGAGCTACATTCGCCTAGAAGCTTTAGATGTTTCCATTGAATTTGAAGGTCTTCAAGCTACAACAATAGTTTGAGATAGGAGATGTAGGTAGGTTGGAATGTAGAAACAAGAGCTTCAATGGTGTGCTACAGAGAGGAAGTAGTGGAAAAAGATGACTTTTTGGGACCGGAGTATGAAAATGTGAGGTTTAGGAGGGAAATAACTCTTTTTTGAGTATTAAAAAAAAAAGTCATCTTTTTAGGTCAAAACATGCATAGATTTTGAATTTGGGGTCAAAAAGAGTACTTTTGATCCTAAAAAGTAATGGGGGGTCCATTCTCACGTGTTATGATGAGTTTTTTAACTTTTTAGAAATTTTGAATTTTTGGGCCCAACCAAGTTACTAGATTTCTTCTTTCTCTAGAGGTAGCCCATTAAATAAGGAAGAAATCTGTCCCCTCTCCCCCCTTCAACCTAGTATTTTATCGGGCATAGATTGTGGCCACCACCCTCTTCTGATTGGTCCATCACTAATCACTCCTTAATCTAAAAGGCCCATATAGGGTTCATTTTTTCCCGTAATGACTCTCGAACATCTTTAATCATGGTGGGCCACCATATCCTGCTCTGTAATACTTTATGTAAAGTGAGATCCACAAAAAATTGTCCACCAATGGGGTCAGAATGAGCAAAAATGAAGATTGTAGGCCCTTCGTGGATCGGAACACAATGGAGCTAGACACCAAAAAGGCCATAATAATACAAATGATAAATGATAATAGTAAATTGTTTACTATAGGCAACTAACTTCTAACATTCCAATAAGGATAAAGAATCTGGGAAGAGTTCGGTCTTCAAAAAAGAGTAGAGAGTATCATAATATGTGGTGGGAAAATTCCATAGTATTTCCGTACTTGGTGGTTGAGCCGTATAGATAGCGAGCGAGTTCATATCCGTGGCATCCAATGGATCACCGAAATCCAACGGGGAGAGAAAGTTGGCTAACACGTGGTGGGTACTTGGTCAATGGACTATATCAAAATCCAATTCTTGCCACTGGAGGACCCATCTAGCGAGTCTACTAGTACCAGCCTGATTCTGAACAAGATAAACCAGAGCAACATGATCCACATGGAACGTGAATTTGGGGCCTAATAAATAGTGACGATAATTTTTGATAGAATAGATCAATTCCATGCATTCCCATTCGATCACTAAATAATTCTTTTCTACACTAGCGAGTCTTCTACTAGCATAATAAACTGGTCTATACCACTTATCTATCACCTGAGTAAGAACACTACCAATGGAAATATTAGAAGCATCAACAAAAATGTGGAAAGGGAGTTCCCAATTAGGTGCTCGCAAAGTAGGGGGCTTGAGTCAGTAAGTTCTTTAATCAGTCAAAAGCCAATTGACACTCCGATGGCTGGTGAAAATCTTTCAGAGGGAGGTTGATTCATTTATTTAAGGGCACCATAAGATGGACCAACCACCATAAGTGATGACCATGCCACCGTATTTGTCCTAAAAAGGGAATAACTTCCTTCGCATTCCTCGGTGCAGGAGCCTCTAAAGCCGCAAATATGTCCCAAAAATTTCCCACATTGAACAAAAAAGATAGACCTCACCGGATTCAAGCAAAGTTTGTAGTCACGACACTTAATAAAGCGTAATTGTAACTCAGTCAAGTGGTCCAAACTCTAGTGAGAAAAAAAAAAGTCATCAAGAAACACTCTCATGAAGGTGGTCAGGTAAGGAGAAAAAAATATCTTGCATACATCATTGAAAGTGCTTGAAGCATTATGCAAACCGAACCACATCACTGTACAGGAAAATACTCCCCATGAAGTGATGAAAGCAATCTTAGGTATATCAGCAACACCCATTTGAACTTGGTTATATATACTGTATCCATCTAAAAATGGATAAACTTCCCTCCAAGTGACATCGTCAAGCATACTATCGAGGAACGGAAGAGGGAAAACATCCAATATAGTGGGCTTGTTGAGTTTACGGTAGTCCACACATGTATGGAGCTATTTTTTCTTTTTGGGAACAATAATGATATGTGATATCCACTCAACATGTTCAATGGGAATGATGAACCCAACCTTCAAAAGGCATTTGATTTCTTCTTTCACTAATTGAGCATAGTGTGGGTTCATACGATAGCTAGGTTGCCAAATTGGTTTGGCATCAGGGTGCAACACTATTCAATGCTGGTAGATTCGAGGGTCAATACCCTTCATGTCCTAGTAGTCCCAAGAAAATACATCATGGAATTCTTTGAGGTTTTAGCAGATTATTTTGTTCTTCTTTGATCAGTTTAGCACTATTTTTTACTAGTTTTGGTTTCTTTCAGTTCCCAAGTTACAAGTTATCAATTGATTTTTGCTAATGTAATGATGAGATTGCTTTTCTTCAAATTCGAACCAATCAGGGATAGTCTCATCAAGGGAATTGGGTCGAACAGTTAGCTGTTTTGGTGAATCAATACTAATGAATGCACAAGTCATCATGCATGCCGAAGGTGACCATCTGTCTAATAGTTGTTGCAAGTATACGATCCCTAAAGATAAGAAGTCAGAATTTACTCTCAAGAAGTCACCCCCTTTGCCATTGGTGAGTCCATCCATCATGTGTATGGTTCAACAATTTGGGGGAGTGCATGTACGTCAGCTAATTGCATAGTGTCCAAGGGTACCCTATACTTGTGATGTTTATACTTAATAACCAATTACTTTTTGGACCAGTCTTGAAGTACCTTGACTTGTTTAAGCCATGGTCTTCCAAAGAGGAGGTTATAATCATATATATTATCTGGGATATCTAGGACTAAAAATTCATAGAAAAGACAACTCCTTGCAGTGTAATAGGGATGTCCCTCACTAATCCCATAGGATGAAATTGTGATTGATATGCCATATGAATAAAAAATTGCACAGGCTCAAAGTTAAGCCACCCAAATTTCTTAGAGAGTTCCAATGAAATGAGATTCACCTCAAATCCTCCATCGATGAGTACATGATCTATCCAATGATTCTTATACCATATGGTTATCAGAGGAACAACATGGTCCACTATTTCTGTTGTTGCTTGCATAGTAGCCACACAATTCTTTTTGTTCAAATGACATACCTAGATGCTGCTCAAATTGCTCGCGAACCTTAGGCACCAAAGCCAACAATTGCCCAAGTTGCAATGTAATAAGAGAGGATTTTAGCATCGACCATAAATCATCCGCTTTTGTATTGTGAGTATTCTCTGCAGCCTTCATTAGAACTTCTGAAGTTATTCCAGTCTGCAAGGTTGAGGGGTTCTGGACTTGAGTGATCGGTTCCAATGGAGGAACCCTTGCTGTGAGTTGGTTTGATCATACCTTTGATACCTGTTATTTTGCAGATGTGGTGGTACATATGTGTTGTGTTGTACAGCTTCAACGAAAGCAACATTGACTATAACCAAAATCTGGGCCTTTGCATTGTACACACAATGTGCAATGCCATGAGTATCCGTGTTGCAGATTGCATAGTGTTGTTGGTTTAACCCACACTTTGCTGCAACGGGGCCTGAATTTTTGCATTTTACACAAAAGATTTTCTTAGCTAGATTGTTACCTTTATCCTTGTAAGACAATAGTTACACAATATAACACAGGAATAGTAGCAGAGAAGATAACATATATAGGAGAATCTCAACAATTTTCTACTAACAGCAAGTACAAAGATGATGGCGTTGTCCACCCGTGCGCTCTCAAGGTAGAGCTTAAATGGTGATCTAGACAACTCTAGATAGGGAGATACAAGGTAGAGGTATGCTGGCTCAACTTGATGTCTCAAGTAGTGCAGAACTCATGTATATATAGGATCATGGGTGGCCTTCCGTGGACGGCTATACATGGGTGGTAGAGCGTGGGCGGCCATCGCCCGCGTAATTGTCATACACGGCTTAGATCGGTTGAACCGACCTAACAAATATAAATGATTTCTGACTCCGACAAGGAATATTCTATGGAATATTCCCTTTACCGTCGCGCCGGGGCGCTGCCCCTAGACCCCCACCAAGGGGCCCGCTGGCCCCCTCGGACCCCCCCCGTTGCCCCGGACCCCCTAATTGGGGACCCTGGTAACTCCCTTTCCTTACAATACCTTACATGGTCCAATATGACCTTCATCCAACATGCAAGTTGGGATTCCCATCAATTGGGTAATGCACACTTGGCTTCTCCTCATAACGGGGGCCTTACAAAATGTGCATACAATCATGAGGGGTAGAAATTGATCATATAGTAACACCCTCCTCAATGTTTACCGATGAAAAATCAAGTAGGTTTTGGTCCTATGTGTTGGAGATATATGTCTGCGGAAGCACGCGAACAACACAAGGAAGAAGAAGAAGCTTGGAGCACAAACACACAATACTGAATGTATTACTAGAGAATGTACAAAGATAAATAGCCCATTAGGGAAATAGGCATATATACAAGCTGGGGGAAAAAAACCTCCTAAAGAGGGAAAAAAGTGCCCCGCCGGTCCTAGTGTGTTCACACACATCACTACCTAAATATATCAACAAATCCCCCCTGAGAGTGATGCGGTGAACAAGGAGCTGGCACTCATGTATAAGGAAGTGCCAAGCTATGTGGAAATCACTCCACAAAAGGAAGTAAGCCCAAAGCTTTACGGAAAGCTTCAAACTTCTCCTTAGGCAGAGCCTTCGTGAAAAGGTCTGCAATGTTCTCCTGCGTGGGCACATATTCCAAGCTGATCTCCCCAATAGAGAACCTCTCCCTGACATAGTGATAATGCACCTCAATGTGCTTAGTGCGAGCATGGAACACAGGGTTCCTCGCAACTGCCAATGCGCTTTGACTGTCAGTGAAGATGGTGGTGGCAGAAGACTGGCCAACACCCAAATCAGCCATAAGGTGTCTGAGCCACACACACTCAACAGTCGCTGTGAAAGCTGCCCTATACTCAGCCTCACAACTAGAAGTGGCCACACTAGGCTGCTTCTTGCTCAACCAAGATATACATGAGCTACCAAGCATGAAGCAAAAACCACTAGTGGACATACGAGTGTCATAGCAACCAGCCCAATCTGAGTCAGAAAAAGCATGCAAATCTGGCAGTAGTGATCCCCCCTTGGGATAAAACAACCCAAGTAGCCGAGTACCCAAGTAGCGAAAGATGCGCTTAACCGCCTTCCAATGCGTGACTCTTGGGCAATGCATAAACCTGCTCATCTGTGAGCAAACTGAATATCTGACCAAGTAATGCATAAATAAATCAAACATCCAACAGCCTGCTGATAGAGAACAACATCAAATGCATCTCCAGCATCATGAAGACTCAATCGTAAACCTGTCTCCATAGGAGTGGCAATAGGCTTACAGTCTTCAAGGCCAAAATGCTGCAATAATGTGTCAATATATTTTGTTTGACACAAAGCCATTCCACCATCAACTTGCATAAACTGAATGCCCAAATAGTGATGCAAATGCCCCAAATCAGACATCTCAAATGAGGCATGCAAATCAGCCTTGAAATCAGCAATATGCTTCTCAATAGGACCAGTGAGCAGCTAGACAACAATGATCAGAAGCACATCATTAGTACGCTTAACATATAAGGTGCTTTTAGTTGGACTGTTCTCAAAACCATGTGCAACCAGATAGGCATGTATTTTCTCATACCAAGCACGTGGTGCTTGCTTTAAACCATATAATGCCTTCTTTAACCTGCACACCTGGTTTTCATGCCCTTTCTGCACAAATCCATGGGGCTAAAAAACATACACTTCTTCATGCAAGTCACCATTCAGAAATGCTGTTTTAATGTCCAACTGATGTACATTCCAACCATGATGGGTTGCAAGTGCACAAATGCCCGAACAGTAGTCATACGGCATGTAGGTGCAAAGGTCTCATCAAAATCAATGCCTCTTTCCTGCGCATAACCCTTTGCAACAAGCCTAGCCTTATACCTGTCCACTGTACCATCAGGTTTACGCTTCAGCTTGTATACCCACTTAGTGCCAAATGGCCTTCTTGCCAGGAGGCAAGTCACATAAAGACCAAGTACCATTCTTCATTATAGCATCATATTCAGATTGCATAGCAGCTATCCAATTTTCTGAATTCTGTGCTTCATCAAAAGAAACAGGTTCATTCTCATCACAGAGACTAGATGCAGCCATGACATAACAATCTGATGCAAACGAGGCACTATGAGAGCCTCAACGAGTACGATATGACAAAGGAGCATCTAATTTGCTGTCACGCAAAGTCTACACCAGCCATTTTGGCATAGTTTTTGCCTGCTCAATATCAATTCTCTCATCAACAAGTGCATCATGTAAATTTGCATCAGAAATGGAATGATCTGCATCATCATATGAAAGCTGCAAAGGCTGCAAATTTGCCTCATTAGGACCAGCACTAGACTGTCCACCTGTAAAAAGAGGCATCAACGTATCATACATGTCTTTGGAGCTAACAGATGTCTTCTTAGTACATGAAAGCAATGGCTGAATAGCATCTTCCACAAAGACAACATCACGGCTAACCAGAATGCGTTTAGTCTGTGGATGATACAGATGATAGCCTTTACTTTCAGAACTGTACCCAACAAAAATACATTTTACTGCCTTATCATCCAATTTTCTACGATGTTGTTCAGGCACTAATGCATATGCCAAACAACCAAAAACATGCAGATGAGCAACAGCTTGTGGTCATGCCAAGCCTCATATGGAGTGATAGACTGCAGCGCTTTAGTGGGACACCTGTTCAGTACATATGCTGCACACATGAAAGCCTCAAGCCAAAAACTATGTGGTAAAGCCTGACTCTTGACCATGCACCTCGCCATCTCCATGAGTGACCTGTTCTTTCGTTCAACAACTCCATTCTGTTGAGGTGTATACGGCACTGTACACTGGTGTTTTATCCCACGTTCAGCCAGAAATGCATTAAAATCAGAAGACATATATTCCCCCCCTCGATCATAACGGAGGGTGCCCATTTTACATGCTGACAGATTTTCAGCCAAAACCAAAAACTGTTTAAAGCACATGAAAACTTCGGACTTTGCTTTGAGTGGATATACCCATGCATGCCTGGAAAAATCATCAATGAAAGTCACGAAGTAAAGGTAATTCCCAAAAGAGGGTGTCTGCATAGGACCACTGACATCACTATGTACAAGCTACAATTTCTGCATAGCCCGAACTGAACCATCTTTTGGAAAGGAGGAACGCTGCATTTTGCCCAAAATACAGCCTTCACATACATGTTTTCCAGGTGCCTCAATCTTTGGCAAAGAAGACACCATATCAGATTTCTGTAGGCGTAGCAAACTAGCAAAATTTAGATGACCAAAGCGTGCATGCCAAAGCTTTGCATCTAACATAGCCTGAGAATCATGAACTGCACATGGCGAATCGTTCACAGATCTTTCATAGTCTATGAGCTTATATAACCCACGACATAAAATGCCAGAAGCAATAATAACATCACCATTTGACAGATCATGAACTGTACATCTGTCATCAATAAATTTCACAACCAAGCCAATCTTGGCTAATGCAGAAACTGATAACAGATTCTTCTTGATCCCTGGCACAAATAAAGCATCTGACAAGGTGAAAGAACTACCATCAGCAGTAGTCAGAATGATCTTACCAACTCCCATAACAGGATAAGAGGAGTTGTTGGCGCATGTGACAATATTCCCTGTAGGGGCAGGCTCAACTGAAGAGAAGAAACTGTGCTGCGAGGTAATATGTTTGGTCGCCCTACTATCAAAGTACCAAACATCTGAGTCCACTGTAGACATGCACTGATCATGAGAAGATGGGTCAAAACTGCAAACAGTAGTAAACACCCATTCTTCTTCCTGCACAAGATTAGCAGACTGTGTTTTTGGTGTAGAGGCTTCTACAGCAACCATTCCAGCCTCCTTTTTCTTTGCCTCCTTTGCAGCTAGTTTTGGACAGTTCTTTATGATATGATCATTCCCTTTACAGTACTTGCAAAACAATTTCTGCTTTTCTGATTTCTTCTCATCTTTATCTTGGTTCTTCGAATGTGCAGCATTTGTAGATTTCTGCTTACTAGTAGAAGAGCTCCATTTTCCTTTGCCCTTCTGACTAGCGAGGAAAGCTTGATCTGCAACACGCATAATGGACCTGTTCTGCCTGGACTGATCTTCCTGCAACAAAACAGAGACTAACTCCTCAAATGATAAGGCATTCGGATTGCCTTTCATCATCAACCGAAGAGTAGAAGCAAAACTCTGGTATGAATCAGGAAGACCATTCAGAACGGTCTGCACAAGTGAGCTATCTGGTATAACCTCATCAGCAGAAATCAACTGTTCCTTCAAATCTTTGATCTTTGTTAGGAAACTGTCCATAGAATCACCTTCATTCATGTGCTCACTCTCCAACTGTTTTCGGAGGTAAGCAACACGAGCCTCATTCCTAGCTTGGTATAATGTGGTAATTGTATCCCAAGCATCCTTAGCTGTTCTGCAAGAGCGAATATGAGGAATAATGGCACGTTTGACAGACAAAGCTATCAATGCATGTGCCTGGGCATCTCTGCCATCCCAACGAATCTGCTCTGTAGTAGGTGCAGCAAAAACAGCAGCACGAACAGGAATCTGCACAATATCATCTTCGACACCATCTTCATCAGCTCCAGCACCTGTATTCGTAGTACCTATTGTTCAGGTGTAACAGGACGTCTTTCAACACCCTGCACAATGTTCCACAATCCTTTTGCAACCAATACATATCGCATCATATAAGCCCATAATGGGTAGTTGGTACCATCCAACTTATCCTCAACAGCCAACATACGGAATACATCACTGCTTTCAGCCATGGCCGGTGAGTAGAATACCTTGATGCAAAAAATTGACTGTATCTTAAAAAGTTGAACGGAACTACCCAGAAGAGTTCTACTAAACCCGTAGCAGACTTTGAGACGCTTATACTGGCGAACAGAAACTGGTATATACCTTTGGCACAAAAAGACAAAATAGCCTGCACAAGCACTGCAATAGTGCGTTCGGAGGCCGAAACGAGCTCAGATCGCAATTTCGGCACCACAAAACGAAGCTGTTTTGATCCGGGAAACACGTTGAGTATCCTCACCAAAATTCGTGCGATTCTGAGACTGCAAACGGAGGAGTGTCGACGGTGCCCTAGATGAAGCGACAACCTGCTTTGATACCAATTGTTGGAGATAGATGTCTGCGGAAGCACGCGAACAACACAAGGAAGAAGAAGAAGCTTGGAGCACAAACACACAATATTGAATGTATTACTAGAGAATGTACAAAGATAAATAGCCCATTAGGGCAATAGGCGTATATACAAGCTGGGAGAAAAAAACCTCCTAAAGAGGGAAAAAAGTGCCCCAGCGGTCCTAGTGTGTTCACACACATCACTACCTAAATATATCAACAGTATGCCCATCTGTTGAAGATGTCTGTTGAGCTGCTCTCTTCCAAGTGCTTTAGTGAATATGTCAACACAATTTGCCTCTGTTGGGCAATATTCTAGCTCCACAATTTCATCTTCAATTAGCTCACGAATGTAATGGTACTGTACTTCTATGTGCTTGGTGCGAGCATGAAATACTGGGTTCTTCGCAATAGCCATACAACTTTGATTATCACACTGGAGTACAGACGCCATATTTGATGGAAAGCCTAGATCTGCAAGAATTCTCCTTAACCAGACTACCTCACAAGAAGCAAAACAAGCTACTTTGTACTCTGCTTCAATGGAGGAGAGTACAAGAGTTGGTTGCTTTCTACTTACCCAAGAAAATATTCCTGAACCAAGTGAGAAACAATATCCAGAAACTGATTTTCTAGAATCACAATCTCCAGCCCAATCTGAATCACAATATCCTTGGAGTGTATCACCTGTGGTATAAAAAATACCAAAATCCAAGGTTCCTACAATGTACCTTAGAATTCGCATTCCTGCATTCCAGTGACTCTCCTTAGGTTTGTTGGAAAACCTGCTTAATACTCCAACAGCATAGCAAATGTCTGGTCTAGTGTTGCACAGAAAAATAAGACTTCCAACGAGCTTCCTATACTTCTTAGCATCTACATTAGGCATGTTATCATCCATAGATAGCTTATGATTTACCTCCATAGGTGTGCTAGTTGGTTTGCAGTCCATCATTCCAAATGCCTTGAGATTTTCTTTGGCATATTTTTGTTGTGAGATGAAAATGCCATCCTTCCTTTGCCATACTTCAATTCCCAGACAAAAATGGTAATCATCTACATATACAATAACAACAACTAGCTTGCTATCCCTTTTCATTACATACAAGTTAGCATCAGAAGTACTTCTTTCAAAACCCATATTTTTGAAAAAATGATCTATTCGTTGGTACCAAGCCCATGGAGCTTGCTTAAGTCTATACAAAGCTTTCTTCAACCTGCAAACTTTAATTTCTGAATTGGGCACCTCAAAACCTGGTGGTTGAGATACATATACCTCCTCCTTGAGGTGACCATTCAAAAATGCAAATTTGACATCCATCTGGAAAATAGGCCAGGCCTTTTGTGCAACGACTGCAAGTACCGTCCGAATAGTTGTCATGCATGCTGTTGGCGCAAAAGTTTCTAGAACATCAAATCCTTCGATCTGTGAAAAAACCTGTGCAACTAATCTTGCCTTATACTTTTCTAATGTTCTATCTGCTTTATACTTAGCTTTCCAAATCCATTTAATACCTATTACCTTCTTCTTTGGCAGCAAGTCAACTAGATCCCATGTATCATTTTTGAGTATACTATCATACTCCGACTGCATTTCCGCTCTCCAACTTGGATCATCAAGGGCTTCTTCAATGGTGGTAGGTTCCTTTATCGAGCCCATGATATCTGCCATTAGAGCCATGTTAACAATGTGTTCTGAGGCTCTTCTTTGCTCCTCTATTCTCTTTGATCTTCGTAATCCATCCGATGATGATTCTGGTACATCTACATGTGGATTGTGATCATCAAAGAGCTGTTGTGCCCACTTCGGTAGTGGCTTACGTTGTGCAGCTACAACTGGTTGGCTTTTTATTGAGGAAATTTCTCCATCAGATGTTTCCTCCTCCTCAAATTTAACCTGTCTTTTGATAGGCACAAGGTGAGATATTTCTCCATTTGATGAGATAGTAGATTTACCTTTATCTTCTACTAAGTGTGGTCATTCATCAAACACCACATCTCGGCTGACAAAAATCTTCCTTGCCTCAGGATCCCACAACTTGTATGCTTTAGACTCTTCACTTTATCCTAGGAAGAGACACTTTTTGCATTTTGAATCCAACTTTGATCTTGTTGAATCAGGAATATGTGCATAACAGAAACAACCAAAAATTTTGAAATGCAAAACTGAAGGCTTTTTACCAGAATATGCTTCTTGAGGAGTCATCCCCTTCAGTGCTTTTGTGTAGCTTCGATTGAGGATGTAGACTGCTGTATTGACTGCTTCTGCCCAAAATGAATTAGGCATGTCTTGAGCCTTTAACATACAATGAGCCATTTCAACTACTGTCTTGTTCCTGCGCTCAACAACGCCATTTTGTTGAGGTGTATGAGCTGTTGTAAGTTGCCTTTTCACACCATGCTCCTTACAGTAATTATTGAATTCTGTTGACAAGAATTCACCTCCTCTATCTGTTTTGAATTTCTTCAGTTTCCTTCCTGATTCATTTTCCACATACTTATGCCACATTTTAAATTTTTCAAAAGCATCAACCTTCTTTCGAATGAAATAAACCCACATCTTTCTACTATAATCGTCGACTAACAGCAAAAAGTAGAAAGATCCTCCTAAAGCAGGTGTAGACATTTTATCGCAGAGATCAGCATGTACCAACTCTAGAGGAGCTTGAGATCGATTGCTAGTCTCTCTTGGAAATGCCTTTCGTTGTTGCTTGCCATCATACAAGCTTCACAAGGTTCCTGCAACTCTGAAAATGCAGGCAAATGAGCAACCATCCCTGTTCTTTGCATCTCCTTCAAAACTGCAAATCCGAGATGCCCAAATCGTTGGTGCCATAAGCTGCTTACATCTTTATCTTCTGTAGCAGTTAAAGCACTTAACTCATACAAGTTATCCCGTCGTATGCCTTTACCTACAACATTACCTGATGAATCCATGATTTCTGCACTACTCTTATTGAAGTGAACTTCGAGTCCACGATCTGTTATTGCAGAAACTGACAACAAATTTCTTTTAAGTGTAGGTACATAGAGAACATTGGATAACTTTTTCTCAACTCCTGGAGAAGTGATAAAAGAGATGGTTCGAGTTCCTTCAGCTGGACACTTGGAGTCATTTCCCACCACTACATTGATGGATTCCTGCAGAGGCACTAGGGAACTATACCAATCCTTTTTACTGGTCATATGGAGAGAAGCTCCACTATCTAAAATCCATGGTTCATCAACACGAGCTTGAGCAGATGAACATACCTCTTCAATAGCTACCCGAAGTTCCAGCTCTATGTTGTTTGCAGACTCTTTGTTCTTGCACGATGATTTTACAGTCCCATTCCGTTCATCAACTTCCTTCTTTCTGCAATCCTTGATGGCATGGCCTTTCTTTTCACAATAGAAGCAATTTCTTGTGAACTTTTTCTTCTTTGGCTTCTTTGATACATCAGAAGAGCCTTTACCTTTTGCATTTGCTGAAAATGAAGCATCACTTGTGCTTTGCCGATTCCTCAACCGCATCTCTTCTTCTAAAAGCATAGCACAAAACTCTTCAAATGTGAGGGGAGTTGGTCTTACCTGAGTGTTAAGGGCTGTTACTAATCCATCATACTTTGCTAGAAGAACACGTACACATCTTTGAGCCAGCCCTTCTGGTGTTATAACAACACCAACTGCAGCTAATTGGTCTTGAAGATGTTTTATCTGTTTGATAAAATCTTCAGCCTTTTCAGAATCAGAATGCTTTTCATTTGCCAACTGATTTTCTAAATTTTGTATCCTAGTGTGGTTCTTGGTCTCATATTGTCGAGCCAATATGCCCCAAGCCTCATGTGCTTTAGTAGTATGTTGAACTAAAGTAAGCAAAGAATCACTTACACAAGTGACAATTGCACATAATGCATCAGCATTCTGCCTCTTCCAAGCTCGTAGAAGATCTGGATCTGGCTGAATCATCAATCTTGAATTAGCTGGATCTTCAACTAGTATAGGCTCTGGATCCAATCCCACCGATCCCATGATAGTGTCAAGCAATTCATAGGAGTCCAAAATTGCAGAAATTTTGAACTTCCAGAGTGTATAGTTGGATCCATCCAGCTTCCCTTCAGTGAATGCAGGTGGATGAATTCGAATAGGTGCAGCATTAACATTAGCTGAAGCACCAAGACCAGTGTTAGACGATGAAGCCATCATGTAATCACTCGAATAATCTATTGATATTCTAGTCTGCTAGTAGGCTAAAATAGTGATACTTCTCAAGCTATTCGAACCTTACGGCTCTGATACCATGTAAGACAATAGTTACACAATATAACACAGGAGCAGTAGCAGAGAAGATAACAGATGGAGAATCTCAACAATTTTCTACTAACAGCAAGTACAAAGATGATGGTGTTGTCCACCCGTGCGCTCTCAAGGTAGAGCTTAAATGGTGATCTAGACAACTCTAGATAGGGAAATACAATGTAGAGGTATGCTGGTTCAACTTGATGTCTCAGGTAGTGCAGAACTCATGTATATATAGGATCATGGGTGGCCTTCCGTGGACGGCTATACATGGGCGGTAGAGCGTGGGCGGCCACCGCCCGCGTAATTGTCATACACGGCTTAGATCGGTTGAACCGACCTAACAAATATAAATGATTTCTGACTCCGATAGGGAATATTCTATGGAATATTCCCTTTACCGTCGCGCCGGGGGCGCTGCCCCTGGACCCCCACCAGGGGGGCCAGCTCTGGTAACTCCCTTTCCTTACAATACCTTACATGGTCCAATATGACCTTCATCCAACATGCAAGTTGGGATTCCCATCAATTGGGTAATGCACGCTTGGCTTCTCCTCATAACGGGGGCCTTACAAAATGTGCATACAATCATGAGGGGTAGACATTGATCATATACTAACAATCCTTTGTGATGGAAACCCATTCCAGGCCTTTGGTGAAGCCTCCCACCTTATTTTCCAACTGCACTGCTTGATCGATGACTATATCTAAGGGTAACCCGCGTGTACACTAAATGATCATAACTTGCTTTACCTCTGGGTTCAAACCATTAATGAACCATTGCATGATCACATTGTCCAACAACTTATTTTTTGCTGGCAATTGCCTCAAGTGCATCTTGAAGATAGTGGTGTAATCCTGTATAGTCTGATTGGGCTTTTGTCTATTATTTTGCAAAAAAGTAAAAAATTTGGGTTGGGTTTCTCTTCGAGCGGAACCTTCGGAGAGAAGCTTCCTTAATTTCTTTGTAGGTAGTGAAATGTCTTAGGTCATACTCTGTAAACCATTTTGTAGCTTCATTAACCAAAGTAGTTTGGAAAATTCTAGCCTTATCATCCATGTGTGTCTTAACATTAGCCATGGTTTCCATTACATCCATATTTACTTCAAAAGCCCTCACATGTGCATCTAGGTTGTCTCCTAAAAATCCGCCAAACTTTGTGTATGTAATTCCCATTGGGTAATATCCTCTTCGCATATCACCACCCATTTTTCTGTTACTATATCTTATTACCATAAGGATGGGTTCTTTAGTATGGGTTTCGATTAAGATGTGTTTCTCAGTTGTGGTTTTGGTTACCACCATAAAATCCACTTGCTCAAATAACTCCTCTTTATTTTGACATTCATATGCTAACAAATCCTTAGTGTCTAAAACATGTCGCAACCCTAGATAGCTATCTCCCTCAACTAGTACTTTGTCCTTCGATTCCAATTTACTTTTGATCAACTCTTGATCCTTTCAGTCACTATCTGATCTCTTCTTCTTCTCTCAACTTCCACCAAAATCTACTCCAAAAGGGGAAACTCATATGGGAACTTTATCTTGATGGTACTTAGGGTATTTGGTGCCAGAGTGTAGGATTGGCATACACTACCCTGACAAAGGTCATACAGATTTGTATGACCTAGTCTGTAGAGTCCCTAATCTTGAAGGGAATGTTAACCATGAACTCCGATGTGCTCAAGGAGATGATCAATTTTCCTAGAGTCCTATATATTATGATACGCCATGGATATTCCAGCATATGAGTCTAAATGGGTCCCCTGTGACCTACTTTTTTACATCCACAAAGGAGATGAGGCCTTTGTAAAGTGCCTAAAGTGTTTCATGGATGTTGCTGAGGATGTAGGTCACTTGTTAGATGACATAGTGCCATTGATTAAGCAATTAAATAAGAAGAGGAAGATGGGAAGAAAATATCTATCCTATGTTGCAACAAAAATATTTTTTGTCAATGAGGAGCCCGATCCTACACCCATGGACCCACCCCATCTTCTTGCTCGGGGGTTTTGTAGATAACAAAAAGGAACCACAAATAGAAGCTCTCAACTTATTAGAAGAGAGTGAAAAAATTTGTAGACAATTTCTGCAAGGGGTAGTGGACAACTTAAAGGAAGCCAGTAGTGCACAAAATAGTCCACGTGCCAACTGAGAGCTTTTGGAACCCACTCTACTAGAGAAAGAGATGAAAATGTTTTCAGTGGTTCTTGTCGATGGAGAAGAATTTTTATTCTTACATGATATTGAGAAGGCATTTGGTCTATGCTTTGACAAATGCCCAAGTATTTTTTGCTCAACCTCGGATGTCCCCATGGACAACACTTATGAAAGAATTGAAAAAAACAACCGTTCCATTTGGTGATTCAATTGTAGACACCATTGCATTTGTGTGCGAGGAGATTTTGAGTGATGCCAACCACAATGCCACTAAAGAGGATCTGGCCATAGCAAGGGAAAGAATTTTGGAGAAGAAGATTCCAACATACCTTGTTGTGGAGCAAATTGGCATGGCTTACTCCTCCATTCCACTAGATGCAATGGGAAGAGGAGAAGATGAAGATAGGCTTCAATATGTAAATATCTAATGACATTTATGATTGACTATGTTTCATATTTGTACAAGATGTAAGTATCTAATGAATTTTATGATTGTCTATGTATAGGAAGCAATTGAAGTCGATAAATTTGGAGCAAGGAGTGGTGGAGACCGGGTTGCCCATGGTAGTGGCTCTTCCTTGGCAAACTACATTGGAAAATTGCCAAAGGAAGATTTTGTAATTATCCACAAGGACTTTTTCCCTCAATGACACTTCATGACTTGGTGTCTGAAGGCCTTGAGCAAACTTTTGTGCCTATCTACAATAATGCACGGGACCAACTATGTAATTTTGGTTAGGAAGTACTTTGCCCTTACTACCCTAAGAGTTAACTTTAGATGAAAATTATTAGGTCAAATAGGAATAGCTTTGGGTCTTGGATTGAGAGACCCCCATTTAATATCCCAATCAGTCTTGACTTACCAATTACCACTATCTTTTCAAAGAAGAAAGAATGTAGTGGAGAGGCTCAAGGCCAAGAGCCAATTGTAAAAATTCATAATACAAATTATGCTTTTTTCAATGCCCATGTGCATTCAATTGTCTATTGTGTCTTAATGTTTTGTACAACTTCATTTGTTTTTCATAGAACTCTTTTCACTCTTAGAATTTGTGCATTTTTGTATTTTGTCTTGGAGTGTGAGATTGAGGTGTGTGTGTGCATGCTTGTATTTCCTTTGTGTATAAGTAGAATGTTGCAATTTCTTGTATTTTACACTTGTGACAAGGATCCTTGACAACCCTTCTCTCCATGTTCTCAAGGGCATGTGGCATAGCATGGGGCTGATGGGCAATGGTTTGAGCATGTTGGAAGTTGGGTTGGATGAAAGGAGAGTCTTTCTTGAGTCCTTCTATTTCTTCCATGCAAGGTGGTGTGGGTCTAGGCTTCCCTTGGCCATACTACAACAACAATTTTGGCACTGTTGCTAGGGAGAACAACCTTTCATCACTTGGAAAACTCAAGAATATGTGGTAAGATATTGATTTGAAATTTTTTTTGCTTATACACCTAGGTTATGTGTGTGGCTTGGCATTGGCACCCTTGCTTCAGACCATTAGCTCCCCATTTCTTTGTTTTTGTAGGGTAGTTTTAGTTCATGTTTGTTTGATGCACAAGAACACCCACTAACTGCCTTATCTCTCTCACTCTCACATTTATAACACCTCCTCAAACTCATTTTGGCATCACTTTCCACCATCTACCATCTTTGACTTAAGTGAATGCCTTGAAAAGGGGGATGGGTAGTACCCTCTCTGCTCCCTTCTCTCTCTTCATTTTTTATGAAAACCACAAAAAGAATTTCAACTTTTGATAAGTGTAGGCATCAAATTCATAACTCTCCTCTTCCTCCACATGAAATTGCAAGAAACTTTGGATACCTCATAGGCTCCTATACTCTTGATATGCGAACATGGTGTTGGTGGCCATTCAGGCTTCTCTCTTATCTCCCCTCATTCTTAATGTGAGGGTGTTGGAAGAAGCAAAAATGGGAACATACTAATGCTTGATGGCAGGATGTGGGGGGGTCCGCTGGGCTCACAGGGGTAGTTGGGAGAGTTATTCCACTTGCTCCCTCTTCATGGGGTTCTTAGTACACAATGGTAGGTGGGGGGAGTAATTCTCCCTCCCTCTTTCTTCTCTCTTGGGGGGTGGAAAGATACACCTTTCCATCCCTTAGTATATCACCCTCATTTTGGGGTTGAGCTCATTTGCGAGCTCCCCTGTTCATGCTGTGGCCATGACGTGATGGAGCTGGGCTCTCGAAATCTTCTTTTGAATGTAGGATGGCGTTAGCTATGGCTAGTGTATGCGACAATGCTCCTTGGTTCCTTTCATGTTGGGTTGCCATTTAGCCCTCCATATCTGTTGCTAAGATGGATCTCTCCTTCTCCCCCTTGTTTCCATCTTCTCCCCTTGGTGATGCACACACCATAAGTTCTCCTCCCTCTCGTGTATGCTCAGATCGAGAGCTTCAGCCTGCTACATGAAAGTTATGTTTCCTTCATGCTCCCCATTTTTGCCTATCATGTGAAGGTTGGAGCACTGTGGAATCCCCTCTTTTTCCAAAGACAGATTCGGGGTCAATCCCCCTTTGGCTCCTCCTCCTTCTTCCAGATTTACTGCCTGCGGGGTCAAGCCATCTCCAGCTTCCCTAAGACATTTGTTCTGACTGTGTGTGGGCATGGAGATTCTTAATTACCCCTGATTCATCCTCGCTATCAAAGTAAGCTCAAATCATGCTTTAGTTCTTACCATGCATGGCTTTCCTCCACATATAGGTTGAATGGGTGCTCCCTCTACTCAAAATGCCTTTGTGTCTTTAGGGGGGGGGCGTTGTTGCTTGTTCACCTCAACGATTTGTTGAGGCTTCATGTTTCCTGCTGTATCTATGGTTGCTTAACCTATATAGCTCCAATTTCTTGAGCTTTGATTTGATCCTTGGTCCCTCAACCCTCGCAAAATTCTCTCACACTTTGAGTGCTGCTTTGTATCAAGTAAATTTTGTTGGTGGTTCCTTTGCTCTGAAACCACTTATTGATGGCCGTCACGACAAAGGCTTGAACCTTGTTAAGCCTGCGGAATTCACCGCGCCACCGAAAAGATGCTAAGCTAGAGCGATATTAGAACACCTCCATAATCAACAGTAGCTTATCAAGGTTACTGCTACTCAAACATATAAGACTGTGTTTTGAATTTACTGAAATTCAACTGGAACTTCACCGGACTGACACCGTAGTTATATCAGAATCAACTCCTATTCTGTTTGTAATTACTTCAAGTGAATATACATGAAGTAAGGAAGTGATGCGTGAACTTTCTTCACTGAATGAACTGTTTCTGAAGTTTAAGGAAAAACTTCACCAGTTCAGAATACCTCTTTCCGGTCAGAGTTTGTACTGTATGTACATATCCATTTCATCGAAATCCTTGATGGATTGATAGTAGAGATGTCTAGCTACAAGGTAAGCTATCTCTCATACAAAACTTTAATTTATTCTGCGAGATATACTTCGTTGTTCTACCGGAAAACACGTTTACTTGAGAAAACTATAACTGACCGAAAACATTTGTTTGTTGAGAAAATAACTGTTAACGAATTCTATACCGTAACACGAAAATACTCAGGTTTCTTCACATACGAAGAATGCGTGCAAACTTCCACATGAACATGTGTTTTCTAATAGAGAAGATGAATACAAACTAGCTTGGCCTCTGCTTGCTCAAGCTATAGAAAATCTCCTACACTGAGTAGTTTCTTCTTACCATCTCTCTCAGATGAATACCTGACATTTCAGGTTTCTGTTATTCATCTTTACATACGTGATCTCTGGCGTCTTCTGAACCTATTCTTGATTTCTATATGCGCTTTACTCGCATTGCATGCTCTTCTCACACACGTTCTTGCTCGCACTCCCTCTACTCTTCTTATGCACGTTCTCTCTTTATATACAGTTTGATTCGGTGTAACGAACTCTAACAAACTCTAATTCTGGAAGATTCTACGCTGTACATAACGGTCGTGAATTTGTCCCTTCAATAAGGCTTTTGATTTTCTGAATACTTTGATTCCGCTTCTCTTTATCTTTCTTTTTCTTTTATGTCTATCTGTATGTCAAATTTGTGAGTGATTCTTCAACAGCTCTCCCTCAATCACTAATTTGACTTTTCCTGTCTTTCATATATTTTTCTTTCTTTTATACCTGCCATTTCTTTGAATCTACTTGTCTTTGTTCCATCCAAGCTCTTTGTCAGAATATCTGCAATCTGATCTTTTGTCGGAGTGTATACTATTTCTATCGCCTTCTCCATTACCTTTTCCATCAGGAAATGATACTGAATTTCTATGTGCTTTGTTCTTGCATGAAATACTGGATTTGCTGCAAGATACAACGAGCTCATATTATCTCCATATATGATAGGTATACCTTGATCAATACCCATGCTTTTGAACAAGGTCTGCATCCATATCACTTCTTTAGCTGCTTCTACAAGTCCTTTATATTCTGCTTCTGTTGATGATAAAGCCACTGTGTGTTGTTTCTTCGAACACTAGCTCACTAGCTTATCTCCTAGGTATATCATATACCCATGTGTTGATCTTTTGTCATCCCAGTCTGAGTCACTGAATGCTCTCAACTTTATATCTAACGTAAAAGGATAATATAATCCTTCCTTTACAGTTCTTTTGATATATCTAAGTACTCTTTGTCCTACAACCCAGTGTTGATCCTTCGGACAATGCATGAACCGTGAGAGAACTCCCACTACATAACTAAGACCCGGTCTTGTTAGTGTAGCGTAAATTAGACTTCCCACTAACGACTGATACTTTCTCATATCTTTAAACTTTTCTCCACTGTATTTGCTGAGTTTATGATTTACTTCAAGTGGTGTTGAAGCTTCTCTGCAATTCTCCATATTAAACTTCTTTAGTAAGTTTAAGAGATACCTTTCTTGCGTAACATATACACCATGATCTGTGTATGTGAATTCCATTCCAAGAAAGTATGATAACTTTCCTAGATCACTGAACTTAAACTCCTTTTCAAGCAATCTCTTTACTTCTGTAATTCCTTCATCTGAGGTACCTGTGATTATAATGTCATCTACATAAATGCAAATGTAGATCATACCTTCTTCTGTTCTCTTGATGAGTAGACTTGCATCTGCCTTTGAACTTTGATATCCAAGTTCATTGAGATACTTCACACGTCTGTAATTCCAAGCTCTTGGAGCTTGCTTCAGTCCGTAAAGTGCTTTTCTTAATCTGCAAACAAAATTTGGGTATTTGGAACTTACAAACCCTTTCGGTTGTTCCATGTAGACTTCATCTGATATATATCCATTCAGAAATGCATTCTTTATATCTAGCTGACTTAGCTTCCATCCTTTTGATGCTGCTATGGCAATCACTGTCCTTATGGTTGACATCTTTGCCACCGGACTAAACGTCTCATCGTAATCTATGCCATGCGTCTGAGCATAGCCCTTAAAAACCAGTCTAGCTTTGTATCTGGCT
This sequence comes from Ceratopteris richardii, assembly GCA_020310875.1. Lineage (NCBI taxonomy): Eukaryota > Viridiplantae > Streptophyta > Polypodiopsida > Polypodiales > Pteridaceae > Ceratopteris > Ceratopteris richardii. The sequence goes on from CM035423.1 coordinate 25,365,388, forward strand.
ATTCTTCCATCTGCAAGTTTCTTAACACCCATTTATTTCCAATTACTTTCTTACCATTTGGTTTAGGAACAAGTTCCCATGTCTTGTTTTCCTCCAATGCGCTAAACTCTTCTTCCATTGCTTCTTGCCTTTAGCTTCATCATAGTTTTGAGGTTCTTCATCATCTTTGACCATATATGCATAATTTTTCTGAGTTATATACGAAGTATCATAGGAATACCTTTCTGGTTGTCTTCTAGTCCTGCTTGACCTTCTTGGTTCACATTCTTCATAAGTGTCTGAATACACTTCCTCATCAAGTATAGGAATTTCTTCATTCCTTCTTGTTAATCCATTTCTGGACGTACTTGCTTGCATATAGTCTTCATCTCTATTCACCTTCACAATTGATTTTCCTTTCTCTTTTCTTCTTGCCTCTTCTTCAAATTCTTCCGTTGTGTGACTTGGATCTGTATACCAGCTCTTCTGTTCATCAAATGTAACATCTCTGGAAACAATAAATTGTTTTGTTAGAGGACTTCATAACCTGTAGCCCATCTGCTTTTCATCATATCCCACGAACACATATTTCTCTGCTTTTGGTTCGAGCTTATGTCTGAGTTGTGATGGTACATAAGCATAAGCTACTGATCCAAACACTTTGCAATGATCAAGTGTTGGTTTCTTTCCCCACCAAGCTTCATAAGGGGTCATTCCATCTAAAGTTGTACATGGTAATCTGTTTACCAAGTATGTAACTGTATTTACAGCTTCAGCCCAAAGATAATTTGGACAATCCTTTTCCTTTAGCATAGCTCGTGCAAACTCAACTAGAGTTCGGTTCCTTCTTTCTGCTACACCATTTTTTTGTGGTGTATACCTGCAGGTTATTTCTCTCTTAATACCTGCATTCCAAAGATAATCATTGAACTCTCGGGAGAAGTATTCTCCCCCTCCATCAGACCTCAGTCTCTTCAGCTTTCGACCTATGAGTCTTTGAGCATATGCATGAAAATGCTTGAAGGTTTCAAATACTTCTGATCTTTCCTTCAAAACATATAACGTTATCCATCTTGTAGCATCATCAATGAATAAAACATAATACATTGAGCCACTGATTGATCCTTCTTTTGTTGGACCCCATACATCTGTATGAATGAGTTCGAGTACTTCATCATGTTTGAATCCTTTCTTCTGGAAAGATAACCTGTGGGCTTTTCCCATCTGACATGCTTCGCACTTGTGAATCATGTGTTGGTTCTATACATTCGGTAATCCCAGTACTGACTGATTTGAAATCATAGCTTTAATTCCCTTTTCATTAAAATGACCTAATCTCTTATGCCAGAGATCAAGTTCTGTAATCACCTTTTCACCATGTGTGAGCAACGCTTGGCCGATGTTCCCTTGGACTCTTAAAGTAAAGAGTCTGCCTTCTTTCTTACCAGAGACAATCTGATTATATCCATTCTCAAGATCTTCTACAAATACTCCTTCATTTGTAAATCTGACCTGAAAACCTTTCTCAATTATCTATCCTACACTAATTAAATTTTTCGGTATTGTTGGAACATACAAAACATTGGTTAGCAAGTCTGCTCCACTCTTACATTTCACTTTTCCAATTGAATGTACACTATGCCTCGTATTGTCACCTGTTTGAACAGTATGACTGGAACTACCTTTTTCCAATTCTGACATCAGTTCTATATTTCCTGACAAGTGATTAGAACATCCAGAATCAATGTAAAATACCTTTAGGTCTTCGTTATCTGATGTGCCGATTGAGTTCATCATCAATGATGTATGACTTTCATTTTGTGTGTCATTTGTGTAGTTGTTGTAGGTGGTGTTGTAGGATTGATTCTGTCCCCAGCTTCTTGCTCCACCTCTACCATAGCCTCCTCTTTGATTCTGTCTTCCTCTTTGAAAATTACTCTGATATCTTCCGCTTCTGCCTCTGCTATTACTGTTCTGATTTTGATTTGATCCTTGTTGATTGTGCCAGGAATCATGAGCCAGATGATTACTTAATCCACAGATCCAACAAGCCTTCTTGTTGTTAGTCTGACTACCTCTTCCTTTTCCAAAGCCTCTTGCTCTTCCTCTGCCGGTGCCTTTACCTCTTGCATAATAAGCCTGAGAACTCGACTCTTCTTCATCTTTTGACTTACCTTTGTCTATTTTCTTCTTGTTCTTCATGTACATTGCAGAACTTTGTCCTTTATCTACATCTCCCTTCAGGTCTGGCTCATATGTGAGCATCAAACCAAGCAACTGATTTAAATCTGGTACAAAATGATTTAAAGAAAGTTCAGTTGAGAGTACGAAAGGTTTCCACCTTTCATCTTCTCTCAAACCTGTGAGCAGTTGCGCTATCAATCTGTGATCTTCGACATCTTCATTTATGGATCCAAGACTATCTGCTAGATCCTTCATCTTAGTAACATAGTCACTAATGCTTTGATTCAACTTCTTTTTGAACGTTGTGAATTCGGACCATAAGCTAGCCTTCCTAGCTTTCGTAGTATTTTGGAAATGATCTTCCAATGCACTCCATATGTCCTCCGCTTTCTCCAGACCTCTAATGTGCGGTAGTAGATTATCTGTAACGGTATTATAAATGTAAGCTCTTGCCGTTGCATCTTTCTTCTGCCATAGCTTCAAGGCTTCTAATTCTTCTTTTTCCGGTTGACTATCGTCTTTGAAAGTCGGCTTCTTTTCTTCTCCGGTCACATACATCATTAAGTCCTTACTCATAAGTAAGGCTTCCATGCGCATTACCCATGCGGGATAATTATCTTTGTCCAATTTATCAATTTGGACATGATCTGCCATGATCTTCTTGTTTCTGTTACTTCCGGTGAGTGTAATATTAAAGGGTTTTACCTTTACAAACCTTTACCCTTGAGAATAACTTTCGAACGTTTCTTGACGCCGTTTGTTGTTGATTCTCTTTCCGTTCCTTCTTCTGAGAAACTTTTTCCATTCTTCAAAATCTTTTCTGTTCTGGTACCACTTGTTGTGGTTAACCGGCTCTGAACCCTCTTCTTAGATTTCACGGCTCTAATACCACTGTTGGTGGTTCCTTTGCTCTGAAACCACTTATTGATGGCCGTCACGACAAAGGCTTGAACCTTGTTAAGCCTGCGGAATTCGCCGCGCCACCGAAAAGATGCTAAGCTAGAGCGATATTAGAACACCTCCATAATCAACAATAGCTTAGCAAGGTTACTGCCACTCAAACATATAAGACTGTGTTTTGAATTTACTGAAATTCAATTGGAACTTCACCAGACTGTCACCAGACTGACACCGTAGTTATACCGGAATCTTACCAGAATCAACTCCTATTCTGTTTGTAATTACTTCAAGTGAATATACATGAAGTAAGGAAGTGATGCCTGAACTTCCTTCACTGAATGAACTGTTTCTGAAGTTTAAGGAAAAACTTCACCAGTTCAGAATACCTCTTTCCGGTCAGACTTTGTACTGTATGTACATATCCATTTCACCGAAATCCTTGATGGACTGATAGTAGAGATGTCTAGCTACAAGGTAAGCTATCTCTCATACAAAACTTTAATTTATTCTGCGAGATATACTTCGTTGTTCTACCGGAAAACACGTTTACTTGAGAAAACTGTAACTGACCGAAAACATTCGTTTGCTGAGAAAATAACTGTTAAACAAATTCTATACCGTAACACGAAAATACTCAGGTTTCTTCACATACGAAGAATGCGCGCAAACTTCCACATGAACATGTGTTTTCTAATAGAGAAGATGAATACAAACTAGCTTGGCCTCTGCTTGCTCAAGCTATAGAAACTCTCCTACACTGAGTAGTTTCTTCTTACCATCTCTCTCAGATGAATACCTGACATTTCAGGTTTTTGTTATTCATCCTTACATACGCGATCTCTGGTGTCTTCTAAACCTATTCTTGATTTCTATATGCACTTTACTCGCACTGCGCGCTCTTCTCACACATGTTCTTGCTCGCACTCCCTCTACTCTTCTTATGCACGTTCTCTCTTTATATACAGTTTGATTTGGTGTGACGAACTCTAACAAACTCTGATTCTGGAAGATTCTACGCTGTACATAATGATCGTGAATTTTTCCCTTCACTAAGGCTTTTGAATACTTTGATTCCGCTTCTCTTTATCTTTCTTTTTCTTTTATGTTTGTCTGTATGTCAAATTCGTGAGTGATTCTTCAACAAATTTTTTACTTTGTGCATCAAAATGGGCTCTCGTATCATGAAGTGTTTCCATGCAACACCAAAGTTTGCATCACTCATTAGAGGTCCTCTCTATTGAGGCTTCTCCGCACCCTGTGCCTACCTATTCATCTGCATCTGCTGGCCGGAAGCTTATGGCTATCTTTTGGTATCCACCAACCATGATTTAACTATGCATTCAAAGTTTGTGATGCCTTCCAAGGGACCGAGAAGGTTGTGCAACTGCATTGATGCGACATGCAAATGAGAAGGCAACCCTAACAAGGATAGTATGGAAGGAGATTGAGAGGCAAAAATTTTCTGTTTGCACCATGTACTCATTGGTCTGTTTCTTTTCTGATAATATTACAGGGTGGCTATATTTTGCATTCAAGGTTCATGAAAGACAAAGGATGCATGGTAAGATTCACAAAATTTGTCCCCTTTAATCTATGGTTTGGTATTGGAATTGATTCATGAAAACGCATATTTTGTTTCATGTGCACTTGTTTAAAGAAAGTTATTTTCTCGAATAATTTTGAACAAAATCATCCAATAAATCTAAAAGTCATGTGCTAATGCATGAATTTCTTGACCATGCTGAGAAATTGTATGAGCTCGATACATATCGTTACGTTAAGTAGACATGCTATCCTGCAATAAACTCACTTTGGGGGTGCTCCTTTGTGGCTCGAAAGGTTCCTATGTTTGCATGTTGCTCAGACACTCTTCTCGTGGTTGTTCAAAGTTCTCCTTACAGTGCAGAGTCTGCTACCAATTAAATGTTTTGATACTCAAGCCCCAGAAGGTGTTGTGGGACTAAGAGAATTGCTTCTATAGGATATGATAGGCAGGATGGAGGATCCACGGGATAAGTAGATGCAAGCTAACTCTGAGATGCTGAGAAAACCCACTCACTATTTTGTAGTCACTCGGAGTCAAGTTTGGTAAAAGACTAATTTTCAAGCTTTATGATCATTATGGTTATGTCTTGTTATTTTCTAGCACCTCCCCTCTCATTATCATTCCTGTGTATTTTGATAAGACTTTCATGTGCAATTTCATGTTTCATTCCACATGTTTAAAATAAAGTATCAAAGATTTAAAGGCTCATTTAAAATGGAGCTTGATTATTGTTTGTTGGCATGGTGTTTTTCTTTGTGACTGCTCTCCTTAGGCATTATGTTTGAATGCCCACTCAATAGAGACAATGACGAACTACATCAACAAGGGGGACCAAATATAGGCTTGGTTGTAGGAATACATACTATTTAGGATTCAAGATACTTCCATGTCTAATAAACAGATGATGATTTACTGGCTTCTTCATGATGATCTTGCTATGTGTGTTCTGTTTCATGGAATTGCAGGTTTAACAAATATGGAACATGGTACTCATGATCATGGGTTGAATTATTGTGACTACCCTTCATGGGATGTCCTTCGTGTCCCACTTGAAAGACATATTGGTGAGTCTTTCGATAAACTTCCCATGTATTTGGGATTATGTCCCTAAAGCTCTATGGATGTATTCACAACTTGGTGCTAGTCAAATATAAGTCACCAATGTGTTTAGTCTTCATGAACTTAATGGTTTTTTTCTTGGGCTATTGAAGCTAGAATGTGTTGTATGTGCATTGTCGATTTATACAATGAAATGTATTTCTTGACTATGCTTAGAGTCTAGCTCTTTTTATAGTTTTTGACTAGCTTTGGCCCTGTCTAGACCTCGTGTCCTCCCTAGTTAAAAATTAGGTTCCAAAGCTTATTTGAGGGCTCAAACGAATTTTAAAAATTATGAAAATTGGTATGTCGCTACTTCTAATACTCCTCAAGCTCAAGCACTCTTCGACTTGAACAAAATGGAGTCTAATCTACCAAAAATGGTATTTTCAATGTTCATGTAGTGATGGAAATCACTATTAAAAAGGATTTATTTTTGGAAAATTTATGTGGCCTGATTGTCGGATCTTCTTTGAGTGCTTTTTCTACTTGGTCTTTCTCTCTACTTTGATTCTTTCTATCAGCTTCCCTGTCGTGTAATGCCTTGACTATTGGCAACATGGTTCTATAGGATGGGCAATTCATTGCAATTCTTGACAATAAGCAAGTCTAACTGCACTAGTGGATGCACTTGAGTCAATCAAGGTTCTTATAGTCCTTGCGTTGTTTCCTTGTCCTACTTTTAGGGTCACAAAAGGTCGTTGGTCAACTATTCTATGGGAACATACACATGATGCTTTGCACATGGCCATGTGATATCTTGGAGCTTCGTGAGTGTTTGACCTAGGCTAATCTCTACCTTGTCTTCTCAATTTCATTCATCAAATGCATTCTAAGGCTTTTGCATGCGCTTCTTCTTGAAGTCATTTTTCTTCTTCCTTACATTTCTTTGCAGTATTGAGTCACCTAAGCATTTCCTCAATGAGGGGTTCTTGATATAATTTCACTCTGCATCCACTGATGTAACTAGGTAGGATATCACCTTCTAGAGTAGCTAATTGAATTGCTCCACTCGTTGAGATCCTATTGATGATCATAGGTCCATAGCCTCTCTTCTCTAACTTCCATGCATGTTGTTTCAGTGTATATACCAAGACTAAGTCTCCCGCTTTCAAGCCCTTATCTTTCACATGGGCATCGAAGTATGCCTTTTGTCTTTTTTGGCCGCATAAATCCCTGTTGTTGCTCTCAATCTTGTTTCACCTAAGCATTCCAAATCAAAGATTCTAGAGAGCTTGTAATAAAGTAAGCCTATGATCTAAGGGTCTGATCGGTTCAGACAGATCTGAAATTGGACACCATTTGGTCACTCATGTGTATGGCCAAATACCTCGAGACTATACTTAAGAATAAATTGACATTAAACAAGTGATCCACTTAGCCTAATGGTTAAGTCTCAAGGTTGTGAAGGAGGAGGTCTCGGGTTCAACCCACATGGGGAGCATGGGGAGCATGTTTTGCCCAAGGAGCTCTAGAGCCTTCTAACTCAAGTTAACATGAGTTAACTTGAGTCTAGTGGGACTTAACTCAAGTGGTGAGTAGACCAACCACTAGTGGAAGGTACTAAAGCAGTGATTGAGATCACTCCAACCACTAGTAGACTCTAGTGGAAGGTATGAAAGGAGTGGAGGAGATTGCACATGCACTCGTGGACTGTAGTTATATTTGTGGCCATCGTTTATTCGAACAACTATATATACAAGCATAAGGTTGGGAGGAGAGCCATCTCTCTAGCACATAGTGGTCGTAATTTGTAGTTCTCTTACAGAGCTCATGGTTAGTCCATTGATGCTCTTGTGCTTCTTTCAATGTAGGTATCACGAAGTCTAAAGGTAGCATTGCATTTTGACCAAATATCATCTGAAAGAGTGTCACTTGGAGCACTAGTTTATAGGCTACTTGATATGCCTAAACAACATGGTGTAGCTATCTGTCCCAATCAAAGCATTTATTATTCACCAATGTTGTCAATACATTACATAGAATCTTATTTGTGGTCTCAACCTACCCATTGGCTTGTGGGTGATAGGGAGCAGATTTCGTATGTACCACCAAGAATCCTTGGAGAAAGTTTTCAATGACTTCATTCAAGAAGTGCATGCCTCTATCACTTACTAACTCAATTGGTAACTCATATTTGGTGAATATGTTCTCAAATAAGAACTTAGCCATCGTTTGAGCATCATTCTTCATTGTGGCCTTCACTTCTACCCATTTGGTCAGATAATCTGTGGCAACAATGATATATTCAGCATGTGGACTCTTGGTTGGGGGATTAAAAGGACCTACAAAGTCTATTCCCCACTTAGAGAATGCATGTCCACCCATCATAGGTTTCAATGGCATCTCATCTTGATGGATCGGGTACCGAGTTTGCTCACAAATATCATACCTCTTCACATAGGTATGTGCATCCATGTGAAGTGTTGGCCACCAAAGACCTACAAATAGTATAGCTTTGGATCCTAGCTGGTCCAAAGTTTCCTCCTGCCACACCTTGGTGAGCAGTCTCCAAGATCTTAAGATATTCACTTTGGACCCTATCTAGTCCAAAGTGTCCTCCTGCCACACCTTGGTGAGCAGTCTCCAAGATCTTCAGATATTCACTCTCATGGACACATAGCCTTAGGTATTCATCCTTTCCATGCTTGTATAAGTTATCCCCAATGAGTGAACAATCTATTGCTTCCTGCTTTAAGTTCTTTTGTTTAGCCAATGTCATCTCTTGAGGGAATGTTTTCGTTCTTAGAAAATTGAACAAAGGTTCACTCCAATGTGGTGCTAAAGATACTCGATATAGAGTGGCATGTTCCATTGTGGTCTAATAGCAGAGACTAGGGATTCCTTGCACAACTTGTGAACTTCTGCTTCCATAGTTGGCCAATACACCCCTAACCTTTGCAAAGTCTATAAAGTTTGATGTTTGGATTGATGCTGCTACAGTGCACCTACTTGTGCTATTTGCAACCACTTTGCATGTTCATCTTCATCTACATAGCAAGCCAATATGCCTTGATTGGTGTGCTTGTACATGCTACCTTCCATGATGTGGTATTTCTGAGATCTCACCATTTCTTTATCTTTGGCTCTAAATACAGGATGTTTGGGTCCAAATGTTAGAATGGGCACTATACTTCTAGCACATTTAGGCACTACTTCTAAATTGAACAAATAGGCATCAAGAAGGTCATCCAACACTCCTTGAGGGGATTCTCTTGAAGTTAGTCTAGAAAGGTGATCTGCCCTAAGGTGAGTCCTACCTTTCCTAACCACAACTTCAAAGTCATATTCCATTAGTAAGAGGAACCATCTTACTAATCTTCTCATATTGCAAGGTTTGTTTAGGTGAGTCCTACCTTTCCTAACCACAACTTCAAAGTCATATTCCATTAGTAAGAGGAACCATCTTACTAATCTTCTAGTATTGTAAAGTTTGTTCACTAGATATAATAGTGCTTGATGGTTTGTATAAAATTTAAACTTATTTGCAAGCAAATAATGTCTAAACGTTTTCACTGCATACACCATGCCTAATCCTTCTCTTTCAGTAGTGATATAATTTTGTTCAGCCACATTCAATTGTCTACTTGCGTAAGAAATTGGAAGATCCATATTACCTTCATGAGTAGGTTGCGCTAACATACACCCAATAGCATAATTGGATGCATCCACATGAACATGGAATGGCTTGTTCCAATCTAGTGTAGTCAAGATTGGTGCTGAACATAGTCGTCTCTTAAGCTCGCGAAAGGAGTTTTCACACTTGTCTGTCCGTAGTCAAAAGAGTGTATAGAGGCTTTGCAATGATCACATACATGTGAATGAAACATTGATAATATCCACAATGCCCCATGAAAGCTTGTACTTCCTTGAAATTCTTTGGCCTAGGTAGCTCTACAATTGCTCTAACTTTCTCCTCATCTGTGGATATGCCATTCTTTGACACCATGTCCTAGAATCTTGCCTTGTCTGACCATAAAAATGCACTTTTTTGGGTTCAGGCAGACTTGATATTCTCTACATTTGTCAAAGATTTTTCTAAGTCTAGATATATGAGTTTGTCTAATTTGGAATGAGCACATAGGTCATCAACATAGAGTTCCAAGTTTTTGCGCAAGAACTCCTTAAAGACATGACACATCAGACTTTGAAAGGTAGCCAATTCATTGGTAAGCCCAAATGGCATTACCCAACAAGCGAATATGCCCCACTCTATGGCAAAAGCCATATTATGCTGATCATTTGGAGTGATGGCCACTTGATTCTAGCCAAAGAAGTCGTCAAGGAAGCTATAAGCTTCCTTTCCTGCTACCTTTCTAATAGGTGCTCAATGATCAGAAGCAGATAACTACGTCTAATACTGGCTGCATAACCTTCTTCAAGTTAATGCATACACGTAACTTGCCATTCTTGTTGGCCACCACTACTCTGGGGGATACCCATTGGATGTGCTCAATCTCATAGATAAATCGAGCTTCTACCAATCAATCTATCTCTTCCTTGATCTTGGCAGTGTAATTGTCATTATATATGTATGGTTTCTGCTTGGAGGGTTTGGCTTTTGAGGTCATGGGTATCGTATGTGAGCGTATGTCAGGGTCTACTCCTTTTAGGTCCTTGTAACTCCATGCAAACACATCTCTATATTCTCTTAGCAAGGCTATCAACTCTTGCTCCTCATTGTTGAAGCTCAAGTTCAAGGACAAAGCATGGAAGTGCATCAAGGAAGTGGACACACAAGAAGAAGGAGCAAGTAGGGAGCTCCAAGAAGCACTTGTTAAATTTTCAAAAGAAATCCCTATAAAAATAGTGATTTTCATCACTAAAAACCATTGTAAATATCATTTTCCATTTTTGCAACTCCGTTTTGTTCAAGATGAGGAGTTCTCAAGCTTGAGGAGTATTAGAAGTACCATCCTACCAATTTTCATAATTTTTAGACTCCGTTTGAGCCCCCAAAATAAGCCCTGGAACCTAATTTTTAACTAGGCGGGACACTAGGTCTGGACAGGGCCAAAACCACTCAAAAAACTATAAAAAGGGCTGGAGAGCTCATTTTTGAGGTTAGCTTGTTGTAGTTTTGAGCTTTGTAAGAGATTTCTTTTGTAATCGAAGCTTTCCATTGTTCCACTCTTTGCTCTTACCTTGTGCATATGTGTGTGCATGCTTGTGTGCTTTCACTCACGCACTTGTGCCATCACTTGCTCACGGTCTTCATACCAGTCCTCACGTCTCCACGGATTGACATTTATGAGGTGAAGCTCCTCACGTTGGTACTTGCCATTGTGCTAGAGTGACACCAAATTTGGCCCCATTGCCGGGGAGAGAGCTTGGAGGACGAGCGCGTGACGGTAAGACGTAGAGTAGCGATGTTGGAAGGTAAAAAAATCACCATTTTCAATTCAGTTTTTGAGTTTTTCTTCTCCTTCATCTTCATCATCATCACAACTCCTGTGGTCGAGTATCGCGATACTTAGGCTTGTGAGATATCGAGTATCGTTGAGTATTCTCTCACGATACTGGTCACATATCGTATATCGTGAAAGTTTTTTTCGTGACACCTGGGAGATATCGTGTATCCTTGAATTTTTCTCGTGATACTTGGGGCATATCGTGTATCATGGAGCTCTGAAAGCGATATTTGGCGAGTATCGAATATCATGGGATTTTTCTTGGTTGAATATCGGTATCGTCAAAGTTCCCTGCGACATTTGTTGAATATCGTGTATTGTGAATTTCTTTTCTCGATACTTGTTCCATATCGTGTATCGCTGAATTTTTCACGATACCTCATAGATATCGAGTATCGTTGATTTGGCTCTGGCGATACTTGTGCAATATCGTGTATCGTTGAATTTTACTCGCGACACCTAGTGCATATCGTGTATCATGAGATTCTTCTCGCGACATCTGTCGAATATCGAGTATCGTGGACCTACTCCTGTGTCAAGTGTTGTGTATCGTTTAGTTGAGATATCGTGTATCGTGGCAAGATAAGTATCGTGTATCGTCTGCTTCCAAGTATTACGATACTTGATAAGTATGGTGTATCGCCTGTTCTGCAGTAATCCCAGAGAGGTCCTGTTTCCCTGTTTTAACCCCCAGAACCCTGAACTGGCATAACTTTCTCATACGAAATCCGTTTGCAGTGATTTTGGGTTTGTTGGAAAGCTCGTGGAGAGTACTACCAGAACTTCCACTGGTTACGGTAAAATTAAGACGCGGATTATTAGATATAGTATTTTCAAGTTGACCCTCAAGTGGACTAAGAAACCAAGGAGTTCCAAAGGATTCTGAGCAATACAAGGGGAAATTTTGGACTTGTAGACAAAGCTTATGAACCTAAGATCTGACAGACACTTAGGCAAGGATAGGCAAAGCATTAGATCATCTGAGGCTAGTGTCAATCATAGAGCTAAGTCTTGGGCACAACAACTAAGTGGTTATCCCTACACACTAAATTTCGACACAAGTGATTCAGAAATGTCTTTTAGCATGGAAAGACCCACACGTACCTCAAGAACTGCTTATTTACAGACACCAGAAGGTCCCTATAAGACCCAATTAGAGTATATCAGGACCAACCACTTAGGTGCTCGCATCTATGAGGATGGTCTGAGACGATCAGTGGTCCAACTCAAAAATCTTGACCAACCCTTCGGAATTGAACACCCAGTGGTCAAGTTCGAAGAGGGTGCATACATTGATAAGGAAGGAAGCATGTATGTGGTTACCAACCTACCAGACAGGACAGATGAGCTTGGAAACATCATTCCTGAGAACGAGATAGGAGATCTAGAGCAAGGAGACCTAGGATGAGAACCCAAGACCCCTAGAGGTAAGTCGGTCTTGACTAGGGTGATCACTCCATAATGGATTTCCCAAGACAACAAAAGCATAGAGCTATTCTTGAATAGAGAAATGGAGGAAGCCTTTTGGAGATTCAAGCCAGATCAACCAAGCCCTATAGTCACCATCTATGAGTTCAAGGACCCGGAGACACTAGGGAAAGTTGTCTATCTAGACCACACATCTGAGAAAATGTTCTTGGTGACAGAGCAGGATAGGCATGCATACACTTGGCAAGGTGAGTCAATTTTTCCTCCATCAAGATCTAATGTTTTCCAAGGCCTCCAAGGAGCAGGATCATCCAAGGATCATGAAACCTAGAGGGAAAGAACCACAGAGAGACCTGAGGTAAGCTTTGCACACAGAGTGGGTAGAGACCGATCACGAATTGAAAATGAAAGATCTAAAAGAGAGAGACATTGCGTACATAGGCATCAAAGAGACGAACATGATTTCCCATTGCCTAGACCATGAGAGCACTCAAGAACCCTTAGACCCTCTCAAGTGGTTAAGACAATGAAGAACTATTTTGATGGATCAGGAGATCCTTATGATCATGTGACCGAGTTCAAACAAGTGTTAAGAGCTGAACAGGTCGAGGACTTGTTCACCCAGTTCGAGGCATTTGGTATGACTCTTAAGGGTACTACCTTAGCTTGGTTTCAACCCCTAAATAGTCGCAACTATCGAGAGATAGCTCAACTGCAGGAAGAATTCATTGTAGAGTTTTCCAAGAGTGGCATCATGCATAATACATCATCCTTGATCCACAGCTTCAAGCAGACGCCCCAAGAAACAGTGCAACTTGCCGGAAGACGGTTCAGATAGTACCTAGAAAGATGCCCTGTACCGGAATCGCCCACACCAGCCAAACAAGTGGCCTTGTTTTTAGATGGCTTGCTAAGCACCAAGTTGAGATCATATGAGTACTTGAAAGAGCCTAGAGCCATAGAAGAGTTTGTGCAGATGTGCATAGACATAGAAGACAACTTGGGTGAGGAGCTAGAATTGTCCAAACTCTATAAAGACTCTGATAATTCTACTAGTCATACCTCTAAAACCTCCACAGAAATAGATGAGATAGCGGAGCAGGTTGCCAAAAAACTAGGAGTTCAAAATAGACAAATGCCAAGGGTCAACCCATTGAAGCGATGTTATACATGCGGAGGAGACCACATGGCTAAGGTTTGTCCAATGATGGCTCAGCCCCAAGGAAACCCTAATGCTCTATATTGCACCATTGAGAGAAAATACACCAATTATACGGCTCAAGAATGTCCATACAATAGGCAGGCTGTCAGAAAAAATTATCAACAACTTTACCAACAGGGTAGATATCAAAACCAATACCAACAACCATATTACATGCCGCAGCAACAATATCAGACACCATACAAGCCACAACCAGTCCTAGGAAACCAACCACCAGCTCCTTCCAATGTGATCCCAGTTAAGTATACGGTGGCGGAGGAGAACCCTAATAGAGCATTGGTACCACTAACCCCATTGATACCAGAAAATGACTCTCATGCTCATAGTTCAGACTACTTCCATGAAGATAGTTCACAAGCTTATTACATAGAGTCACCTGAGCAAAGTGAGACTTCTCCATATCAATATGAGACACCATCGATGGAGCAAAATTGGGAGTCAGAATACTCCAATGTTATGTACACAAATCCAAACCCCAGGCCCCAAGCGAGACAAGTGAGACCACAAGCCCCTAGAGGACCATGCTTTAGATGTCAGGGCGACCATTTCATTCGTGAATGTCCCCACCAACCAACTCTGGGACAAGGACAAAACATCACCATACAAGGCTTTTGTCCTGCATGTGGCAAGGAACATCTCCCAAGAGAGTGTCCCAGAAACCTTTCTAGTGCACCCAAGGTTACACCCATCAATGTGGTAGGCTTAGTGGCATATTCAAGTTCAAGTAGCAGTAACGTGGCTCCCGTATAGGCAGTTACTAGGGCACAAGCATTAAAACATGATAAATCGACTGAGCAGCTAGAGCGAAGTGACTCAAAAGAGTCTAGTAAGAGGAAACCAAGAACATGGAAGGATACCAGAGAGAAGGCTAATCGCAAGTGGAACAAAAAGATATCTGAACTAGAAGAAAGCCTAAGGGATACCAAAACAAAAATAGAAGACATTGCATGTCAAAGCCCGTCTCATGCCAAACCTCCATCCACACCACCTCATTCCAACCCATCGCCCATTGTAAATAGACCGCAATCAGGGTCTGTTCTTGCAGATCCAACCCCAGAAGGCTTGGACATGATGTTCAAGGCCTATCAAGCTCGTCTTCAAGAAGGGCCAACAGCTGTGAACCTGGACAAGAGTTACCCTAGAGCAGACTTAGAGATTGAACAAACAAAAATGTGGATGAAAATGGTAGAAGTAGCTCAAGCTATGCTTGAGATTAGTCAAAAGTTCAATCAGACAAACTCTGTCAAGCCAGATTTGCATTTCCAAGGCTTACTAGAAAGATTAGAGCAGTTGGTAAACAAGCCACATGTTTCTTTACCTCCACAGGCTCAACCAGTTGTTGAAAGAGAAAGCTCACCACCAAGGAAAGCTTATGTTCCGTGGATGATGGAACACCTCTTTCAATGCAACAGTACTCTCAAGAGTTCTTGCGGGAAATACAAGAAGAGAAATGGGCCAAGGAGAAGGGTAATCCCCCTCCTATTCCTGAGATTGATGATCTTCATGATCAATTTCCCCAAGACATCCCATCTATCTATGGAGATCAAACAGAGCAACAAGAGGATGAGAGATTAGATTTTGAATCTAATTCTTTACAAGAGTTGCCACAATTCACAGGCCCATGGGAATCTGAATCTCTCCAGATCAGAGCTCCCACAATATTGGTAAGAAATGAAGACTCAATAGTTCCAAGGAACACTGATGTCATGAAGAACACTAAGGTTCAGTGTCATCTCACTATGGAAGAGCTTCTCAAAGCAAAACTTGAGCTATGGAATCATGTGAAAGATCAGGTTCCAGAACTTGATTCCAATATGCCAAAAGTGGGCTCTAAGCAAAAAGTTCAAGAAATACCTCTTGATAAAATAGGAGACATGAGCGAAGGTGAAGAAGGTAATACTTATCTTCCAATCACCTATCAAGGTTACACAACCAAAGCAATTGTAGATTCAGGTGCTGGTGTTGCTATTGCGACCATCTCGTTGTGGAAGCGATGGGGTGAACCCACATTAAGACCAACTAGAATGAAGCTTCAAATGGCAGATGCTTATTTTGAAAGACCTCTAGGATTGTTTGAAGGGATAACTCTAACCACTTGTGGTGTAGAGTTTGAACATACATTTGCTATATGTGACTTTGAGAAAAATAATGTCTATGAGATGATCCTAGGAAGACCCTTCCTACGACAATTGCAAATAGTACAGGATTGGGGAACCAACTCCTTGTACTTATAGCACTTAGGGGTCACCACCAAGGTCAATTTAAAGGATTACACCTTCAGAGATGTACCACCCCTACAGTGGAATCCTATCCACAAAGCGAAAGAAGATTCTATCTCCGTGCATTCTGGAAGTTCACCTGATCCATCCTGGCTGCATGAAGATACTCACTTGTGGATGTTGAAGGTCGTAGAGGAAGAGGAAAAGCACCTAAAAGCAAGAGAAGAAGGAACTCCCCTAGGAGATAGACCAGACCCAACCTATACACCGATGATATTTCTAGATGAGGAATTTGAGCCTCATGGTTGGGCAAAAATCTTAGCTACCATGGACATTGCAGTCAATGAAGAACAATGGACACCTCATTGTGATGAGGAGGGTTATGATATTTCAGTGTTCATGTGTAAGCCCTTGCTGGAAGAATGTGGCCATAGTGATGTCATAGAAGAAGAAGAGAATGACGATGATCTAGAGTCCATTGTGATGGATAGTTTTTTCATCTCAGAAGAGCAGTATCTAGAAGATGTAGGAGTATTGAATCAAAAAGAAGAAGAACCCCTCACAAGCATCAAAAGTGTAAACTCAAAGGAAGGAAGTGAAGGAGGTCAAAAGAAAAAGAAACGAAAAGCAGTGAAACAAGAAGAGGAGGAATCATTGTTTGAAGTACCAGAAAATTTCAAGAAATATGAAGTTGAGGATCGAAGAATTGTGGTATGAATGCCTAAAAGAGAGGCCACCACAGGAGAAGCATATGACAATAAAGAAAAGACCCAAAAAGATTGTAGTAACCATTGAAGGGAATGAAGAGCGATGTACATATATAGGAGATGACCTAAGTGCAAAAGAAGAAGCAGAGCTTGTAGCTCTATTAAGGGAATATAGGGACGTGTTTGCATGGCATTATAGAGACTTGAAGGGAGTAGATCCGAAAATTTGCTCTCATACTATCCCCATGACGGCTGATGCCAAGCCCACCAAACAAAAGCCCTATACATATAATGACAATTATGCAGCTAAAATAAAAGAGGAAATTGACAGGTTGATTGAAGCTGGATTTATCTATGAGATTGAGCATACTGAATGGGTATCCCCCATTGTAGTGGTGCCTAAGAAGAATGGAAAATTGCGAGTGTGTATTAACCTTAAAAAAGTTAATGCTGCTACGATCAGAGATAGTTATCTGCTTCCAATCAGTGAACATTTATTGGAGCGTGTTGCAGGCAAGGAAGTTTATAGCTTCCTTGATGGATTTTCAGGCTACAACCAAGTAGCCATTGCCCCCGAAGATCAACACAAAACGGCTTTCGCCACAGAATGGGGAGTCTTTGCATTTCGTGTGATGCCATTTGGTCTCACTAATGCACCTGCAACATTCCAAAGGCTCATGTGTCATGTCTTCAAAGAGTTCTTGCGGAAGAGCTTAGAAGTATATGTGGATGATTTATGTGCGCATTCCCAATAGAGAAGATACCACATTCCTGAGCTCAGGCAAATTTTCAACAAGTGTAGAGAATATCGAGTTTGTCTGAACCCAGAGAAGTGTGTGTTCATGGTACGACAAGGTAAAATCTTAGGTCACATTGTTTCTAAAAATGGGATATCATCAGATGAAGACAAGGTAAGAGCCATAGCAGAGTTGCCAAGACCAAGGAATGTTAAAGAGGTACAAGCCTTTATGCACCATTGTGGATATTACCGTAGCTTTTCCACATGTATGCCATCATAGCTAAACCTCTTTATGGGTTGTTGGCAAATTTTGAGTGGAACGAGGAATGGGAGAATTCCTTCAATGAGCTGAAAAGACGTTTGTGCACAGCACCAATACTGACCACTCCGGATTGGATCAAACCCTTTCATGTCCATGTAGATGCCTCCAATCATGCCATCGGATGTGTGCTAGCACAACCCATGGGTGAAGGAAACCTAGATTTGCCGATAGCATATGCTAGTAGGCAATTAAATGCGGAAGAACGAAAATATACGACAATTGAAAGAGAAGTCTTAGGCATGGTATATGCCGTGAAGAAGTTTATACACTATCTATTGGCCAATAAGTTCAAGTTTTTTACTAATCATCAAGCTTTACTATATTTGGTCAATAAACCTTGCAATACAGGCCGCTTAGTAAGATGGTTCCTCTTGCTAATGGAATACGACTTTGAAGTTGTTGTCAAGAAAGGTAGGACCCACCTTAGGGTAGACCACCTTTCTCGCATCACTTCAGGAGAGTCACTGCAAGGAGTGTCTGATGAACTGCCAGATGCTTATCTGTTCAATTTAGAAGTTGTTCCTAAATGGGCAAATAAGTTGGTACTAGTCCTAACCTTTGGCCCTGCAAATAAAAATGTGAAAACGAACAAAGAAGAAGTAGTGAGATCACAAAAATGTCAAATATTGGCAGGAAGCATGTACAAACAAGATACAGAGGGTGTATTAGCTTTTTGTGTCGAGGACGATGAACATAACAGTTGGTTGCAACAAGCTCATGAAGGAATGCTAGGAAATCACTACTCTAAACAAAGAACATTGCAAAACCTAAAACTTCTAGGAGTGTATTGGCCTAGCATGGACAAAGAAATACATGAATGTATTAAGAAGTGCTCAACATGCAAAGAGAGACCCCCACTGTAGCATGCCACCCTTTATCACATGTCATTAATTCCAGATTGGAGTGCTCCATTCGTAGAATTTATGAGATCAGGAACACTACCTAGCGAGGCTGGTCTAGCACGAAAACGGAGCATGGAGCAAGATGCTTAGGATTATGCCTTAGTTGGAGATAACCTATATCGGAGAGGCAAAGATGGGTACCTACGATTGTGCATGCATGAATCAGATTACTTGAAAGTCTTAGAAACTGCACATAGTGGTGTTGCAGGTGGACATTTTGGAACTGACCGAGTAATTAAGACCATTCTATTCTCAGGACTCTGGTGGCCCACTCTTCATATGGATGCACATACCTATGTGAAGAAATGCGACACATGCCAACGTGCCCAATATCCTATTAGAAAAGATGAAATGCCTTTGAGGCCAATGATGGGAGGACGTGCGTTTTCGAAGTGGGGTATAGACTTCGTAGGTCCTATTAACCCCCCAGCTAGAAGCTCCCATGCAGAATACATTATTGTAGCCATAGATTACCTTACAAAGTGGGTAGAAGTAAAAGCCAGAACAAAGAATGATGCTCAAACAACAGCTAAGTTCTTATATGAGAACGTGTTCACGAGATATGGGTAACCAATAGAGTTGGTAAGTGATAGAGGTACGCACTTCTTGAACGAAGTCATTGAAAATCTCCTTCAAGAATTCATGGTGATACACAAGAAGTCTGCCCCCTATCACCCATAAGCTAACGGACAAGCCGAGAGCACAAATAAGATCCTATGTAATATATTGACAAAAATCGTAAATAATAAATGCTCTGATTGGGACAAACAACTTCATCACGCTATTTGGGCATACCGAGTTGCCTACAAAACGGTACTCAATTCCACCCCATTTCAGATGGTCTTTGGACAAAATGCTGTGCTACCATTAGATTTTTTAATCCTAGCTTTAAGAGTAGCACAAGAGCATGAGTGGAATGAACATGAATTGTCCTCTAGGATCTTTGATCTAGAACGTTTAGGTGAGATGAGGCTACGAGCAACAACAGGCATCTATGCTACAAAGAAAAGACAAAAGGCATACTTCGATGTACACATCAAAGATAAAGGATTGAAAGAGGGAGACCTAGTGCTGGTTTATATGCTAAAACAACATGCCCAAAAATTTGGAGAAATGAGGCTATGGACCCATGATCATTAATACAATCTCAACTAGTGGTGCGGTTCAATTGGCCACTTTGGAAGGTGATATCTTGCCGAACTATATAAGTGGTTGTCGAGTCAAGTTATATCAAGAACCTCTCACAGAGGATATGCTAATGAGACTCAACACTGCTAAAAAGCGAAAAGAAGAAGAGTTGAGGATCAGAGAAGAAGCACAAGCCGAGGCGAGAGAGCGCATTAGGTGAAATAAATTAAGGCGAATAGGCTTAGATGTCAACCCGAAAGCCCCAAAATATCACATGGACATGTGCCAAAAATCGGGCACAATTACTTCTCGGATCATCGATTGACGCCCCTTTTTGAGCATAGAGGTAGGACACGAAAAGGGTGTAAGGATTGTGAGAGCATTGGTTGACTCGGGTGCAGCAACTAGTGCAGTTAGACTTTCATACTGCCAAGACCTACAATTGAACATCAAGCCCATAGAAGCCTATCTCATAGGTTTAGGAGGTGTGGAAACCCCTTGTTTGGGCGAGGTGGAACTTCCCATCTACCTTCAAGATGTCCCAATGAAATTCAACATGCTAGTGTGTCACGATGAGGACCTTACAGAGCCCCTTGTCTTGGGTCAAGATTGGATTTATGACAATGCAGTCAACCTGAACCTAAGAAGTCAACTTCTTCAAGTTTGGGTACATGAACAATGCATTACTTTAGAATTGGAGAATTGCATGCTCACAAATCCAGATGTCACACATTCTCTGAGTTCTTCTAGGACTAATCCTAGCAAAAAAGATGTTGTATGTGTCAAAAGCTCTATGTTCCAGAACAACTCAAGCATGGAAGAAAAGGCTCTAAGACAAGCAGACTCCTCTTCCTGTGCAAAGACTAATGCCGTCTCCACAAATCAACCAAAAAGGCTAGCAAAATAGTACATGACAACCGCTATATCAAATAGACAAAGAGAAGTCAAGAAGAAAGTAGCTCCGAGCACGAAGCAGATCTGGGTACAGAAAGGAGAGCAACCACCAGCCATGCCAACACAATTCCCACCCAGGCAAGCCAATCATGCAAAAACAAGAACCAAGCAACCAGCACTAGCTCACCTAGAACGCCTCCAAAAAATTTGGGTGCCTAAGAAAGTGGCTGCAGCTCAACAAGGGCGATTACAGATGTGGGTACCTAAGAAGCTCCTAGATACACCACAACCTATGCTCTCCCACATGCAAAAGGTCTCAACGAAGAAGCCAAGGAGAGACAAGGGTAAGAACCGTGCACAGAGACCAAAAAAAGATAACCTCAACTCTTCGGAAAAAATAACGAGGCACTCATCAAGGATATGGCTTTGGAAGCCAAAAGTGCCAATAACATCCACAGAACCAAAGAGCGAACCATGCCGCATACAAAATTTCAGAAACCATCTCAATATGAAGAGACCAGAGATGATCCCTAAAGGGCCAAATACTATTCTGAATGGATCCCTATAAGGAGGAGTACAACATTGCAAGATTCAAATGACACCTCCAAACAAAGGTTGCATCAATTCTACAAGTAACATCAAAAGCCTCTTCCAACAACAGCAATGTGCCTTTGGCATAACCTTGTCTTTTGCACCATTGAGGTCATGCACTCCCAAAAGTATGCATCAACATAGGGCAACATTACACGGCCGTGCATAGACACAATTGAAAATCCCAGGCACATCCGACACATCTGACATATGTAAAATTATTTATTGATGCTAACACCTTTCTTCTTGTTTTATGCCATTGTTCCAAAAAGAAAAGGGAGAGAGAGAGAGAAAGGAGGAACAAGAAAAAGAAAGCAAGAAAGAAAAAACAAAAAAAAGAGGAAGCGGAAAACACAAAGAGAGGAGACATGACCATGCACTTGAAGAATCTCCTCAGTGAGCTATCAACAAGATCATCCATCAACAAGCAAGACAAGACACTGTTCAGTCACCATGATGGACGTACAACATGAAGAGATGAAGATCGATGAACCTTTCACCATAGTAAGGATTGTATGCTTCAACGATGCTATCACCATGATAGATTAGGAAACCTCATCATCGGCATACCCTGAGAAAAGAGAGAATGCTAGAGAGGTAGGTGTGAAGAAAACTCATAGATCAATTCGAGACCAACCTATGTACCTATAGTA
The DNA here is from genome assembly GCA_020310875.1 of Ceratopteris richardii. Taxonomy (NCBI): domain Eukaryota; kingdom Viridiplantae; phylum Streptophyta; class Polypodiopsida; order Polypodiales; family Pteridaceae; genus Ceratopteris; species Ceratopteris richardii. The sequence goes on from CM035423.1 coordinate 25,387,311, forward strand.
TTCCCAGATGAAGAGTTTAACTTCTATATATATGCCTATTGGCCTAATGGGTCACTTATCTTTGTACGATCTAGTAGTAATACATTCAGTATTGTGTGTTGTGCTCCGAGCTTCTCCTTCTTCCTTGTGTTGTTCGCATGCTTCCATAGATGTCTAACTCCAACAATTGGTATCAGAGCAGGTTGCAACTTCATCTAGGGTGTCATTGACGCTTCTTTGATCACATTCTCAGAATCACATGAAATTCATTGAGCATAATCAAGGTGATTAGGAGATCAAAACTATTTCTCTTTGTGGTCCCAAAATTGTGATCTAGCTCATTTTGGCCTCCAAATGCACTATCATAGCGCTTGTGCAGGCTATTTCATCTTTTTGTGCAAAAGATATGTACAAGTTTTGGTTCGCCAATATAAGCATCTTGAAGTCTACTACAGGTCTAGCAAAACTCGTCAGGATATTTCTGTTCAAATTTTTCAGAGACAATCATTTTTTTGCATCAGGGTATTTTAGTCAGTGGCCATGGTTGAAAGTAGTGATGTATTTCGTATGTTGGCTATTGAGGATAAGTTGGATGGTATGAATTACCCATTGTGGGCTTATATGATGCATCATGTATTTGTCGTAAAAGGAGTGTGGAATATTGTGGAGGGTGTTGAAAAACGTCCTATTACACCTGCAAATACAGGTACTCAAGGTGATGCAAATGGCATCGAAGATGGTGATATTCTCTTGATTCCTGTTTGTGCTTCGATTCCTGTTGCACCTACTATAGAACCAATTTGTTGGGATGGTAGAGATGCTCAAGCACATGCATTGATAGCCTTGTCTCTCAAACGTGCAATTATTCCTCACATTCACTCTTGTAGAACAACTAAGGATGCTTGGGATATGCTTACCACATTATATCAGGCTAGGAATGAGGCTCATGTTGCTTATCTCTGAAAATAGTTGGAGAGTGAGCACATGAATGAAGGTGATTCTATGGATAATTTCAAGGATTTGAAGGAGCAGTTGATTTTTGTTGATGAAGTCCTTCCCAACAATGCACTTGTATAGATTATTCTGAATGGTCTTTGTGACTCATATCAGAGTTTTGCTTCTACACTTCATTTGATGATGAAAGGCAATCCAAATGCCTTAACATTTGAAGAGTTAGTTTCTGTTCTATTGTAGGAAGATTAGTCTAGTCTCAACAGGCCTGTTATGCATGTTGTATATCAAAATTTCCCAGCTAATCAGAAGGGAAAAGGTAAATGGAGCTTATCTACTAGTAAGCAGAAATTTGTAAATGCTGCACATTCGAAGAAGGAAGACAAAGATGAGAAGAAATCAGAAATGCAGAAATTGTTTTGCAAATACTGTAAAGGAAATGATCATGTCATTAAGAGCTGTCCAAAATTGGTTGCCAAAGAGGCAAAGAAAAAAGAGGTTGGAATGGTTGTTGCAGAGGCCTCTACATCGAAAACAGAGTCTGCTAATCTTCTTTAGAATGAAGAATGGGCATTTACTACTGTTTGCAATTTTGACCCATATTCTCATGAGTAGTGTATGTCTGTAGTAGAATCATATGTTTACTTTGATAGTGGGGCAACCAAACATATTACCTCACAATGCAGTTTCTTCACTTCACTTGAGCTTGCCCCTATAGGGAATACTATCACATGCACCAAAAACTCCTCTTATCCTATCATGGGAGTTGGTAAGATCATTCTGGCTACTGTTGATGGTAGTTCTTTTACATTGTCGAATGCTTTATTTGTGTTAGGGATTAAGAAAAATCTGTTATCAGTTTTTGCAGTAGCCAAGATTCGCTTGGTTGTGAAATTTGTTGATGACATATGTATAGTTCATGATATGTCAAATGGTGATGTGATTATTGCTTCTGGCATTTTATGTCATGGGCTATATAAGATCATAGACTATAAAAAATCTATGAATGATTCAACATGTGCAGTACATGGTTCTCAGGCTATGTCAGATGCAAAGCTTTGGCATGCACGCTTTGGTCATCTAAATTTTGCTAGTTTACTATGCCTGCAAAAATCTGAAATGATTTCCTCTCCGCCAAAACTTAAGGCACCTACCAAACATGTTTGTGAAGGCTATATTTTGGGCAAAATGCAATGTTCTTTGTTCCCAAAAGATGGTTCAATTTGGGCTACTAAAAAATTGCAACTTGTTCACAGTGATGTTTGTGGTCCTATGCAGACACCCTCTTTTGGAAACTATCTTTACTTTGTGACTTTCATTGATGATTTTTCCAAGCATGCATAGGTATATCCATTGAAAGCAAAGTCTGAAGTGTTTATGTGCTTCAAATAGTTTTTGGTTTTGGCTGAAAATATGTCAGCATGTGAAATGGGCACTCTCCCTTCTGATCAAGGGGGGGAATATATGTCTTCTGATTTAATGCATTCTTGGCTGAATGTGGGATAAAGCATCAGTGTACAGTGACATATATACCTCAACAGAATGGAGTTGTTGAACAGAAGAACAGGTCACTCATGGAGACGGCAAGGTGTATGGTCAAGAGTCAGACCTTACCACATAGTTTCCAGCTTGAGGTTGTCATGCATGCAACATATGTACTTAATAGGTGTCCCACTAAAGCACTGCAGTCTATCACTCCACATAAGCTTGGCATGGTTGCAAGCCATCTACTGCTCATCTACATGTTTTTGGTTGTCTGGCATATGCATTAATGCCTGAACATCAAACCAAATTGGATGATAGAGCAATAAAATGTATTTTTGTTGGGTACAATTTTGAAAGCAAAGGCCATCATCTGTATCATCCATATACTAAACGCATTTTGGTTAACCGTGATGTTGTTTTTGTGGAAGATGTTATTCAGCCATTACTTTCATGTACTAAGGAGACATCTATTAGCTCCAAAGACAATCTAGGTGGACAATCTAGTGCTGGTTCTAATGAGGCAAATTTTCAGCCTTTACATGTTTCATGTGATGATGTAGATCATTCTATTTTTGATGCAGATTTACATGATGCACTTGTTGATGAGAGAGCTGATATTGAGGAGGCAAAAACTATGCCAAAATGGCTGATGCAGACTTTGCGTGATAGAAAATTAGATGCATCTCTGTCATACTGTACTTGTTGAGGCTCTCATAGTGCCTCTTTTGCATCAGATTGCTATGTTATGGTTGTGTTTAGTCTCTGTGATGAGAGTGAGCCTATTTCGTTTGATGAAGCACAAAATTTTGAAAATTGGATGGCTGCTATGAAATAAAAATATGATGCTATCATGAAAACTAGTACCTGGTCTTTATGTGACTTGCCTCATGGCAAGAAGGCCATTGGCACTAAGTAGGTATACAAGCTTAAGCGTACGCTTGATGGGACAGTTGACAGGTATAAGGCTAGGCTTGTTGCAAAGGGTTATGCACAGGAAATGAGGCATTGATTTTGATGAGACCTTTGCACCTACATGCCAAATGATTACTGTTCATAGCATCTGTGCACTTGCAGCTCATCATGGCTGGAATGTGCATCAATTGGATATTAAACCTACATTTTTGAATGGTGACTTGCATGAAGAAGTGTA